>JAMPIV010018320.1:0-560731 GCA_024509875.1 Oreohelix idahoensis
ACGGGGAAGGGTAACATTTTTTTTTTCAAACACTTGTCGAAACGGGCCTCATTGGTCAGACTCGCTGATATACACACTTGGGAGCGTTAGTTCGAAACCACTTGTTTAAATAAGCTTGATAAAGCATCAGTGCGTTGAAGCCAGCTTATATTTGGCTCAATAAAAGCCTGGAAGATAAGCAGATGGGAATTTGTGCCAGTTTGTGCCTGAATTCATTGCTAATCAACGTATCTGTGTTTATTCGTATGAATTGTGGTAAGCTTGAACCATTCAATATCTTTTAATGAAAATTGAATGTGAATTGTTGATTTATGCCTGTATATATATGTGTAGTTCAGTGGCCAACGTGAGGTAAAGCCTGTAATGCTCCAGCCTGAACAGAGGGTGTCGGAGAGAAGTAAAACGGCATGGAATGGCCAAACAGTACACTGACACCTAGATGATTGACTAGAAAGAAATAATGCTGGAATTGCAGAGGCGTAGTAACCATTAAGAAGGGTAATACTGGAATAAAGTATTTCAAATGAAGCTGACAGTTGGCCTAATGCTCTGAACTCAATGTTTGTGCTGTGTTGTGATCAGTGTAACAAGAGAGTTTAAGTTAGTTATGAAGTAGAAGGTACATCCTTCTTGATTTCAGGGACAGTGGTCTTGATGGTACTGAGCAGCACCTGGTCAGAGCTTTGCTGAATCCAGTGTCGGACAGCATACTCCTTGGTCCTTTTAGCTATCAGTGAGGTGTCTCCAGAGCCCAGAGGAGAATTCGAGCAGAGGAGTCCTTTCCTGCCGCCATCACGCCAGATAAGCTAACTTGGCCAGCTGAGCTCAACATTATGTCCCCTCATCTTGAAATAACTTTGTAAAAATAACATTCAGAGGGGAATTTAATTGTCTTAAAATCAGGAACTGAGAACATCTCCAATACTAGTCCCTAAGACAAACTATTGAAGTCATGATGACAAATACCAACAGAGCTTGAACAAAACAAAACCAGTATTACCTCATATTACTACTACACAACTGACACACATAGGATATTTTTAATAATATATGTCACTACAATATTCATATTGATAAAGTCTGTACATATACTTGTAATTAAAATTGATTGTGATTCCTGGTTCCTTTGTATTTGAATCAGGACACAAATACATTATTAACAGCACTGAATACATATTGTTATTTGAAACGTTACGAGTGACTTCTTTAAGATATTCTCATAGAGTGTTATATGTATGTGAGTGTCACAGTGTTGTTAAGAGTAGTGGATTAAATTAAATTGTTTATCTGTCTGTTGTTGTGACTTACACTTCACCATACTCATACCCTAGACACATAACGTAGCATCACACTATTCCAGAATAATTCTGACTGAGATATATAGATATGTGGTAGCAAGTAAGGTTATCTATAATACACTACTCTTAATAGATATAGATACCTTCACAGCTGATCTCAGTCAGTACACTAAGTTCCCTATAAGTATTTATAACATCCCACTTCACCACAGGGACCAGACGGGTTCCATGAAAAATAAGTATGATAAATTAAAGATCCAGATGTAACTTTATTAAGGACCTGGACAGATGAGAAGGCGGAAGAGACTGTTACCTCATCGTATCAATACGTGAACGAACTGGCCACTCGTTTGAAAGCTGGATGGAAACTGGCAAATGATAATTTGAAGCAAGCCAGGAAGAAACATGCAGCATATTTTAATAGGAAGGCAAAGGACAGGGAACTGGCAGTCGGAGAGAAGGTGCTGCTTCTACTACCCGGAAGCCAGAATAAATTACAAATTGGTTGGCAAGGTCCATATACGGTTCTAGAGAAGGTGTCTAGAACAAACTATAAAATTGACAAAAAGGGGAAGGAGAAAGTTTATCATGTAAACCTGTTAAAGAAGTATCTGGACAGACCACTCCAGGAAAGCACCCCCTTATTGACCTTGGCTATTGCAACCCAGATGCAAAAAGAACCACTCACCTCACATGAATACCCATTACATCCTTGTGAAACAGCAGCACAGGTAAAAGTCAGCAAGCACCTGACTAAAAACCAGAGGGAGAGAGTTCAACAGGTTCTGGAGGAACATACAGATGTATTAACAGATAAACCAGGCCATACAAATTTGCTACAGTATGACATGAAACTGGTAGACTCAAACCCAATCTGTATGAGAGCCTATTCTATTCCGTTCGCGAAGGAGAAGGCATTGAAGGAAGAAATAGAGTATTTGTTGAAGGAGGGGATTATAATGAATGCTGTCACAGAAGGACAAGTGGATCCATTACCAGACACAAAACAGTTATTTGCCAGACTGAACAAGGCAAAATACTTTTCAAAGGTGGATCTTAGTAAAGGCTATTACCAGATCCCAGTGAAGCCTGAAGTGAGACCTTATTTGGCTTTTAGCACTTCGGATGGACATTATGAATTCAATATGCTACCATTCGGACTGAAAAATGCTCCGAGTGTGTTTTCAAGGATGATGCGCAAATTGTTGGATCCCCTGAATAACCCGTGTATCACGAATTTCATGGATGATATTCTCGTCGCCACAGAGACATTTGAAGAACACATTGAAGCTCTGGAGATGTTGTTTGATAGACTTCGGGAGGCGAACTTAACTGCTAGGCCAACAAAATGTTGTATTGGATGCAAAGAGTTGGAATTCTTGGGACACACTGTATATCAGGGTAATATGACCCCTGATCCTAAGAGCTTGGAAAAACTGCAGAGAGCACCTAGGCCGCAAACAAAAAAGGACGTGCGATCATTTGTGTCGTTATGCGGATTTTATCAGAAATACATCAAGAATTTTAACGCTATTTGTGCTCCTCTGACTGATCTGACTCGCAAGGGACTTCCAGATAAAATTATTTGGACTGCACAATGTGAACTAGCGTTCCAGGAGTTAAAGGAAAAACTCACTAGCAAGCCTATTCTCAAACTGCCTGATTTGACACAGGACTTTGTCTTAAGAACCAATGCAAGTAATGTAGGACTAGGAGGGGCTTTGTTGCAAAGATCATCTTCACCTGATGGGGAACTGAAACCAGTCGCTTATGCAAGCCGTAAATTGAATAAGGCGGAACAAGGATACTCCACAAGCGAAAAAGAATGTTTAGCGTTAATATGGGCAATAAAGAAGTTTCAAATCTATCTGTATGGTAGGACTTTTGTGGTGGAGACGGACCATCAGCCTCTCGTATTCTTATCTCAGGCTAAGCATGAAAACGCAAGATTGCTGAGGTGGTCTTTATTGCTTCAACCTTATCAGTTTAGTATCCAATATATCCCAGGCAAATTGAATGTCGGTGCAGATTTCCTCAGTCGGCACCCCTGTGATCAAAATTAGAGTAGTGGCAGACGTGAGGAGTAATTTTACCTATGTGTATCGCTGGTGTTGGAACTTGCCATAGGCATGTTTTCAAGTGGGGAGATGTGTAGTGAAATTAACAGAGATACAACGGTAAAATACCTCCAAAGATAACATGTAAGGATAAAAACATAATGCGTAGGCTGCTGATAGTACATGATCGCCCAGACCGCGGGTCATCACCCTCCATAAAAATTGACTTGCTAGACAGGAGGGGAACGGCGGATAAAAAGGAAAAAATATGACTGGAAAGATTGCGTGAGACTGGCAAGGCTAAGGAGACGCAATTGGGGGGGATGGAGGAGAGTAAAAATTCACGTCCCCCAAAGTGACACGAGGTACGGAATGGACGCTTTTGCGATACCAAGCCCTTGATTTGAATTCAGCGGCTAAACGCAGATGTTCGAAATATTACAAAATTTAAAAAGTACTTTTTTTCTTAATATTAATGTTAGGAATATAAAAATTAGCTGGCCGGATGGCCCATTCTGAGCAGTGAACTAATATGTTCTTAATTTTACAGACGGATAGATAATATTGAAGATAATGACAAAAGACAGTGTTGTTCACATCAGCGACATGACTGTATTGAATAAAAAGTGTCGCTATTTGCACAAAAAAAACACGACCTCGAGACGCAGGTGTTCAAATCTACTTAGTATGGAAGAGAAGGGATATTGTGGTGGCGGTGTCTAAAAATAACTTTTAACGACAAAATTTTGGAGGGGAGAGAAAGGTTGGTTCAAAAATCAAGTACATTTTTGTAAAAACGCAAGTAGAGACGGACAGACTAACAGATAAAAATCCATACTTGACTGAAGCATGACTGAAATGACTTTAGTGTAGGAAATTTGAAATTCAAAAAAAACCTAGGCAGTGATTGGCCACAGACAAGCATATTGTCGGCGCTTAGGCTCGGATTTGGGGTCATTCCTCAATAGTTGTTCGATGATAGACACAGTATTTTAAAGTGTGGTGATTTCCAAATGAAAGAAAGTGAAATAAATTCAGGGACGCCATACTATAGCCAGCAGCTCAGCTGAGTTTTGCTAGCATTTCTGTGTTCTTTATTCATAATCTGGTAAGATTGAAATTATTTCTTTGCATATTTTGAATATTGTTTAATGTTCGAGTGATTTGATACTGCCATATCGAAATCTAGCCTTACTAACAAGTAGGGATTTGCTCTAGACCCCCCGCCCTAGTCAGGGTCTAGGGACCAACAATATACATAAACTCCAACAAGGGTTAGGAAAGACAGATCAAGTGTTGAGAATAATGAAACATATTACCTATCCACTTTTAGGGAAGGAAACTAATAAATATTTTTCAGAATCTATAGTCTGGGAGGACCTATCTGATGTAAAACCACCATGGTAAATGTGCTGTTTGGTCAGAGAGATCTGACCTGTCTGTATGATGTGGTTGTTGTGTCAGTGTTGTGTCCAGACGTGGGTAGAGAATAGAATTTTGACACATAGCCAATACTTTGATTGCAGAGCTGTGAGTTTCAGTCGTCAACAAGGCGGTGTCTATTCAGTTGGTGATTTACTCGAGTGTATCTGTGCAGTACGTTGTGACAGAGACCACTATTATTGCCCGCCAGCACGGAGAGTTGGGACCACCAGATTTCAGCACCAGAGCTACTTCTTCAAGATGAGTGAGCCTCTGGTCTGCTGGAAGTTCACCAACACCTTTTAGTTACTAATACCCCATAAAATTCCTGCAATTTACTGGACACTGTGTAGTCAATATAGACAGGTGTGATGAGGCCACCCCAACAGCACAAGCATTAAATATCCTCCCAAGTAGATGACTACTAGAACATTTTAATAAAACTAACTAGTCTAGTACTTATATATGTACACTCTTGCATTTATTATGTAACATTCCATGCATTTCTTTCATAAATTTTAAATCCTTCTTTTAAAATAAGTTCTGGTCAACATAAAACTTGATCCAGAACAAATAAATGTAATATAATTCTATCAACAATTTTACACACGTGAGTTAGTTCAGTGTATTTTAACATTTGTTAATATTATTAGTCTTCTTAATTATCTGTGGGTGTATTTATAAACTATCACACCACACTACATATCATTACCCTAGACACTTTACGTAGCCACATTCATTAAGAAAAAAAATTAAGTGTGAGGTCGTAGTGGTAGCAAGAAAGGCCTCCTGACAATTCACAACTACATTTTATCTCAGGAGCCTTCACAGCTGGCCTCATACATTACATTTAGTAATATCACCATCATACAATACCATCAAACCCACTACAGCCATCTTGCGTGAAAGTGACTTCGTGTAATTTAATCTGTCTCAGAGTCTGTTGAACGTGGATTGGCTGTGCATATTTGTATATCGACATAGTGTATTAACAAAGAAGTGGGTTTACACACAGCTTTACGACAGCAATAGAAGAAGAAGCGGAAGAAGAAGGTGACGAACCCTTTGGTATCCAGCATTTAAAAGCTAACCCCTGAAAAGTTCTGTAAGCTCTTATAGCTAGTATTACGCAGTCTTGACACAGACTACTAGCTGCGTCATGCTGTTCAGGATTGTTCAGATTATATTCAGTTTGGAAACCAATTTCAGTTATCAACACAGGGTTTCTTCTTCTTCTTCTTCCATCCTTAGCCACCAACCGGCAAAGCAGTATGTGGCCAGTACGCCTAGTGGCGTCTTAGGGCAACAACAAATTGATCAATCTATCGCTGTTTCCACCACGCCTAGTGGCGTCTTTGTGGAACAGAAACAGACCAAACAATCTATCGTTGTTTCCGTAATCAGATTGGTTGGCAAGCAGGTGATCAGCCCACTGTGCGAAGTTTTTACGGGATGGGGTAAACAGCCCCATGCCCAACCCTCCTTAGTCGCTTTTTACGACATGCGTGGTAGGGTGCAGTGTTACTATTCTTTGCTCTCCTTTCGGGCCCCGGCAACACACGGGTGAACACAGGGTTTAAAGTACCATTATTAAGATACCAGCAAGTAATTCAAAGTCAATATTAACATTAATATTAAATATTACAGCAATATTACATGGCATCAAAATACTTGTAACCTAGCGATTACTACACGTTTAACATGCTCTTGAGATATAGTATTATGGATCTGAGCTGATCACAGTTATGGGCTATGGCTATGTGGCTTCGACAAGCGTGTGTTAGTCTGCTGGATATATTTTCAGCTATTAAATTTTGAGAGTCAAGAATTGAATCTGAGCGCCCTTTTATACCTTCTATTCTATATCTAACCCTTTCCTTCTCGGAGGTCTGCGCCTGAGTTCACTTTTCTACTAGTAACTTTAGTGGGATTTCAATGCTTATGTTCGATTTTCCCGACAAAATTATGATTTCCTCGACAATTACCAAAGATAATGATTTCCCACTGCCACAATTACATGTATTTTCAGTTGCTGCTCAAATCCCAAAAGGAATTTTTCCGGTCGGGGCAATACTCATAAAGTTATTGCAGAATTACTAGTGTGCGATTCATAACTTATCATAAATACTTTAGTTCACGTGGCCATTCCAGACTCTCTTGTCTGTTTCTCTACAATCCTACACCAGAAGTTAGCAACACAGGAACTGTGGGTATCTGCTTTAGAAACACTGAGCTATCTAGAGATCGACTGCAAATATGATTGTATCAAAGTTAGGTAGAAAATCAGTTTCACTCGAAGTGACTGGCAAACGGGTGATCAGCCCGTTGGTTTACATTTCTTGACAGTTAAAAATGTTGGTTGCCTTACATAGTAAACACACACACATACACAACATGTTCATGTTCCCACTCACAATGAAAATAACACAATCTTACAACCTTTCATGTACAAATGTAAGTTAAAATTTTACACATAGACACGCGCAGAAATCATGTCGTAAAACTAACTATTAACTTCGATCGTTAAATGAACTTAACACAGAAATCAGGAAGAGCACAAATATTCTCGAAATGTGCTCAAAACAAAAACACCCTCGCGCAGAAATATCACGACAAGTTAAGAGCTCAAACAATGCAACGTTCTCTCATCCGGTGGATTGGCAGCCCTCATGAACAACCTCATATTAGTTAGCCTCTTATGACATGTATGCTGGAGCAGTATCCCTGTCGTGAGAAATTCTAATCCACATATATAAATTAAAACGTAAATGTAAAGCCTAACAAATAACTTCAATAAAAGGAAAGAAGAATGGTAAAGAACAGTGCTGTCACAATGACTGTACTCGAAATCCCCCTTGTTTTCTACTTCGTCTGCAAATTGTAACGTTTCACGTTGATAGTAAAAGCCTACTGCTTCAATACCCGCCTTCTACGATAAAACGTGTACTGCCTTTCTAAGAAAAACCTTGAGATACGCAGCTGACCTAGATTTAAAATTCCATTCATGTCATTTTATACACTACGTTACCAAAAAAAACGAAAGACAGATGGACTAAGGATAGAAAGAAAGGGAGAGGCTGAAAGCCGGAACGCAGGCAATACTACCACAGTCGCGCGATACACAATTGCTGCCATCACGCGTGTAAGGCCACAAGCACTAGTTTTTTTTTTTCAAATCGACAGTGATAAAACGAGAGTTAGGTTTTAAAAAACTTACAAAATGCTTATTAGGAAACATGACATTCTACTGTTTTATGTCTGAAATCCTGACATTAGTATGACAGTACAGCAGACACCCTAAAGTTTGGAAGTGAGGAGGTGGCAACAGCACGACTATCCTAGAAGAAAATACATATTTTGAACGCCGCCACTTAGCTCCTTTAAATTTGTATATTTGGGTTCCTTAGGACTTGCTGACAAATAATATGTTAAACGTTACGCAAATAGTCTAGGAAATAACAAATTATAGCCAAAAGAAATAGTGAGGGATGTCAGACAACACCCAAATCAGAATCGCTCAGTGGCAGATTTTCAACACACCATTGTACGGGAAATAGGCTGACATGTTACCTCCTATTTGATTGGCGGAAAATAAATGTAAGGCTAAACACGATTAGTCGGACTATAAATACTACTTCGTGGTTGTTAGGGGAAACGTGAGTAGGAGTACTTTTTTGAAAAGCTGTGTAAACATGGCACGATTGGTTAGACCTGCCAATATAGTCAATCAGAGGCGTCAGGTCAGCACCACATTTGCTAATAAACTTACTACAGAACCAGTGCGTTGAGCGCCAGTGCATATTTTTCTAAATAAAAGCCTGGGACATCGGCAGATCGAAATTGTGCTATATTCATTGCCAGTCAACGTAATTCTGTATTATTTCCATGAATTGTGGGACTGTGGTCCTAAAGTTATTGAGCAGCACCTGGTCAGAGTTTGCTGAATCCAGAGGGGACAGCATACTCCTTGGTCCATATAGCAAACAGTGAGGTGTCTCCAGAACACAGGGGAGCAATCGAGCAGAGGAGTCTTTTCCTGCCGCCATCACGAAAGATAAGCCTATGTGGCCAGCGGAGCTCAACATTATATAACCCCATCTTAAACTGACATTGTATAAAAATAAGAGGGGAAATTAATTGTTTTACTGAACGGAACTGAGAACATCTCCAATACTAGTTCCAACAGAAACAAACACTTGAAGTCATGATGACAAATAACAACATAGCTTGAAAAAACAAAACCAGTATTACCTCATATTACTACTACACAACTGACACACATAGGATAATATTAATAAAATATGTCACTACAAGATTCATATTGATAAATTCTGTATATATAACTTGTAATTAAAATTGATTGTGATTCCTGGTTCACTTTGTATTTGAATCAGGACACATATATATTAGTGACAGTAATTAATACATATTTATATTTGAAAATTTACCAGTGCCTCATTTAAGAATAGTCTTATAGAGTGTTAAATGTGTGTGAGTGTCACAGTGTTGTCACATGTGGTGGAATAAATTAAATTGTTTATCTGTCTGTTGTTGTTGTGACTTACACTTCATCATATACATACCCTAGACATTCAACGTAGTCATCACAATATTCCAGAATAATTCTGACTGAGGTATAAATATGTGGTAGCAAGTAAGGTCATCTGTAATACACTACCCTTATTAGATACAGATACCTTCACAGCTGATCTCAGTCAGTACACTAAGTCCCCTATAAATATTTATAATATCCCACTTTACCACAATCCCTATTCTGTACTTGCCTCCCCTGAGACCCTCAGGAATTAAAGGTAAAGGTAGTTCCATAGTGGGGAGTGAACAGTTAGAGACTTTAAAATACTAAGTCCAAATGGCAGAGTTAGGGCGTTTGCTTCTCGTAACAAAATAACGTGGTTCGAATCCAGGATGCGTCAAGCTCCAGGTTACCCAGTTTTTAAAATGAGTACCGGTACCTGATTTCTGCTCGTCAGTTGGCAGCAAGGATGGGAACTGATCACCTCACCTGATAATCTATTGGAAGTGGAGCCTGAAACACTTCACTCCCTACAGCTGTATCTGCTATGGCAATGCCGTTACCTTTTACCAGCTGTTCTGTCTATTCTTCGTTTTTCTTTTCTTCTCGGTTATGAACGAAAAGCCAATCTTTTACTTCGCATTGAATCAACAGTGCAGTCAACTAAAGCTGAGTATAGAACCATCCTGAATTAGTCAAAAGAGGCGATCTAAATAGAAAATGTAACCAGATAATCTGAATAATAATCCTATAAAGACATCAACTAATCGGAAGTTCGGAAACTCTACACAGCAAAACAATTAATAACAGCAAGTACGTGGCCTACTTTCCTAAAGAAAGTGATCCATTATAGCACATATATCTCCAATCTAACCATGCCTGCGAGAGACGGAATGCCTTGATCTAACCGACTTTCGTGAAAACAATTCGCGAGTTTGACTCTCTGCCACGTTTCTTATCATCAATGATAAATAAAACAAAATGAGAAGTTTGCTAGAAAAACTGGATACTCCCTTTCTCTATTTGATTTTGATTGACCTTTAATACCAAACTCACCCGCAGTCACCCACATTTTTTACCCTTGCTCTCTGCTTACTTTGTTGTCTTATGGGGGTTTTTTTTTTTGGGGGGGGGGGGGGGGAAAGTTGTTTGCTTGTTTGTTGGTGTAGTTACGGCTGAGTTCTGCCAAGGAAGAACACTGCCTGGACATGAATACAAAAGCGTCACTGGGCAACAGCAGGCAGGAAAAAAGATCAAAGACAACTATCTGAAGACGCAGTTTACCGGTGACGCAACAACAATACCGCCAAACTGCTTTTGTAAGTACCTACCGCTGTTGTTTTGTTCAGGGACTCCTACAAGCCCAGACGGATCTCATTTTCGTTCCCGGGACTAACGTCCGCCGTCGGTATTTGTTGAATCATCAAAGAAACCATATTGAGGCTGGGCTTGTTCTATTGTTAGACTTCGGCCACTCCCACAATGGACGAAATTCTGGTGGCATCTTGTTCTTTTATTTCTTCTGGTAAATACTTTCTCTCATTCTGTCTACTCTTCTACTTTATTGCCCTAATCTGGCCTTTCTTAACCCGTGCGCCGCAGAACATCACGTGTTCCGCAATTCACTCTCAGGAGTTTCGCGAGCAATCGAGGACTTAATAAATATAAATGCAGAAATACAGTGAAAAAATTCCAAATATCGTTCTTATTTAGGAATATATTTACTTGTATATGTCTATGCTGGTTTCGAACTGCATCGATAACTATCATACTCATTTAACAACTTAAATGTTTACAAACGTGTATGTGAACTGTAAAGCAATTCCTAGTTATTTAAATGTGAACATATTTACTTTGACGGTATTGCCTCCCCTGCTTTGCAGTAGTGGTCCAAAAGTGGCCAAAACTCAATAGTATCTAATATGGTCTTCAAAGGTATCTTACCTTCGCACAAGATTACTCTTGGCAGATATGTAAATAGAAGGGTGATGACACTTCTATTACAAAGGGAGTCTTCACAAGATATTCAGAATAAGCGAGAACAATACTGCTTTGGCTGAGTATGTTAACTCTATTATTCTGCCGACGCTTTTGTGAAGGATTTAAGCACTTACTACTTTCAGCTCGTTTAAGCCCCCACCCCTGATTTACTCAGTGGAATTCTATTATTCTAGTATAGCTCTGTTTAGAGTGTATGTAGTAATTTGACTGAGACAAACATGCAGTAACTTTAAAATGATTAAATCGAAGTTAAATTTGTAACATTACAAATAACAAAATTTAATAATCACTTTAGGTTTTAACAGTTGGAAAATAATTTGAATAGTTATGGATCAAGAAAAGTTATCATCGCAGTCTTTAGGGAATGTGAGATGTTACAAGAAGTTCAAGTGGCAGCATAAATTTGAACTTAGCTGCCAATGACGGTTCTGCTCCTTCTAATGGGTTGGTTCTTTTCACTCTGCTCATGCTTGTCTCTGATCAAGGTTGTCGGGGGTAGCTCATTTCCCAGAAATGTCAAGGAGAGTCTACCACGTGGGTCCTTCGTCTTAAAGCTGAGGCCACGGTTCCCTTCTTGTTCCAGAGATAGTACTTTCTGCTGGTACCACCAGTAACTATGGTAAAAGAATAGAACGAAACGCTCTTCCGAGTATGGCGTTTTCCACCCCATAGTTATGGGTTCCTATCTGTCCACACCACCATCCCAATTACTCAGACTTTACCCTCGATGAGAATTAAATGTAATCCCTCGGGATAAAACTTTCTTTACATTTAAATAGAATAGCTTTCATAGTTACTTTATATTTAAATGAAAAGGTTAATAATACAGATAGAGTCTGTTTACATATACATCTCCTCTTAATAAACAGTGTTCACCATATAAATTGAATATGTTTTCATTTATGTTTTACCCTGATTGAAAAGTTTGAAACTTCCATTACCTTAAAATGAATATTTTCAAATAGACATTTACACTGGTTTAAAACTTGAAAACTTACATTAATTTTAAAGGGAATATGTTTATATGGACATTTATACTGCTTTAAAATTGTAAGTATTATACTTAGAATGTACATCGTTTCTTTCATCTTTCCCTCCCTGCTCCATATGGAACCTGGGACTACTTTATGCGTTTACTTCTCTTTACGAAACTAGCAATAAAGCAATCACCAACCCGTGCAGTGGTGGTTCATGAATCATCATTCTATACGCTGAGGTTGCCAGCCTCCAATGACTTTGACATCCAATAGCGAGTTTCACACATTAAACTTCACATGGTAATATATACATACATATATATACATATAAGAGATAAGTATAAAAGAGGTGTCACAACAGTATATCGCATGAAAAAGTACAATTTTTAAAAGAGCTCACGTGATAAGACGCTGTATGAAAAGTTGTACTGACTTAAGGGAGTCCCCGGTACAGAAAACTCGATTTTACGTACAAAATATCGATTTTTTACTTTTGAGCTTATTTTATTAAATAATCATCGAGGAATCGAATGAGCAAGGTTTTATAACATAAAAAATGCATTTGATGCTTCAAAACGCATATTTTCTGTACTACCCCCAAGCTATGATTTGCAAATTTGTGCCGAAAATGCAAGATTTGTCGCTCAATAATACCTTAGTTACGCTGCCCTTATTATTGACTATTTGGTATTGATACACAGGGAATTTCTTTGTCTGCCGTAATAAAGAAAATTCGAATCTATTTTTTCTCATAGCTCTGAGTGATGTGTGTTTGAAAATTTCCGTAATTTTACGCTAACCTTCTTATATGAGTTATCTACCCTTCCAAGATGGAGGTGAAATTCGTTTCTCACCTTAGACGCCGAAAGAAAAACATCAGGAATGTGTATATTTCGATGGATATCACCATGTTATGTTAAATTATAGAATAAAAGATACACCAGAGTATCTAGTGGTGTAGATATTTTCCTATAACTGACCTCGAAACCCTCGAATCGGTCGGTTGGATCGGAGGGTTGATCAGTGAGTTAACAATTCACTATCGTAAAACAAGCTATTGTTACCGAAACAGAACCAGGCTCGACAGTAAAAATGCCTCTAAAACTAAAGCTATGAACTTTTCTAACGAGACCTTTGATATCATCTTGAACGGGAAAAAAAAGCCTCTAAAACAAAGCTACAGAACGAAGTTTGAAAGTTTTTCAGAAAGTTAAAGTTCAATTAGGCAGAAACAACTGTTTTGATTGGTCATAACAACATTTTGGCTGCGTGCACAAATGTGGAAGTAACAACAGCCATTTCCGCCTGTACACAAAAACAATTGTTCGCTTTTGTGAAATATTTTTCTCTTGTTTAAATTTCAGTGAATTGTGTTCTTTTACTTCAAAATGGGAAGAATAGGTAATAGCTCAAAGCAAATATCTGCTGCCAGGTCGCGTCGACAGTGTTTAATTTCTAGCAGTGTTACCACAGAAGGTAAGACAGAATCAGCGATGAATGATAGGCCTACACAAACAACGTAGAATTTCTGCATACCAGTATCCGATAGGCCTATGGTTCACATTGCAGATCCAGTAGTGCCTGGCCCAAGTCGATCTGATATAAAAATTAACTTGAGCACGAGCAAGAATGTTGCATCTCATAATACTGTCTGCGCTCAGCCTAAACCTACGTATAAAACCATTGTGGACATTTCTTTCTTCAACAACCTTCTTAAAAATGTGTGTTGCAATTTGTGTAAGCAAAGCACATTGTAAACAAGAACTGACAACACCAAGTCTAAGGGTTTCTCTCTCTTCCTGGAAGTTGCGTGTCACACATGTGAAAAAGCAATTTCTAGAACGTGCCAGTTTTTTCGTCTTTCCACGTCTGTTGCTCTCACTTCATTAATCTTTTATTGTGTTTTGACATTTATCACATATTTTTCTTCATCTGTCGCGCCTTTGTTTCTTGCGACACTCATTCAATGATTTTACAAACAGTAAGTTCCGAGACAATGTTAGAGGTGATGAGAATGTTTCCATATTTTTTTCATTTAGAGTCAGTTCACACACACACAGATATATATATATATATATATTTAACTTGTGTGTGTGTGTGTGTGTGTGTGTGTGTGTGTATGTGTGTGTGTGATAGGATCTCTTTACAAATATATTTCCTTGGCAAGAATTTTACTGTAATGGAAAAGCGTCGTAAAGGTTTCGCTGTGTTCATTTTTGTTTTAAAGTGACGATACCAAAATTGAGACAACTAACAAGATGTGATTAACTACCTTTCAACTTCCTGTCCAGCATAATTCATCAAAGACAAGATTATCATCATTTAACTTTTTGCTCCCTGTGGAGCATCCAGCCATCCTTGCAGTAGGTTGCCAGGAAGCCTGCATTTCTCTGCCTGTCTGACTAACCTTTTAATCCACGCCTCTTTTTACTTGACCATAACAAACGAGTTTGTTTACCAACTTTCGCAACCTATCATTCATAGCATGGGGCGAACCACGTTTGTTTACCCGAGTTTCTCACGCGAGCTGATCTGTCAATATTACGATAACTGACAGCCCACACGTGGAAAACACGTGGAAGAGTAACGGCCTTTGAAGATTCTCTATACGGGGAGCTAATCCTTTGATGTTCGTACATGTAGGGAAAAGATAACTCTTTGATCTCGAGAAACAGGGAAAATCTCGGAAGGAAGCCCGCTACACGGGTTAAGCTTCTGTTGTCGGTTAGCAGCGGTCGACAGAAGCGACCGTAAATCTTTTATCTGGGAAAGTAGTTTCAGATTTCTCTGCTAGGGAACAAAGTGTGAAAATTCACATCTTCTAGAGATCACAATAACATGATCGTATTTAAACTGAGTCTTTCCCAAATCAGTTTTCAGTGTAGCTCAGATTTTTCGGAGAGCCTAAACACGTTACCTAGAACCATTGGGAATAGATGTGTTAATAGTTCGTGGTGTTTTCTTTCTGGATTTCTGGTAATATAAATTTGTGCTTAAGCGATTTAATGTGTTAAGTTTACCATTATAATTCACGGTGATTTTCTAGAGTTAGAACTAGTGAATTAAATAACGCGTAGCTATTTTTATTCCAGAGGTTTCAGTTGTAATGTTATTTTATCACCCGCTATCACACAGAAAGAGACGGTTTAGTTGACTAATTAATATACTAGGCGCGACCGATGATTGACGGAATAGAATTCACTTTTATTTAATTGTGTGTATTTTAGTAAGTGACTGTGTTTGAATATCATGCAACTAAACAAACAGACGCCGACAATCTAATAGTTATTAATGACAGGCGATATTTGTTGAGTGCACGTAGGGATAATTTAATCATAGTTGACATTTTGCGCTGATTGTTGACCGGAGCAGGAGGGGGAAAAGGCTGCATGCCTCAACCAAACTTGCACCCGCTAAGCGACGAGCGATAGGATAGGCTAGACACAACATGCGCCTTTTAACGTTAATCAGGACTGACGGAGAAGATGAGAGATCGCCTCGTCCCCTTCCGTGTATGTATATATATATATATATATATATATATATATATATATATATATATATATATATATATATATATATATATATATATATATATATATATATAGATATATATATATATATATATATATATATATATATATATATATATATATATAAGTAGCCTTATTTTTCATAATGTTTCTCCATTCATAGGGCATGACCTAATCAAACGGCAACCAGCGGTTTTTTTATGTGGCTTTATTGTGGAATATATTTTGGTCCATTGTGGTCTATGTTGGCCTTTTCTCCATTTACTGATCGGATTAAAGTAGTCTTCTTTTAGCTTACGCGTCTCCCAGTTCAGTTGTGAACAGGACGGGCCACAGAGACTAACTGACATTTTAAAGAGTAAAGTAACTGGACTATAATCACCAGAAAATGTCTGTTCAATTTTTATCAGCCCATTGTGGAGTAATAGAAATAACTGTTCTCCCGACTTCTGATAGTCGTATCCAAGTGGATTTGTATCCAGAAGAGTTACGCTATTTCAAAATCGGCACTCACCAGAGCCAGCCGATAGGATTTACCATCATCATCAAGTAACAATAATTAACAGTTTTTAGCAATCAGATGTTTTCCTACTGTTTACTGTGAACACCAGATCTCAGAGAGTCTCGGCATTAACTATCCAAGGTGACAGGGTTTATCCAGGAAAATTAACCACCAAATTAGGCGTTCCCCTTATACAATTTAATTTTTGAAAGGAGGGACTGGGGCCCAGTTCGGACGAAAAATACTCCGGACCTTAAATACATATTTATGGATTATACATCCAACGGATTGTTTCACCAAGAATAGGGTAAGAAGCGAGATTGTGTGGCCAAGTATGACAGAGAGAGAGAGTGAAATATTTTCTTTAGTACAAGAAACACTGTATCAAATGCACTCTGTTTGACTATTGTTTAATTTTATTGGATAACGTTTAGTGGGAACTGTGTTCTTTCTTTTCTGTCTATACTGTAACCTAGCGCTAACCTTTAACCTTTGGGGTTATTAACTTGTTGGGTTCTTTTCTTCTCAATGAGGGGAGGGCATAGGTATTCTTTTATTTTTCTATATATATGCATGTAATTCTGATGTATTTGATCTTTCTCTTTTAAATATTCGATGTTGTAAAGTTTAGTGATAATAAACAACGAAAGAACTAACTTTGTGTGTGTTGGTCAGACCCATACCCAAAATTTACCATAGTTTTTCACTTTTGTGTGTCTTGTTGTCACATAGCTGCGTGTGAGTGTTTTAGTGTAACTTATATTTCTCAACATATGGGAGGTGCAAGATTGTCTTATACTAAATTATAGTCGTATAGGCTGGACTAGAGAAACACTCAGTCCAGAGACATATCTTCTCCTTAAACTATCCACTCGTGAAACTCTATTTCTTACACTTTTACTTCTCACGTACTATCGCCATCTCCTATACTCAGGCGGGACCTTACATAACTTTAAAAACCTATCTAAGCACGAAACTGAGAAAGCAACAGGCCAGTTACTTCTCTGTCTCCTCAGATAGATCCTAGCGGTCAATGACCCGATGGTGAGATAATGATAATAAAAACCTGGCGGATGCCGGCACAGATCAAACAAACATCAAACACATAATGACATTGACAGCATGGTAGATTGGAGCGTGACGATACCATGATTCGAACCGGGTACCTTTGCCGCAAGAGACCAGTGCTCCAACCACTCTGCCAATCGGACGCTCGCCTTCCACGGGATATTATCAGGTAGATTCGCACAGCTGCTGGGTTGCCTGCCGCTGGTCTAGACAAATATCTTGTCCATTCAGGTCTATATTCCGTTGTTGATAGTTTTGGCGTGAAAAAGGGTAATCCAGTGTTTCGCACTTGTTTTTTTAATGTTTAGTTGGCTATTTTCCTTAACATGCTCATTTCTTGCAGCTAGGCAATGGCGGTCATGTGAATGGACTGTGGTTGAATTTTTGCCTATTACTTGTCTCTTTCTTTTCTTGCCGCCTCTCTTTTCTTTATATTTATTTCACTTTCTTTCTTTCGTCTTATTCTTTGTTTCTTTCTTACGGGTTTTTGTACTTTACCTATTTTGGTTATTATTTATCACAGTGGATAGAAATGAACAATAAATCGCAACAACAACAAATTATTCGTCTTAAAATGACAAAAGACAAAGAAAATAGCCAACGTTGTGGCAACAAGGCCTTCGCGAGGGAACGGACAGCAACGTTGGCTATTTTTGTCTTTTGTCATTTTAAGACGAATCATTTTTTAACGATTTTTTGTTCATATGCATACACCGTACTGCAGTTCTTCTCAGCTTCATCGCCCCATCTTATTATTTATCGCAGCACGGTGACAGTAAACTCTGTAATAGTGGTTTTAAAACCTGAGGTTATCTGAGCGTTAGGCGCCTCTCTTCCTTCGTCTGCACACATTGGATTATTTAGTTTTTGTTAAGAAATCTGTGCTTTGAAATAACAAATTATGGTCACACTTTTAGGCCATAATTTAAAACTGTGCTCAAAGATATAAACATTCAGTTTTTTTAATAGTTTTTTTTTAAAGCTGGTATTAGTGTCACACATTCTAAAAGTAGCCTAAAATAAAATAAAATTGTCACAATTTAGATACAAAAAATGACTTTGTGTTGTTGCAGCAAATCGAAATTTTGTGTGATAATTTTAAAAAGTATTTCAATGAATACCAAATCAATTAAGTTACTTCATCATTTTATAAAATTGCTCTACTGAAATGTGAAAACTGGAATGTACATACACGCTGCAGTCTTGTGACAACCTGTAAAATCGATTAGAAGAGAGGTAGAGGACGACATAAAATTAAGACAAGTGGGCAGTTTAACAACATGACGCGGAAGAATGCCAGTATTAGAACTTACGAGGGGCGTTCAGAAAGTAATGCACCACATCGTTTTTCTCAGGAGCTGTTTATTCAAAAAGCATGAAATTTATACACAATATACATGGATATGTCATGTAAACATCGGTATTATTCAACATAATCCCCATCAACTTGTGCGGCTTTATGCCAGCGCGAAACAAGTGCATGTATTCCTAGCCCGTACCAGATTTTGTCTTGGTCATGTAGCCATTTCTTCGCTGCATGAATCACTCCTTCATCATCTTCAAACCTTGTCCCACGGAGTGCATCTTTAAGTGGACCAAATAGATGAAAATCAGAGGGAGCCAAATCGGGACTATAGGGTAGATGGGGTAGTACAGTCCAACCCAATTTGGTGATTGCTTCCCGTGTTGCCAGACTTGTGTGAGGTCGCGCATTGTCGTGAAGGAGAAGCAGGTCTGCTGGATTCTTGTGCGGCCGAACTCTGCGAAAACGTTGATCGAGTTTTTTCAATGTCTTAATGTAAGCTTGCAAATTGATTGTCTCTCCTCTTGGCATAATGTCCATGTTGCCGTCATTTTTAACGGTGGAAAAAACGCCAACCTAATGTATGTATGGTTTAATGTGATCAAAGAGAGATAAATGTTTATTATCTTTCTGTGACAGGTTTGACTGGTGATTATCTTCCCCTGTCTTATGTTGTCCTGTCTCAGGCAACGTCTTATAGTTGACATGTCTTAAGTCTATTTATAGGATCATATACGGAGTATCTTTATCACCCGTTTGGTCGGAAACGCCTGGTCGGGGTTTGCCTCGATCTGGTCCATGCTCTTTGGGCATGCGCGGGTCTTGGCGGCAAAAGCCGGGAGACTGATTCAGAGAGAGCGTACCTGAGGCTTAGAACGGATGTACCGATCCGTAGATTTCTCTCTGCCAAGTTTTCGATAGGGATTGGAAATTCTGGGAATGACTGTTTTGGCATTCTTCCGTCCCTGAGTGTTTCTTTATGCCAGTATTGGCTGTGTTGTGTTACCTTAGAGTGTAAGGATTCTTTGAGAAGGTAACTGAAACATTATTAAATCTTTTCGTCTCGTTTAGATCTTACAGGTACATTTATCGCTGATGGCGACATAGTGAGCGAAGCTCACAAGGAGTTATTATACTGTACCCCAGTATGGCTTCATATTTGAAAGACTAGGTCTAATTTGACCTGTTGGAAACCTAAAAAGAATGAAATCCGTGTATGTATTAACCGTGTGAGGTCAAGCACATGTAGGCCCCTGACTCTATAAATGATGATGATGAATTATGTGCAGGGAACCTAACGCTACCTCCCTAGATCTCACACGGTCACTATTTTGGCTCTAGTGTCTGGTGTATGATGTACCTAGTGTCTAGGGGAGAAATGAAATGATGGTACACAACACAAAAACACTTTAAGTTTCTATGAGGAAGTGAATAAAACCTGGGGTTAAGTTTTTCTTTAAATTTGATAATTTTTTGTACAATTTATTTTGCCTGTCCAGTCATATCGTTTGGACAGGTCTTTGAAAATGAGGACAAGATAATTACATAAAAGATTAACTAAAATTGGGTGGACAATCTGCCCAAATAACTACAAAGTTAATATATGTCTTTCCTGTTGGAATGTTCACAGCTTACACTTTATTCTTCTAAGAGGGAGAGTCACTGTGTATGAGGGGCTGTATTATCATCATACCCCATCAACTTCCTGAGTATGATTTGAAATACCAAGGTTTATTTAAACCGAAACTGTCAGATGTACCCAGGTCCTTAACATATCACCTGGGGTTTCTTGTTGAATGATAAGATAGTGTGTAGTTGCAGAAATATCGATATCACGTCACACGCCCAAGCTCCTGCTGTTATCTCTTGACAGCATACATGAAGTGTCGGAGACTTCTTGGCGTTATCGTCACTCCTCAGGTTTCCTGTCACCAGCTGGCAACAGGAAACAAAACCTCTGCAACAAAAGGACACCCTGGCCTTTTAAATCGGATCACTTATTCTTTTATTTAATTTCATACGTGGGTATGGGGTCAGCCTCGCGTGCATTTCAGGTGCACTCACCCCTAATTTTTCATGACTCCCACCTTGCTGTGACCATCCCTCAGGTCCCTATGGCAGATACGCCCCTGTACGTTTACATAGTTTTCCTCAATAATATAATGTGGGGTAACCACATTTCCTTTTATATATTTTTCTCATCTTTTTCTTTTTAAATATAAATGCTTCAGGCATGTTGAACAGTGTTCCTTGAACACGGAGGCTTACTAATATACTCTAATACAATAATATTCAAACATAATCATGACACCATACATTAGTTAGATACATTTCACCGTAAGGACTCAACAATGTCTGCTCCCAGCACGTCCGTCACTTTTTCCCAATAGCAGTATCTAACTTTGGTAATGGGATTAAACATATTAAATTCATAAAGCATTCTTACCACAAATCAAGAAATATAAACAAATGACGCTGACTTTGCAAAGAAATGGCCCAGTTTCTTCTGCTCCGTCCAGACTGTGAAATACTTATTTAGTTATTTAATTTACTTTTAAATTTATCACAGCTGTTCTCAGCGTATCTGAATACAAAATACTGTTCAACTGGCAATGAATAGTGAAACTTTTTGCTAATATTTAGTAGCACTGGCCAATCGAAAGCTTGCGACTACCAGAATTCAAATGCAGTTTTTGAAAAACAAAAATAATTCCAAACATACTCTGCGTCTGGTAGTCGATTGGCCAGTCTGCTTTAGTTATGCCAATACAAAACGATGTTAGTTTTTGGTAACAATTTTCCTACCGCTCCCCTCTCCTCTTTCTTTCCTATTGACTATTATCATGTCCGATTGCAAAAACTCAAATCAAAATATAGGCAATATCACTAATTCATGGCTTAAACTATCAGGACTTAAAATTGGTCATTTAAACATTTACCACCTGCTAGGTAAGCTTCCTGAAGTCTCCACCTCTCTCCAACAAAACTTCCACATATTTGGTTTTTCTGAAACCCGTCTCAATGACAAAATTACAGATGAAGAAATTAGGATTAATGGACTCATCACCATTCGCAGGGATTCTAACAGACAACATGAAACAGGGCTAGTTATATACATCTCAACATCTCTTCAGTACAGACGCAGTGATGATCTAGAACATACTGGCATTGAATGTATATGGCTGGAAATAAAACTCCCCAACCTGACCCCCGTTTTAATTGGTTACCTGTACCGAAACCCTAGCTCTTCTGCTGTATGGTTTGACACATTCTCACGAATGATGGACAACGTTTGGGCTTCTTCGAAGGAAATTATTCTACTGGGAGATTTCAATATTGACCTTCACAAATCGAACAACACGTGGAATGATATCACCATCTCATACAACCTCACACAGTTAGTCAATCAACCCACGAGAGTAACAGATTCATCATCTACACTAATTGATCATATCTATACGACCTGCCCAGAAAACATTGTAGAATGCACAGTTACACGGACAGCATTAAGTGACCACTATCCTATTTGCTGTACCAGGACGAGAAAAGGGTTCAAAGCACCTAAAACGGAACATATCACAGTCCATTACAGGAATTTCAAAAACTTTAACCTTCAATTATTTATACAAGACCTACAAATATCCCCTCTCTCATACGTGTACCAACTTCCCCATCCAGAAGAAGCCATAACATACTAAACACAAACTTTTAACAATGTATTCGACAAACATGTTCCTATAAAGTGTGGTGAAGTGGGATGTTATAAATACTTATAAGGGACTTAGTGTACTGACTGAGATCAGCTGTGAAGGTATATATATATCTAATAAGAGTAGTATATTATATATAACCTTACTTGCTACCACATATCTATATATCTCAGTCAGAATTATTCTGGAATAGTGTGATGCTACGTTATGTGTCTAGGGTATGAGTATGGTGAAGTGTAAGTCACAACAACAGACAGATAAACAATTTAATTTAATCCACTACTCTTGACAACACTGTGACACTCACATACATATAACACTCTACAAAGATATCTTAAAAGAGTCACTGATAAACTTTCGAATAACAATATGTATTCATTACTGGCATGAATGAATATGTGTCCTGATTCAACTACAAGGGAACCAGGAATCACAATCAATTAAAATTACAAGTTATGTACAGAATGTATTTAATATGAATATTGTAGTGACATATATTATTACAAATGTTCTATGTGTGTCAGTTGTGTAGTAGTAAAATGAGGTAATACTGGTTTTGTTTTGTTCAAGCTCTGTTGGTATTTGTCATCATGACTTCAATAGTTTGTCTTTAGGGACCAGTATTGGAGATGTTCACAGTTCCTGATTTTAAGACAAGTAAATTCCCCTCTTAATGTTAATTTTAAAAAGTCAGTTCAAGATGAGGGGACATAATGTTGAGCTCAGCTGGCCAAGTTAGCTTATCTGGCGTGATGGCGGCAGGAAAGGACTCCTCTGCTCGAATTCTCCTCTGGGCTCTGGAGACACCTCACTGATAGCTAAAAGGACCAAGGAGTATGCTGTCCGACACTGGATTCAGCAAAGCTCTGACCAGGTGCTGCTCAGTACCATCAAGACCACTGTCCCTGAAATCAAGAAGGATGTACCTTCTACTTCATAACTAATTTATATTTTCTTTTTACACTGATCACAATACATCACAAACATTGCGTTCAGAGCGTTAGGCCAACAGTCAGCTTCATCTGAAATACTTTATACCAGCATTACCATCCTTAATGGTCACTACGCCTCTGCACTTCCAGCATTATTTCTGTCTAATCAATCATCCAGGTGTCAGTGTACTATTTGGCCATTCCATGCCGTTTTACTACCCTCCGACACCCTCTGTTCAGGCTGGAGCATTACAGGCTTTACCTCACGTTGGCCACTGAACTACACATATATATACAGGCATAAATCAACAATTCACATTCAATTTTCATTAAAAGATATTGAATGGTTCAAGCTTACCACAATTCATACGAATAAACACAGATACGTTGATTAGCAATGAATTCTGGCACAAACTGGCACAAATTTCCATCTGCCTATCTTCCAGGCTTTTATTTAACACAATTATGAGCTGGCTTCAACGCACTGCTGCTTTATCAAGATCATTTAAACAAGTGGTCTCGAACTAACGCTCCCAAGTGTGTATATCAGCGAGACTGGCCAATGAGCCACGTTTCGACAAGTGTTTGAAAAAATGTTACCTTTTCCCGTTTCCCCTAACAACGAAAGATAGTATTTATAGTTCGACCAATCGTGGTTAGGCTTTCATTTGTTGCGCTCCAATCAATTTGGAGTTTACATGGTAGGCTATTTATGTAACGTAAGGTTTTTTTCAAACACGTTATAAAAAATTTTATGAGCAGAAATGATTTCATGCTGTCAGGCAGCCTCACTATTTTATTTTGGGTATAATTTATTAATTCCTGGACTATTGGCGTAACGTTTTACATATTATTTGTCAGCAAGCCCTAAGGAACCCAATTTTCCCACTTTAAAAGAGCTACGTGGCTGCGTTCAAAATATGTATTTTCTACCTCCTGTTTCGAAGATATGCTGTCTGGGTACTGTTATGTTTTCAACCGTAAACCCATCTATTGTTATCTTTCCTAATAAGCGTTTTTTATGATTTTAAAACCTAACTCTGGGGAAGGGTAGTGTATTTTATCACTGTCCGTCTGAAAAAAAAAGTTAGTGCTTGTAGCCTAACACGCGTGATAGTAGTAATTGTGTATCGCGCGACGCGTGTTTAATGTTCGGCTTTCTGCCTCTCCCTTCTCGCTATCCTTTTGTCCATCTGTTCGTTCGTTTTGGTAACGTAATATAATTAATGTTAGGATTAATTTAGGTCATTACGCAGTACGTCTCAATGTTTTTCTTAGAAATGCAGCACACGTTTCATTGAAGAAGGCGGGTAATAATACAGTAAGCTTTTATATCAACGTGAAAGCGTTACAATTTGCAGACGAAGCAGAAAACAAGGGGGATTTCGAGTACATTCTTTGTGACAGCACTGTTATTTTACCATTGCTCTTCTCTTTATTAATTTTATTTGTTAGGCTTCATATTTACCTAATAATTTATATATGTGGATTAGAATATTTCATGACACCTCCCCTCTTAAAACAGACATTATATGTCAGTCCTTTATTCTATATACACATAGAGAAATTTATTATTATTTCTGGGGTTTACGGTGATTCTCATCACACGGATGGCGGCTTAAAAAATCCGCTCCCAAATTGGTTTTTCCAGATATATACTCAATGCTAAAATTATATGGAGCCAGAAGCAAAGACCATCGGAGTAACCTAGAGTTCTCATGCTTAGCCTGTGCTAAAAACGATAAAGGTTTGTGATCTGTTTGCAACTTAAATGCCTTCCCATATAGATAAATATTGAATTTCTTTATTGCCCATATTACTGCAAGACATTCTTTTTCGCTAGTTGAGTAGTTGATTTCAGCTTTATTCAACTTTCTGCTAGCATATGCCACTGGGCTTAATTCCCCATCCAATGCATCTGATTTCTGTAGTAAAGTTGCACCTAGCCCAATATTACTTGCATCCGTCCTTACTATGAATTCTTGACTTAAGTCAGGTAATTTCAAAATGGGTTTACTTGTGAGCTTTTCCTTCAATTCTTGGTAAGTCATTTCACATTGTGGTGTCCATGTAATGCGATCTGGAAGTCCTTTACGTGTCAATTCAGTTAACGGTGCACATATGGAATTAAAGTTCTTGATATACTTCTGGTAGAAACCACATAATGAGACAAAGGATCTCACGTCCTTCTTGGTTTGTGGTCTCGGGGCTTTCTGTAGTTTCTCTAAGTTCTTTGGGTCAGGGGTCATGTTTCCCTGATAAACTGTGTGTCCCAAAAATTCCAATTCTTTACATCCAACGCAACATTTGGTTGGTCGGGCTGTTAAATTTGCCTCCCTAAGTCGAGTAAACAGCATGTTCAGAGAGTCAATGTGTTCCTCAAATGTTTCTGTTGCTATAAGGATATCATCCATAAAATTTGTTATACAGGGATTATTCAGAGGATCCAATAATTTTCTCATCATTCTAGAGAAGACACTAGGCGCATTCTTCAATCCAAATGGCAATCTATTAAACTCATAGTGTCCTTCTGAGGTACTAAAAGCTAGGTATGGTCTAACCTCAGGCTTTACTGGAATCTGATAGTATCCTTTACTCAGATCCACTTTTGAGAAATATTTAGCTTTATTTAGTCTGGCAAACAGCTGATTTGTATCCGGCAATGGATCCACCTGTCCTTCTGTAATAGCATTCAGTCTCCTGTAATCTATACAGAGTCTATGTTCTCCAGAGGGCTTCCTTAAGAGTACCACCCCGGAACTATACGAAGACTCACTGTGCGAAATAATTCCTTCCTTCAACAGATAGTCTATCTCTTCCTTCAAAGCTTTTTCCTTAGCAAACGGAATCGAATATGGTTTCATACAGACAGGTGTGGGGTCTATCAGTTTCATATCATATTCCAATAGGTTTGTATGCCCTGGTCGGTCTGTTAACACCTCTGCATGATTATTTAGAACCTGTTGCACTCTCTCTTTCTGAGTTTTCGTTAAATGTGTACTGATTTTCACCTGTGCTGCTGTCTCACAGGGGTGTAATGGATATTCAAATGATGAAAGTGGTTCCTTTTTCATCTCCATGGCGATGGACAAGGTCAACAAGTGTGTCTCTTCCTGATGTTCTCTTTCCAAATATTTCTTCAGGAGATTCACATGATAGATTTTTTCTTTCCCCTTCTTATCTATCTTATAATTTGTTCTAGACACCTTCTCTAGAACTGTATATGGACCCTGCCATCCAATTTGTAACTTATTCTGACTCCCGGGCAAAAGAAGCAGTACTTTCTCTCCCACAGCCAAATTTCTGTCTTTCGCCTTCCTGTTATAATAGGCAGCATGTTTCTTCCTGGCTTGTTTCAAATTTTCATTGGCAAGTTTCCAGCCAGTTTTTAACCGAGTGGTCAGCTCATTCACATACTGGTATGAAGATGTAATGTTTTCCTCTGCCTTTTCATCAGTCCACGTTCTTAACAAAGCTACATATGGACCTTTAATTGTGTGGACCTATTTGTCCATGCACCGGTATGGTCTCTTCCACTCGAAGCTTTATAGTGATGATTTTTCCTCCCAGAATTATCATTCACAAAACGACCGCTACCAATTTTTCTTTTGGGGCTTTCTCCCCACTTAAAATTCTTGATGAGAGATTTCCTCTCTACATCTTCTTCCTCCAGTTTGTTTAAGTCCGATTGAGGGATTGTCGGCTTATCCTGGGGTAAGACATCCTTTTGCACTCTCCGCATAGTGGCCATTGTAAAACAGTTAAGTGAAGCTTGTCCGTGAAAAGGGGCTTCCCATTCCATTTGGTCCACTTTATCAAATCTATTTTTCTTTTATTATCAGGCCTAATTTTGCTCCGGGGCGTGTCCAGGTCCTGATCCATGTTCCCACTTGTGGGTGTTCCCTCATGTGCTATGCTACACCTTTCTACAAAATTCTCAATGTCCCATCTTGCTTTGGGCCAATAATAATTGTGAGCCACCTTTTGAATGATGGTACCTATTTTCTCATGGTCCCCATCTGGTTTCACATGTAGGCTCCTTATTAATTCTGTCCTGTATCTTTTTGGAAGAACCAGCTGTCCGTGACCATTGGATCTAGCTCCGGTCTTCCTATACATCAACTTGTTTTTCATGTAAAAATCTCCCTTGCCTGGAGTTGTATGACAAGTTGACAATTTTCTGAAACAAGGCTTGAGTGTTTTATCCCCAGCCTGTGCCTTCCTCATCTCTTCTGGAGTGGTATCTAACATAATATCCTCCTCCTGTCTTGAGGTCGACCTGACCTGAAGGGTTGCCATATACACAGGTTTCCTTCTGCAACGGTCAGTGTCATGATTGTCCATCTGACAATTTTTACACCACCTTTTTCCTTGGTTGAAAGATTTTCTTTCATCATATTTCCTTTCATCGAATTGTGGGAATTTATTTTTATTTTCATACCGTGGCCTATCAAATTGGTGCTTACCTTTATTTTGATCCCTAGGATCAAATTTATTAAAGTTCTGTGGTGCCCTAAAGTTATCCACCTGTTTCTTTTTATTACCTGTTACCTCTGCTTGAGCTGCTTGATACCTTTCAGCAACATTTAGCAACTCACCCAGCCTCTCTGCACCTTGTTCCATGAGAAACTTTCTCAGGTCTGGAGCCATGGACTCTCTTAGTTGCTCTATAAGGACCATTTCCTTAAGATCTTGGGTTTTCCCCAGAGAAGTCCATTTCTCCAAGTATGTCTCTATTCGTGCAGAGAACTGGTGATAGGTTTCACCTGACAGTAGTTTAGCATTCCTAAATTTTTTTCTATAGAATTCTGCATTCTTTTCATACCTTAACAAAAGAGCCTGCTTTAGCATGTCATAATTTTCCTGATCACCTCTGCTCATTTTTGCAAAAACTTCATAAGCTGCCCCACGAAGTCCCTGAGATAACTTTAAGCTCCACCTTTCTCTCTCTAACCCATACGTGGTAGCTAATAGTTCGTACCTATTTATATAGCTCTCAATATCATCGTCTTTCTCAACAAAATGATCTAAATGAAAATTCATAGCTGAGGTTGAGGCTCCTTGAGTAACCGTAGCATCAGAGGCAAAGGGACTGGCACCATTTTCAGGAGCATGGCCTTGAAACTCAAACTCCCTTAGTCGTAACTCATGTTCCCTTTGTAATCTCTTCTCCTCCTTTTCTGCTTCCCTTTCTGCAGCTAATCTCTTCTCTTCTCTTTCTGCAGCCTGTCTTCTTTCCTCGGCTTCCAATGCTTTTGCCTCTTTGTCAGCCTCAATCTGCAACCTCTTAGTCTCAGCCTCAGCTTGCAACCTCTTATTTTCCCTTTCAGCCTCTAACCTTCTTTCGGCTTCTTTTTCTAATCTTCTTTCTTCGCGTTCAATAAATTTGTCACATTCCGTTGTGACATAGGCAACCATAACTTGCCCATCTAATCCTAACTCTTTTGCAGTCTGAACCGCAGCAGATCGAAATTTGGCCAGGTCCGCCATTGTCTATCAGGTAAATTTTTATAATGTCTACCCAACAATTCAATTTCTAACTATATATCTAATGGACAACACAGGCACCGTGAGCTCAACCTTATTTAATTCCACCCAAGGATACCTTTTAATTCTTATATTCCCTGAAGTGAATTACCCCCAATATTTTTAATAGTTAAAGATTCAAAATCCCAAGAGCGAGACCCCAATATATGTGGTGAAGTGGGATGTTATAAATACTTATAGGGAACTTAGTGTACTGACTGAGATCAGCTGTGAAGGTATCTATATCTATTAAGAGTAGTGTATTATAGATAACCTTACTTGCTACCACATATCTATATATCTCAGTCAGAATTATTCTGGAATAGTGTGATGCTACGTTATGTGTCTAGGGTATGAGTATGGTGAAGTGTAAGTCACAACAACAGACAGATAAACAATTTAATTTAATCCACTACTCTTGACAACACTGTGACACTCACATACATATAACACTCTACAAAGATATCTTAAAAGAGTCACTGATAAACTTTCGAATAACAATATGTATTCATTACTGGCATGAATGAATATGTGTCCTGATTCAACTACAAGGGAACCAGGAATCACAATCAATTTAAATTACAAGTTATGTACAGAATGTATTTAATATGAATATTGTAGTGACATATATTATTACAAATGTTCTATGTGTGTCAGTTGTGTAGTAGTAAAATGAGGTAATACTGGTTTTGTTTTGTTCAAGCTCTGTTGGTATTTGTCATCATGACTTCAATAGTTTGTCTTTAGGGACCAGTATTGGAGATGTTCACAGTTCCTGATTTTAAGACAAGTAAATTCCCCTCTTAATGTTAATTTTAAAAAGTCAGTTCAAGATGAGGGGACATAATGTTGAGCTCAGCTGGCCAAGTTAGCTTATCTGGCGTGATGGCGGCAGGAAAGGACTCCTCTGCTCGAATTCTCCTCTGGGCTCTGGAGACACCTCACTGATAGCTAAAAGGACCAAGGAGTATGCTGTCCGACACTGGATTCAGCAAAGCTCTGACCAGGTGCTGCTCAGTACCATCAAGACCACTGTCCCTGAAATCAAGAAGGATGTACCTTCTACTTCATAACTAATTTATATTTTCTTTTTACACTGATCACAATACATCACAAACATTGCGTTCAGAGCGTTAGGCCAACAGTCAGCTTCATCTGAAATACTTTATACCAGCATTACCATCCTTAATGGTCACTACGCCTCTGCACTTCCAGCATTATTTCTGTCTAATCAATCATCCAGGTGTCAGTGTACTATTTGGCCATTCCATGCCGTTTTACTTCTCTCCGACACCCTCTGTTCAGGCTGGAGCATTACAGGCTTTACCTCACGTTGGCCACTGAACTACACATATATATACAGGCATAAATCAACAATTCACATTCAATTTTCATTAAAAGATATTGAATGGTTCAAGCTTACCACAATTCATACGAATAAACACAGATACGTTGATTAGCAATGAATTCTGGCACAAACTGGCACAAATTTCCATCTGCCTATCTTCCAGGCTTTTATTTAACACAATTATGAGCTGGCTTCAACGCACTGCTGCTTTATCAAGATCATTTAAACAAGTGGTCTCGAACTAACGCTCCCAAGTGTGTATATCAGCGAGACTGGCCAATGAGCCACGTTTCGACAAGTGTTTGAAAAAATGTTACCTTTTCCCGTTTCCCCTAACAACGAAAGATAGTATTTATAGTTCGACCAATCGTGGTTAGGCTTTCATTTGTTGCGCTCCAATCAATTTGGAGTTTACATGGTAGGCTATTTATGTAACGTAAGGTTTTTTTCAAACACGTTATAAAAAAATTTTTATGAGCAGAAATGATTTCATGCTGTCAGGCAGCCTCACTATTTTATTTTGGGTATAATTTATTAATTCCTGGACTATTGGCGTAACGTTTTACATATTATTTGTCAGCAAGCCCTAAGGAACCCAATTTTCCCACTTTAAAAGAGCTACGTGGCTGCGTTCAAAATATGTATTTTCTACCTCCTGTTTCGAAGATATGCTGTCTGGGTACTGTTATGTTTTCAACCGTAAACCCATCTATTGTTATCTTTCCTAATAAGCGTTTTTTTATGATTTTAAAACCTAACTCTGGGGAAGGGTAGTGTATTTTATCACTGTCCGTCTGAAAAAAAAAGTTAGTGCTTGTAGCCTAACACGCGTGATAGTAGTAATTGTGTATCGCGCGACGCGTGTTTAATGTTCGGCTTTCTGCCTCTCCCTTCTCGCTAGCAGAAAACAAGGGGGATTTCGAGTACATTTTTTGTGACAGCACTGTTATTTTACCATTGCTCTTCTCTTTATTAATTTTATTTGTTAGGCTTCATATTTACCTAATAATTTATATATGTGGATTAGAATATTTCATGACATAAAGCAAGTTCGTGTTAAAAATATCAGAAAGACCCCATGGATAACAAACGAAATATCAACAATGAGAGAGCGGGACGAAGCACATAAGCTCAAAGATTTCAGCAGGTATCGGATGCTTAGAAACAAAGTACAATACCTCATTCGTCAGGAAAAGAAACTACATTTCAGAAAGATGATTCAAGACAAAGCAAACAGTAAAGAAGTCTGGGCAGCCATTAGAACACTAACACACAAAACAAAGTCACTAAACTCTTTACCAAAAAGCTGCTCTTTCACGGCTACTCATTTTAGTAACCACTTCAAAACAGAAATTAACCATCTCAAATCGACACTAAAGCCAATGGACTGCGATATTAGTAAACTGACCGCCTTCTGCAACACTGAACATACCATAACAGATCTTAGAGATATTCCTTTTCTAACAGTAAACGAAGTTCTCAAATATATCTTGGCATTAAAAAACAACAATTCATCTGGTCTTGATGGTATCAGCAATAAGATTCTACGTTACGCTGCACCCATCATTTGCGACTCCTTAACCTATGTGTACAATCAATGTATTGCACACAACTACTTTCCCACAGCATTTAAATCTGCCAAAGTGTATCCTCTCTATAAATCTGGCTCACATAGCGATCCCAACAGTTACAGACCAATATCCCTTCTATCATCTCTTTCAAAACCACTAGAGAAACACATTTACAACACCACATTTCAACACTTAACAACAAACAAACTGCTCATTGAGAGCCAGTCAGGTTTCAGACCCAAACATTCCTGTCACACAGCTCTCACCAAAATGGCAGATAACTGGCTGTCGAACGTAAATGATGGGAAATTAGGTGGTGCTGTGCTTTGTTCAAAAAAGCTTTTGTTGACTTCAAAAAAGCATTTGACGGGAGTGACCACACGATCGTGGTTCAAAAGTTGGCAACCCTCAGAATAGGCCCTAATCCACTAAACATCATCAAATCATTCCTGGGAGATCGACAACAGTTAGTGCTTCACAACAACGCGACATCAGATTTCTCGAAGATAGATACAGGAGTACCGCAGGGTTCTATTCTTGGGCCCCTACTCTTCGCAATGTTCATCAACGACCTAATCTCTAAAATATTCAAAATGTGACCTCTTTGCAGATGATTGTACTATCTACACTAGAATGACGTGGCACTTGAAATGACTCTTCAAAGCGATGTAGACAATCTAACAAAATGGAGTAATATGAATCGTATGCATTAAACAAAAAAACGAAATCTATGTTGATTACCACCAGACAGAAACTCCTAAACTGCACCAAAAGATCGCTACAGGTACACGCGGAATCAATACAAATTGAACATGTAACAGAACACAAAGTTCTAGGAATCACGATTGACCAGCACTTAACGTGGAACTCCCATGTACGGAATTTAACCAAACACTTAGCTCAAAAGACGTACCAGCTAGCCAAAATAAAACACTTCTTAGACGCAGACACTAGACTATTGTTCTACACCTCACATATACAGACACATCTAGATTACTGCTCTACACTATGGGATGGTTGCCCTGCTTCCACCTCAAAGAGACTGCACTCCCTGCATAAGAGAGCAATACGTCTGATCACCGATAATCGCACGATATCACACACAAGGACAGGAAAAGAACCCACAATATTGTCCCTGAAAAAACGTCTTCTCTACAACAAAGCCAAGCTGACCCACGCAATTCTATCAAACAATGCTCCGCCGTACCTACGATCATTGTTTCAAACCAGTAGAAGAGAGGGACTACAATTACATCAGTTACGTCTGCCCAAACCTAGGATCGACCTGTTCAAACAGAGTCTAGCCTACTCTGGAGCCTACTTATGGAACAGCCTTCCACACCACCTAAAAAGCCTACCTACACAATATTCATTTAACAAAGCACTTTTCAAACACTTCCTAAACACTGATTATCTACCCCCATAGAAACATCATTTGCCTGTCAACATCTCATCCATAGGTCAACATTTCTTTTCCTCTTCCGCTCGTTTTTAATGGGAATAATTTGTTTTATATCCATGTAATACTATTATATAATGTAATGTATGTGAGAATGTACCCGCATACCACTGTACTTTAGAGATGTGAATGTTTCCGTTTGCTTAAATGGGTGATGTACATGCAGATATAATTTTTTTTTTTTTTTTTTTTTTTAAACTGCTGAAAGACTTTTTCTGCTACAGAAGTGCGCAAGAAAGTGTTATTATTATTATTTCAATTTCCGCCAAGAATGTATGGATGTAAGCGAGAATGTGTTTTTGTAATTTTTGTATTGAGGATTGATGACGCATTCAAAAATACTACATTAGACGTTTTGACCGCATAAGTGAGTGTCGGTATACATAACTTATTTATTTATTGCTTTGTTTATATTATTTTATTTTTTATTATTATTATTTTTCTTCAGTCACTATCTTGTTTATTTTTTTTTTAAAAACCTAGGCTACTCATTTAAAAAAAAATTATGATTGTATACTGTAAATGAATGCTGTTATGTTAACTTTATAATGTTGCATGCCTTTAAATTAATGCTTAAAGTAATACGTGGGAATAAAAGGATATAGTATGGAAGATTAATGAGAGTGAAAGGGCAGAATGTTAGACGGGCCTGCGTGCCCAATTCTCAACCCTTCGAAAATAAAGTTCGTTCGTTCGTTCGTTCGTTCGTTCCTATACTCTTGTTACCCAAGCGAATTGGAATTTACCTCAATGCCTCCCTTTTAAGCCGGTGTCCCCACTAACGTTATGAAAAAAACAAGCAGGAACAACAGTCTGTCTGGTCGTGCGTCCGTAGACATTTAGTATTTTCTCAATAACTTGGCTAATACTGGGACTATTATATTATTTAAAACACATTCTTGCTTAGTGGACTCTAAGCTATACTACCATATGATTTTTATGTTCAGTTTCATTATGGTTTTAGATTTTCAATTTTGTCACCGGTCATCGTCAAATAAATATTTTACACAAGACCGCCATCTTCCCCTCTCGCTAGCATGTAACTAACTTGTTTTTGTGACGTCAGAAACATTACCGCGAGAAGAAAAAAAAATTGTCTGCGTGTTTGCTTCTGTTGGCTTTGCTCCAGCGTGTATATATGCATGGCGGACTGTCAAGCGAAGCGGGGTGTTGGCGTGGCGGGTTAAGAATTGGCGTTAATAATTTGTATTGTATCGTGTAACACTACCAAAAAATGTAAGGATTACTACTAAATTTTGCGTTAAAGTTGACAGAATACGTTAATTCAGATAGTTGTTTTGCGGCACACTTCCGCAAAATCGTTAATTATAAGTCTTGGCTGCAGAATATATGCAGCAGATCTGGTAAAATGTTAAATATTGGTAATCGAGGAAGTTGAGGGGAACTGCGGTAAGACGTGGAATACAATGGGTGGGTTTGAAAAAAAATCGAAAAAAGGTGATTCGTCTTACGAGGACAAAAGACAAGGAAAATGTATGTATGTATGTATGTATGTATGTATTGTGTACACCCGGCGGCGGAAGTCGCTTTCTGTTCAGCCACGTGCTCTTCAACAGACAGCGAATTTCGGTTCTTGCCTTCAGGGAAGTACCCAGTTTTTATTTTATTATTTTATTAAGTTTTTTATGTGTCCTATCTAGACTTCACTTTCTTTCCTTTCCTGACGAAGGCCTTGTGGCCGTAACGTAGACTATTTTCTTTGTCTTTTGTCCTCGTAAGACGAATCACCTTTTTTCGATTTTTTTTCAAACCCACCCTAAATATTGGTAGTACGTTTTCGAAACCGAAACTAAAACGCGTGTTAGATTTTTACCGTGGGATCGTTCTATAGGCTTTAGCACTGCACAAAAGGCAGCGTTGCTGGCGTGTGAGAGCATCACCGTCAGACACAATAGGGCGGGTTTATTTATTATCATTTTATGACTAAAATCTTACTGAAATGAGCGATTATTCTCGCAGATTTTACTACAGGCTTACCTGACGGGGCTCAGTCACGGATTAGAGCTATTGCATAAACAGTCAACATTGGTCAAGACATTGTTACATGTCTGGGATCTGTGATGCCTGAAGCTGACCTTTGTAACTACACACATTATGTACTCGATATTATACTATTAACTGTTTCGTCCATCATCATCGTATTATCGTCATGAATAAATATTGTAAACGTCAGCAGCATTCCTTACTTTACTGACTTCTACTTGTGGTTGTGTGAGTTAATGTGAAGACGTCCAAGAGCCGATACGGCCTTCGTATTATCAGCACTGTTATCTACACACTTACACGATCAACCACATTGTAATACAAGTACTACATGTCAGAATCTACATGAATACTGACATTATGTATGTGTCTACTATACCCTGGCGGCACCTCACGCTAGTGACCTAAATTCTCGATACAACTTTGTACTGTCCAGGACAACACGACACGCTCAACGTACTAACATTCCTAACACATCACAACAGTACGTTACATCTGGGCATTTACACTGAACAACCTTTTACATCTCCAGCGTTAAACAGACAGTAAACAGACTTTTACATCTGGTGGACCAGATTCGTGGGTTTTTTGTCAACGACACGGATTTTCCTGCCCACATCTGGATTTATGCATCCGGAAAACAAGATTGACGTTTAGTTGTCAGCTACGCAGTAGGAAATAGGTCAACGTCTGCTGACCGACGTATACATTTATGGATGGTACAGAATTGCTACATGGACCACAGCTGCTGCAGAATTGCTACATGAACCACAGCTGCTACAATAGTGCTACATAGACCACAGTTGCTTACGGATTTGTTTAACACTGTGACAATCGTCGAAGGACATATGTGTCAAAGTTCACGTCACAAGTTTACGTGCAAGCTCGAATTGTAAACATAGAACAGTTCAACCTGTTGTTTACTACATCATTCTACAAACATTCTCAACTGAAGTCGAGTTTGGTTTGACATTCTTCACTTTGGAGACTACTACACCCGTTGTCAAGTTACGGTGACCTTCAACGGTGGAACGTCTACTAGTGTTTACAAGTGTACTGCAATGAACTGCATCTTTGCGGTTGTAGAGGATTACGCTTAAAGATAAGTGGCCTGGTTTACGTGTTAAACCTAGCCTTTATTTTATGTGCAAATAAGCCTTCCTCGTTACATTCATTATATGCATTCTATTGTTTACTTGTTCTTTGTTTACTTGTTGAGTTAGTGTGTATTTTTTTCCAGCGGGTTCAGGTTGGAGGGTCTTACAGTAAATATCCCACTCAACCGAGGGTTACTGTAAGCGTTCTTTAGATATTGTGCATATTTCTCACAGTGGAAATTGCAAGCGACTTTTGTTGCTATTTTTTTTTTCTTAGCTGTGACGAGATGTGTTAGTGTTGTTTTCGTTATTTTTTCTCCGTACTTTAGTTTTTGATTCGTTTTGTTTGTATTTGTCTGCCTTCTCTTTTCTATTGTTAATTTCTTTACACCCTTTTGTTTATACACTGTGTTGTCATTGTATTATTGTGAATTTTGCGCAGTTATCATTGTGATTTTTCACAACATTTGATTTAGTTAAGCTGTATTTTCTTTTGACCTCTGCGTATGTTTTCGTTTGTTTAGATGCTTGTCTTTGTTTAGTTATCGTGATATTGTTGATATACAGTCTTCATGTATACTTGATCATGTACTATTATTTATATGATGCAAATTATATACTGAGTTGATTAATAGTGACTTTATAAATAAGGTAATTGTACTTAGTCTTTATAAAAGACTTATCTCCCACTGAGATTGGGATAACTTGTGTTGCTATTTCAGATATATTGACAGCACATTTGTAGACAGGATGTCTACATTAGATTTCTTCATCCAGCAAGGGTTGACCCTTGGCAAGACTGATGAGAAATTAGAGGATTTTGCGCTTGCTCAATATGCCAAAGCACAAAAAGCTGAAGAGAAAAAGATTCAAGCGCAGCTAGACAGAGAAGCTGAAGAAAGGAAGATTCAAGCGCAGCAAGACAGAGAATTTGAAGAGAAAAAGCATCAAAGAGAAGCTGAAGAAAGGAAGATTCAGCTAGACAGAGAATTTGAGGAGAAGAAGTTAATAAGGGAAGCTGAAGAGAGGAAAGAAAAACAGAAAATGGAACATGAAGAAAGACTCATGGCTTTGGAGATAGAGAAATTAAAAGTGACGAATATGGGTAGTTCTCAAGCGACTTCTTCGAGCACAAAAAATCATGATTATAAATTCAAACTTCCTCATTTTAATCCTACAAAAGATGACATAACGTTCAATCTAGAAAGACTAGAACTTAATTGTGTAACATATAAAGTAGATAAGGCACAATATGTTAGACAACTGTTGAATTCACTTACAGGTGAACCATTAAATAGTATAATGGCAATAGAAGAACGTGATAGGACTAACTATGAAGTTGTCAGAGCAGCCTTATTGAAAAGATATCAGCTTAACGAAGGTGATTACCGTCTTCGTTTTAAGACGATGTTACCAGAATCTGGTGTAGAGTTCTCGGACTTTATAGGAAAGATACGCCTTACTTTCACTAGATGGATAGAGTTGTCTAAGACTGAACATACTTATGAGGCACTTATGGACTTGTTGCTTAGAGACAAAGTAATGTCATCTGTTAATGAGTCTTTTCTTGCCTTTATACACGAACGTAAACCTAAGGACATAAAAGAAATGGAACAATATTGTTGCCAATATGTCACTGCTCATCCACAACAAACAATTAGCAATAATAAGATTAAAGAAGGTTTACCCGTGGCTTCTGCGACTCCATACAATTCTAATTTCGGAGGTAAAGTCAAAGGTACTCAGCGCAACTTCGATAAGAAAAGTAAGCGTAACTTTGGACAGGATCAAAGTGATTCATGCCAAAGAGGCTCGTCTTCTAGGAATTGGAGGCAATCTGATAGCCCTCATAATTATGGTTCCAACAAATTTGGTAACTTTAAAAGGGGTAGCCACAATTAAAAACTATCCTCGCCATAATTCTTTAGGAAGACAGCAGTATCAGTCTGATAGATATTTTCATCAAGGTGTAAATCACAATCACAATTGTGAAAACTGCGGTTCAAACCAAAATAATAATAGCAATAGGGGTAATTACCATAATTCCAAAGGAAATAGTAATCGAGGTAGATGGCAGCATAATAATAACAGATCATGTCATCATACTAACTGTGCTGAACAAGAGTCACAAGGAGTTAGTAATGAACAAAACAATAGTAAACCTAGCGCTAGTGCTAGTTCTTGTTCTGCCTTTGATTTTGGGAGAGCATCCCAATGCCCTCAGTGCACCACTTTATTTGAACCTACTACTATATCCACCTTGAGTTGCGGTCATCCTCTGCCCGCTCTTCCTGCCGCAGCGGCGCATGACGGGAGAGGATCTCTTATTCTACATAGGGGTCTAATGAATAATGATCCAGTCTCAGTCCTCTTTGATTCTGGATGTACCACTATTGGGGTTAGACAATCTCTAGTAGATCCTTCATGTGCCACTGGAAGAGTGATCAAATGTGTAACATTTGGTGGCACAGTGGAAAAATACTCTACCGCTATCATCCGTATAGCTACTCCCTTCTTTACGGGAGAGGTCCAAGCGTGTCTGCTTCCGAATCCTATTGCGGATCTTATCGTCGGGCGTATACACGGCATTAAAGAGTGTACCCCGCAGCAGATTATTGCTTGGGAAGAACATAACTTAGAAGCTGCTAATGCAGTTATCACGAGAGCTCAGGCTCAGAATATGCCTCAGACTTCATCGACCGAAGGTGTTGAGGTACGTGATCAAGATGATCATGATGTGATTTCACGTGACTCTTTTATCAAAAGTCATTAGGAAGACATTTCGTTAAAAAAAATTCTTCGTTCTTGCAAAAAAGGTGACCCAAATAAGAACAGAGATCACAAATCTTGGATCACTATGAAGAATGGCGTACTAGTGCGTATGGTACAACACTCTGACATGTCTATACATTCACAAATTCTTGTTCTGAAAGACATGAGAGTTAGAATACTGCAACATCCTCACGACTCCCAATGCGCTGGTCATATGGGATTTTCACGTACGAAGTCGAGAGTTCTTGTGGCTTTCTTTTGGCCATTCGTCAACAGAGACATACGACTTTATTGCCGCTTGTGTAGAGTTTGTCAAAAAGTAAAATCGAAAGGTCCTCGCCATGCAGCACCTATCCAGGCTGCGGACATTCCTATCCGTCCATTTCAGAAAATGGCGATAGATATCATTGGTCCTTTCAAAATAAAATCAGCCAGAGGACATCAATTTATTCTTACATGCGTGGACATGTGTACTCGATGGCCAGAGACCATACCTCTGAAGAGCATTTCGACTGCCGATATTGCAGACGCTCTTTGGCTGATATTTTCGCTGTTGGGATTCCCTAGGGAAATCTTGTCAGACCATGGCACCCAACTGATATCTGAGACAATGTCGCAAGTGATGTCTACTCTTAATATCAAGAGATCACTGAGTAGTATTTATCATCCTTTGTCTAATGGACTAGTCGAACGTCTCAATAGAACTCTCAAAAATTTACTTGGGAAAACAACTGAGGATCATCCTCAGGATTGGGACAGAGTCTTACCCGCTGCTCTCTTTGCTTATAGAGAGGTTCCTAGTGAACATACCGGGTTTTCTCCTTTCGAGCTCGTCTTTGGCGCGCGTCCGCGCGGCCCAATGTCCTTGCTTCATAATCTGATAGCTGCCGATGATATTAGTGATGACACACAATCTTCTTATGAGTATGTCATTGCCGTCAGGCAGAAAATCATTGAAGCTTGCAAATTAGCAACTTCCGCATCTGAATTTGCTAAAGCAAAGGCAAGGCAGTTCGCAAATAAAAATAGATGCCTACGTCAACTTTGTTATGGAGACAAAGCATTTGTATTACTTCCTTCCAGGGAAAATAGACTTCTTATGGGTTGGAAAGGTCCTTTTGAGATTGTATCTAAAATTTCTGATGTCGACTATGTCGTCGATATTGACGGAAAGCATAAAACTTTTCACATAAATATGCTTACGGAATTTTATGAACGTCCAGAGTACTTACAACTTATCTTTCAAGCGACGGACGACGCTACAGTCGCTTGTGGCCATTATTCATCGCTGTCTGTCATACAGGATGAGGAATCTACTTTCTCTGATGTTAATCTTCCTCTTCCGATGATTCCACTTCATTCTACGGAATCATGGAAGGATGTTGCAATTTCACCTAATTTATCAACTAGGGAACAGTCAGAAATCGCTTCCATGTTACAAGCATTTCAGGATGTTCTCACGGACATTCCTGGACACACTACAGACATTGAACATGACATTGTATTGACTGACCATACTCCTATCAGGGTCAGACCTTACCCTATTCCTATCCACTTCCAAACTCAAGTCGAGAAAGAGTTGAATGAAATGATAAAGTTAGGAATAATTGAACCATCCAATTCGGCATACTCGTCGTCTATGGTTATTGTCCGAAAGAAAGACAATAACATACGCATTTGCGTCGATTACCGTAAACTAAATCAAGTAACGAAGTTCGATGCAGAACCTATGCCTCTGTTGGATGAGTTACTTACTAGACTGTCCAATTCTCGTTTCTTTACAAAGCTGGACTTGTCTAAAGGATACTGGCAAGTTCCTCTAACCGAACGAGCCAAACCTTTCACAGCTTTCTCCACACCTAGGGGTGTGTTCCAATGGAACGTTATGCCTTTTGGCCTTATGAATGCCCCAGCTACATTCGTACGCATGATGAGTCGAATACTGGCATATCGGTCTGATGTGATTGCATACTTGGACGATATCTGTCTTTTTAGCGATTCTTGGGAACATCACTATCTGGGATTAGATGAACTGTTGTCTACTCTACGTGAGCATAATTTGACAGCTAAACCCTCTAAAATCTATGTTGGGTTTAGTGAGATTTCTTTTCTTGGTCATCGTGTTGGTCATGGTTGTGGTAAAGTGGGATTATATAAATATGTATAGGGGACTTAGTGTACTGACTGAGATCAGCTGTGAAGGTATCTGTATCTAATAAGTGTGGTGTATTACAGATGACCTTACTTTGCTACCACATTTATACCTCAGTCAGACTTATTCTGGAATATTGTGATGACTACGTTGAATGTCTAGGGTTATGATAGTGATGAAGTGTATGTTCACAACAACCAACAGACAAATAAACAATTTAATTTAATCCACTATATTTTACAACACTGTGACACTCACATACATAGAACACTCTATAAGACTATCTTAATAAGTCAAATGTAACTTTTAAAAATATGTATTAATTCCTGTCAATAATAGATATCTTGATTCAACTACAAAGTGAACCAGGAATCACAATCAAATGTAATCACAAGTTGTATGTACACAATTTATAGATAGGATCTTTGTATTGACATATATTATTATTACAATATGTGTGTAAGTAGTGATGTAGTACTATGAGGTAATACTGGCTATTCAAGCTATGTTGTTGTTTGTCATCATGACTTCAAGTGTTTGTTTCTGGTGGAAATAATATTGGAAAGGTTCACAGTTTCTTTTTATTTGAAACAAATAAATGTCCCTCTTGATTTAAGGTAAAGTCACTTTTAGAGGGGGGTATACACAAGATTAAGCTGCTCTGGCAAACGTAATCTTAACTTCTGTGTGGGCGGCAGGAAACAGTCTCCTATGCTTGCTTGCTTCACAGTTTTCTTGAGGAACAACACTGGTCGATATCTTGACCAAGGAGTATGCTATCAGCCTCTGGATTCAGCAAAACTCAGACCATGTGCTGCTTTAATACTTTAGTACCACGGTCCCTGAAACAAGAAGGTTGTACCTCCGACTTCAGAACTAATTTATAATCTATTTCCACACTGAAGCACAATACATAACAAACACCGAGTTCAGCGCGGTAGGCCAACTGTTAGCTTCTCATGAACAATATACAGCAGTATTCCTCTCCCTAATGGTTACAACGCCTCTGCAATTCCAGCATTAATTCCTTCTATTCAATAAGATAGGTGCCATGGTACTATTTGGCAATCCCATGCAGTTATACTCCTCTCCGACAAGTTTTTCTCCTGATAGAGCAATATCTAGGCTTTGCCTCATGTTTGTTACTAAACCACACACATACAGACATAAATTTATCAATTCACATTCAATTTTCATCTAAAAGATATCAAATATGTCTAGCTTACCACAATTCACGGAAATATTAAACAAATACGTTGACTGGCGATGAGTTATGGCACAATTCCGATCTGCCTCTGTCCCAGGCTTTTATTAGAAAAATATGAGCTGGATCTCAACGCACTTGCTTTTACAAATTGGATTTTCAAAAAAAGTGGCACTGAACTGACGCTCCTAATTGACTATATTAAATGGTCTAGCCAATGAGACCATGTTTACAAAAGCTTCTGAAAAAAAGTACCCTTCCTATCGTTGCCATTAACAACCAAAAATAGTATTTGCCATCGACTAATCATGTTTCGCCTTACATATTATTCTAGCCAATCAAATCGGATTTAACGTGGTGGCCTCATTTCCTCTAAAGCAGAGTCCAAACACGCTATTATGAGCAAATATGATCCTGTGTTGTCAGACAACACCACTATAATATTTTGGCTATAATTTGTTAATTATTAGACTATTTGCTTAACACCTAACATATTCTTTGTCAGCAAGACCTAAGGCACCCAAATATATAAGTTTAATGGAGCTAAGTGGCTTCGTTCAAAATATGTATTTTCTTCTAGGATAGTCGTGCTGTTACCACCTCCTCACTTCCATACTATGGGGTGTCTTCTGTACTGTCAGACTAATGTCGGGAGCTTAGACCTAAATCAGTAGAATGTCATGTTTCCTAATAAGCATTAAACATGTTTTCAAAACCTAACCGTGTATTGGTAGTGTTTTTTTAATTACTGTTTATGGGGGTGTAGGATAAAGAGAGAGGGATAGTACCTCACGGTGAGAGACAGCCATGTCCTTTTTAGGATAGTCAGGATCCTATTTGGTTCTCCTCTCTTTATCTAGCTCATGTATGGCTCCTCGAATACCGCTTGTGTACGGCGGTGGCCACATCCCGGGCAACAGTCTTGGCTGACTGGCTAAACTACATGGGTGGAGTAGGAGCAATCTTACTCAAGGGAATGTCCATCCCTAGTACACAAAGACTGAGACGGTGAGTGAGGCGGAGGAATCTGAGAAGATCAACGGCTCGCAAAGCGAAACAGCAAAGTGTGTGGCGCACTAGAGGCGTGTCGGACATAGAAAAAGACAATGGCTAGCCACCGTGGAAGAGATTGGGGCCTTACCACGTACTTCCTACAGAACGTAATGGGATCACAACAACAAGATAAGAAACGATATGTAGAGAACTGTCTGTCCCCTGGGGAAGAATCTACTGTACAAATTAACAGGGAAGAGGCAACTCCTCTAATGAGTAAGGAAGTACATAATGACGAGTGTTCCTTAAATTCTGTTGAAAGGGAGCATTCTGAGAAAGACCACCTAAAAACTAGTAGGAGAAGCCTAAAAATAGGAACATGGAATGTTAGAACTCTGAACGGAGAAGGAAAGCTTGACAATCTTATATTAGAAGCAACAGACATGAAACTCGATATACTGGGAGTTGCAGAGGCAAGACTTTTGGATACAGGCTACATAAAAAGAGACCAGTACACGCTTATACACTCAGGCGGAGAAAAACATGAAAGAGGGGTAGGAATGTTGATAAAGAAGGAGTTAGAAAAATAAGTATGTGGATACTGGACACACAATGACAGAATGATGTTACCAAAAATGAGAGCAAAGCCATTCGACATATCAATCTTACAAACTTATGCACCAACTAAAGATCACAGCGAGGAAGAAATAGAAGAATACTATGAAGAGCTACAACACACACTTAAACCAGTCAAATCAACAGATGTGTTGATAGTAATGGGTGATATGAATGCAAAAGTAGGAAAAGGAAAATACAAGAAAATAGTAGGACAGTATGGATTAGGGACAAGAAATGATAGAGGAGACAGACTTATCCAGTTCTGTGAAGAAAACCAGCTGGTCATATGTAACACCTTTTTTTGAACACCACCCAAGGAAATTATACACATGGAAAAGCCCAGGAGATATAACACGAAATCAAATCGACTATATCATGATAAAACATAGATTTAAGAACAGTGTCACAAGTGCAAAGACATATCCTGGCGCCGACATAAATTCAGATCACAATCCAGTCGTCATCAAAGTAAATATAAAGCTGAAAAGAGCAGGAAACAGAAGACAGGAGGAACCCCAGATAGAAATATCAGCGCTGAAACAACCAGATATAAAACAGAAATATTTAATCGACGTCAAAAATAAATATCAACAATTATTGACAGAAAGCATGGAGCAGTATAGAAGAGAAAACCCAGAAGAAAAAGCAACCGCAAAATGGGAATGCTTAAAAACAAGCATACAATCAGCAAATGCAAATTTACCTAAAAAGGAGTCTAAGAAAAATCAAATTTGGATGACAGATGACATCTTGAATAAAATGACCGAAAGAAAGAAAGCAAAAAACACTCCAGAATATAAAACAATAGACAATGACATACGTACTATGTGTAGAGAAGCAAAAGAACGGTGGATAGAAACAAAATGCAAGGAAATAGAAGACTTGGAAGCAAAGCACAGGACAAGAGATATGCATGAAGAAATAAAGAAATTATCAAATCGGTCACGGTTTGCACAAGGAGGAAGCTGTATCAAGAACAAAAATGGTGTAATATTACTTGATGAGAAAGACATATCAAACAGATGGGCAGAATACGTAAAAGAATTATTCGAGGACAACAGAGGTAAAAAAACCATCACCAGATTCTAATGAAGGCCCAAACATTCTCAGATCAGAAGTAGAGAATGCCATTCATATGATACAAAAAGGAAAATCAGCAGGCATGGATAACATAAAAATTGAAATGATAGAAGCTCTGGAGAGCTTTGGTGTAGATACAATCACAGAAATATGCAACGATGTATACAATACAGGATATATACCACACGACATGAAGACATCAGTTTTTATAACATTGCCCAAAAAACCAAATGCAACAGAATGCTCAGACTTCAGAACAATCAGCCTGATGAGTCATGCAATTAAGATACTGCTCAAAATCATACAGGAAAGAATAAAAAGTAAAGTAGACAGCGAAATCCAGGAAGAGCAGTTTGGTTTTAGACGGAACAGTGGAACAAGAGAGGCAATATTTTGCCTAAGAATATTAGCAGAAAAATATACAGCGGTCCAAAAAAGTATGTATATGTGCTTCATTGACTATAAGAAGGCTTTTGACAGAGTCCATCATGAGAAAATAATTGAATGCCTCGAAGACATAGGTACTGATGGAAAAGATATAAGAATACTCAGTAACCTTTATTGGGAGCAAACTGCCACAGTAAGATCTGGAAGGAATTATTCACCATACATAGACATAAAAAGAGGTGTCAGACAAGGTTGTGTGCTGTCCCCCTGCCTATTTAATTTATACACCGAAAAAATTTTCAAACAGATACAAGAAATACCAGGACTGAACATCAGTGGAAGGTCAATAAACAACCTTAGATATGCAGATGATACCGTGTTGTTAGCTGAAAGCGAACAGGAGTTACAAGAACTAGTGAAGCAAGTGAACAGTATAAGTCAGGAATATGGACTCGACATTAATATTGAGAAAACAAAAACTATGATAATTAGCAAAACAGACGATAAACCCACATTAAAGATAAGCGTAAATGGGGAAATCCTGGAACAAGTCAAGAGCTACGTATATCTCGGTCATATAATAACAGAAGATGGCAGATGTGAAACAGAAATCAAAAAGAGAATAGGAATGGCCAAAGCTACATTCAACAACATGAAACATATACTGACATCCAAACAGTTATCTCACAAATTAAAACTGAGAATCATAAAGTGTTATATATATTCTGCATTTCTGTATGGTGCAGCAACATGGACGATGAATAAGCAGTTGGAAGAAAGAATTGAGGCTCTTGAAATGTGGATATATAGAAGAATGGGGCGTATCTCATGGAAAGAGATGAAAACAAATAAGGAGGTCCTAGAAAATCTAGGTATGAAAAGAGAACTAATGAGGGAGGTCAAAGTTCGACAGCTAAAATACTTTGGCCACATAAAAAGGCATAACACCTTGCAGAAGACCATAACAGAAGGGAGAGTTGAAGGCAAACGTGCAAGGGGAAGACAGCGCTATAAGTGGGAAGACAACATCAAGAGATGGACAGGAAAGAGTCTATCAGAGTGCACCACTAAGACAAGAGACAGAAGACGTTGGAGATCCATTACAGCCAACCTTCGTTGTGGAGATGGCAACTGATGATGATGATGATGATGATTATTTGAAAAAAATTAGTGCTTCATACCTTTCGCGTTCACTTTTTCATCGCGAGACGAACGTGGTAGTATTGAATTCGTTCCTCCGTACATCTCTCTCTCTCTCTCTCTCTCTCTCTCTCTCTCTCTCTCTCTCTCTTCTAAGCTCGTCTGTCTTTTCTTTTACTTAGTGCATAAAATGACATTAATGGAATATTAAATCTAGGTCATTACGCAGTGTGTCTATCTCAAGGTTTTCTAAGAAACACAGTACCAGTTTTCTTTTTAGAAACGCGTGTAGTTTATACAGTAGGCTTTACTATCAAACGTGAAAGCGTTACAATTATGCAGACGAAGTAGAAAAAGGGGATTTCTTGTTAGCTAGTATGATGTTCTATAACACAGGCATACGCTATTGTCGCGAGAGACGAGTAAGTCTGCAATTAAATTCCTAAAAACTAATGGTAATATTTTGTCGGTAAATTTCTCACTGAATGAGAAGGCAGTCGGTTGTCTATACTCACTGTTGGCACAGACAATCGTTGGTCAACAGTCATGGGACATCCACCAATTTTACAAGGAATGTTGACATAACAATAGACAACGCTCGGCGTGAGCCCTTTTAAACGCAACAACATTCACCTGAAATGTTTTCACAAACACGCGGACATTACATCAACAGACTATTAGGAGGAAAGCAACGGACGTCGCGGGTGTGTTTACACAAAGCCAGTAATACCCAAGTATTATTTTGGTTAGTAATAGAACATAATGTGCAGTCGGCGACAGAAGGCCAAGTAATTTTGCAATGAGTATTGTGGTCAGTCGTTCAGACAAAGTAATATTGGATTAAAGGAGACTGAAAGTCTGAGCCAGGGACAACATGAAAGCAGTATGAATACGAAATTATAACGAGAAGAACAACACTGTACGTGCCCCAAAAGACGAACGCAGACAAGTTGTCTCGGATAAGCAAAATATGAGAGCGACCATAGCAAAATAATACAGGAAATTTTACACAGTTTGAGGACGGAATGTCTGACTTTAGGAAAACAAACGAAATTTCACATGACACAGGAAGCGAACCCGAAAAAAATCGCCCTAGGCGATCCAGACGATATATAACCCAACTATATTCATTGCTTGGCATTGGTAAGAGAAACCATTCCGCCAACCAAGACTTGGGGTTCTAGATTTCACGAGAAAGAATCAAGACATTGTGTCAGTGAAATTCGTATAGGGACACCAAGGTTAGTGTAATATATTTTGTACTTTATCATTATTATGTCTTAACTTCATTCAGATAATATATACATATTTTTCCATAAATATAACACTGTAAATACCAGTCACGTTTATTATAATATTATATTTCACACTAATAAGTACAGGTTGCAATAAACGCCATGCAGAGAATGATTATATTTATAAGATTGCACAGTTTCCAGTAACTATAACGAAGTAAATACAAGACACTTTTATTTTGCCTCTTACATTACATGTTAAACGTGCAGTAAACACCGCACAGCCCTTTCTTATAGTGATAAGATTTCACATACAAGACACTACAGGCGTAGCATAGTTTACGGGATACTTACAAAGGGTTCATTATTTTATCCATCACAGTGGTAGAGACAGGGACCATTTGAGATACACATCCTTAGTCTACTACGTGGTTGGCGTTAATCACAGGACAAGCTTTAGAGTAGGGCCGACCGAGATACTGCGACGACACGCATCTCACACGTAATTAACGGCAACAACCTACCAATACTCCACGGGGGTCAGAAAGGAATTTACCAGGCGGTGAAGGGTCTTTCTATCATCGACTACCCACCCAAAAAGAAAGCAGAAAATACCCAGAAGGATTGCTGCATTTCTAAATAGCTGTCCACGTGAAATTTAATGATCTGAAGTGGCAGTCGCCAACGGATGATTTTTACAACAAGTGCCTTTGAGAAATTTAATGATCTGAAGTGGCAGTCGCCAACGGATGATTTTTTTACAACAAGTGCCTTTGAGAAACTATGATCAAAAGCTGCAAGAGCAGACGGGAGATTTTGTAACCCCAGTGCCTACCAAATTTATCGAGATCCTAAATTACATGCAGTAATGGACAGATTCCCCTGTACAATTGATGCACCAACAAATACGAATATACAACATATTTCCATCATCGTCACCACATAAGCAAAATACCAAGACAACAAAAGGACATCTGCATAACAGACGAAGTCTCACCCGCCTAACATTGTGTTCAACCTCACCCATGAATAAGACACCTCGGACGCTCGGGACAATGTCAACACAGGCATTGTGAAAGACAAAAATACAAGCCGTGGACACCTGGCGAAATCGAGTGAACCGTCCAATGTTATTGTAGGCAGACAAAGACTTGTCCATTGTGTTCAAACAACCAGAGTTTATTGACAGTTAGCAAGAGACCAAGAAACACAAGATATCCTTTTTGTTAGTATTTAGGAGTTACTTAAATTCATCATCATCACATAGGGTAGACTTTAGATTCATTTGTGTATTTTGCATTAACTAATATCTTTCTTCACAGGGATAGTTAATGTTATTTCTAGTTGCATTTGTATCAGTGTAATTGAATGTTGTTATATTTCAGAACATTAATAAATGTTGTAGTTGTGTTTACCAACACACGTTATCACATATATAGAGAAGGAACGAAAGTGTGCGAAAGAGACATACTGTTCTTCTTCTCTTTCTCTTCTGTTCACTCAGTGTAATAGGGGAGTGGGGGCTCGTTAGTATATAGAGGGGGAGATAGAGTGGTAGGAGGTATATGTCACGAGATCCAGAATCACTGGGGCTATATGCTGGGAATTCATCCCAAAGTCTTATATTCACCTTCTCCACTCCTGCTGCTCATCTTCAACCGGGTGCCAGGCGAATCTGAGCCATTGACAAAGCCGGCACCTCACAGATAACTCTCTTTGGTTACCCTCACAGGGGTAACTTTGTGACAGCTATTGTGACCGCACTGTTCTTCTTTTACCACTCTTCTTTCCTTGTATTGAATTAATTCGTTAGGCTTTATATTTCCTTTTTAATTTATATATGTGGATTTAGAATGTTTCACGACAAATTCTCCCCACTTAAAACAGACGTTGTATGTCAGTCTATAATTCTATATAGACATAGAGAAATTTAATATTATTCCTGGGGCTTACGGTGATTTTCATCACAAGGATGGCGGCTTAGAAAATCCGCTCCCAGGTTAGTTTTTCCAGAAATATACTCTATGCTGAACTGGAATGGCTGCAAAAGTAAGGACCATCTGAGTAACCTCGAATTTTCATGCCTAGCCTGCGCTAGAAACGACAAGGGTTTGTGATCCGTTTGCAACTTAAATGCCTTCCCATACAGATAAATATTGAATTTCTTTATCGCCCATATTACTGCCAGACATTCTTTTTCGCTAGTTGAATAATTGGTTTCAGCTTTATTCAACTTTCTGCTAGCATATGCCACTGGGGTTAATTCCCCATTCAGTGCATCTGATTTTTGTAATAGGGTCGCGCCTAACCCGATATTACTTGCATCCGTTCTCACAATGAATTCTTGACTTAAGTCAGGTAATTTCAAAATAGGTTTGCTTGTGAGCTTTTCCTTCAATTCCTGGTATGCCAATTCATACTGGGCTGTCCAGGTAATTCGAACTGGATTTCCTTTGCGTGTCAAATCAGTTAACGGTGCAAATATGGAATTAAAGTTTTTGATATACTTTTGGTAGAAACCACATAATGAGACAAAGGATCTCACGTCTTTCTTGGTTTGTGGTCTCGGGGCTTTCTTTAGTTTCTCTAAATTCTTGGGGTCAGGGGTCATGTTTCCCTGATGGACTGTGTGTCCCAAGAATTCTAATTCTTTACATCCAACGCAACATTTGGTTGGTCGGGCTGTTAAATTCGCTTCTCTAAGTCGATTAAACAGCATGTTCAGAGAGTCAATGTGTTCCTCAAATGTTTCTTTTGCTATAAGGATATCATCCATGAAATTTGTGATGCATGGATTATCCAGCGAATCCAACAATTTTCTCATCATTCTAGAGAAGACACTAGGCGCATTCTTCAATCCAAATGGCAATCTGTTAAACTCATAGTGTCCCTCTGAGGTACTAAAAGCTAGGTACGGTCTAACCTCAGGCTTTACTGGAATCTGATAGTATCCTTTACTCAGATCCACTTTTGAGAAATATTTAGCTTTATTTAGCCTGGCAAACAACTGATTTGTATCCGGCAATGGATCCACCTGACCTTCTGTAATAGCATTCAGTCTCCTGTAATCTATACAGAGTCTATGTTCTCCAGAGGGTTTCCTTAAGAGTACCACACTGGAACTATATGAAGATTCACTGTGTGAAATTATTCCTTCCTTCAACAGATAGTCTATCTCTTCCTTCAAGGCTTTCTCCTTAGCAAAAGGAATCGAATAGGCTTTCATACAGACAGGTGTGGTGTCTATCAGTTTCATATCATATTCCAATAAGTTTGTATGCCCCGGTCGGTCCGTTAACATCTCTGTATGATCATATAGAACCTGTTGCACTCTCTCCTTCTGATTTTTCGTTAAATGTGTACTGATTTTCACCTGTGCCGCTGTCTCACAGGGATGTAATGGATATTCAAATGATGAAAGTGGTTCCTTTTTCATCTCCATTGCAATGGACAACGTCAACAAGTGTGTCTCTTCCTGATTTTCTCTTTCCAAATATTTCTTCAGGAGATTCACATGATAGATTTTTTCTTTCCCCTTCTTATCTATCTTATAATTGGTTCTAGACACCTTCTCTAGAACTGTATATGGACCTTGCCATCCAATTTGTAACTTATTCTGACTACCGGGTAGAAGAAGCAGTACCTTTTCACCCACAGCCAAATCTCTGCCTTTAGCTTTCCTGTTGTAATAGGCAGCATGTTTTTTCCTGGCTTGTCTCAAATTTTCATTGGCAAGTTTCCAGCCAGTTTTTAAACGAGTGGTCAGCTCATTCACATATTGGTATGAGGATGTAATATTTTTGTCTGCCTCTTCATCAGTCCACGTTCTTAACAGAGCTTCGAGTGGACCTTTTATTGGCCTTCCAAATAATAATGTTGCTGGGGCCATACCGGTTGAACTATGGGGTACCTCCCGATAAGCAAAAAGCGCGGCGTGAAGGTACTGGTCCCATGTATCTGGTTTTTCGTGTGCCAACTTTCTCAGGATCGACATCAACGTGCCATTAAATCTTTCCACTTGTCCGTTCCCTTGGGGATGGTACACACTACAATGGAAGTGTTTGGCCTGGAAGATCCTGAAAACTTCTTCTGTTAGTTTCCCCTTGAACTGAGAGCCGTTATCAGTCAAGATTTGATTGGGAAAGCCTAACCTTGTGAAAATTGTGAGTAATGCCTCTGCCACATGTTTAGAGTCAATGGATGACAGGGCTACTGCCTCTCCCCACATAGAACAAGTGTCCACCAGAGTCAGAATGTAGCTGTTCCTTCTCTTGGTTCGAGTGAGAGGTCCCACAAGGTCCACGGCAACTCTCTCAAAGGGTGTTCCCACTATGGGCATTTCCCCCAGAGTTGCTGGTGCAGTCCAATGCTTAGGTGCTACTCGTTGGCACTCTGGACAGGATTTTACATATCGTTTGATATCTTCAGTTATCCCTGGCCAGAAATAGTGACAAGCTATACGCTGTCCTGTTGCGCTGATCCCCATATGACCACTGAAGGGAATCGCATGCCCTAGTTCCAACACTTTAGTCCTATATGAAGTGGGAAGGACCAGCTGTCCGTGACCATTGGATTCAGATCCAGCCTTCCTATAAATCAGCTTGTTCTTCATATAAAATTCTCCCTTGCCTGGAGGTGTATGAGATTTGGGCAACTTCTTGAAACACGGCTTTAGTGTTTTGTCCTCCGCCTGTGCTTTCCTCATCTCATCTGGGTGAGTATTTATTGGATTTTCCTCCTCCTTTTTGGACTGTGATCTGGTCTGCACCGTTGCCAATATCACAGGTCTCTTGGGATTCCCCAAGAAGACATATCTACACCCCAATATCAGAGGGTAGATTGGCTCATTTATCACTGCTGCTTTTATGATTCCTTCCACATATCGCGTTTTCACATTTATCCGGGCGACGGGAAGTGTCATGGTCGCTACATCCTTGGTTGCAGTTTGAATCTCCACTGTTTCTGTGGTGTATTGATCTGCCTGCACCAGGTGAGAACTCACAACGGAATCATAATCTAGACCTGTATCATATAAGCACCTTATGGTGACTCCATTACAGATGACATCTTCACACACTGGGGGATGGTACGGTTCCTGTAGTTCCGCAGGTTTGACCTTTTTTCCCTTCTTTCCAGATGTCATAGCAGCACAATGAGGAGGTTTCCTTCTACAATGGTCAGTATCATGATTGTCCATCCGACAATTCTTACACCACCTCCTTTTTTGGTTGAAAGATTTTTTTTCATCAAATTTCCTTTTATCGAATTGTGGGGTTTTATTTTTATTGTCATACCGTGGCCTATCAAACTGGTGCTTACCTTTGTTCTGATCTCTAGGATCAAATTTATTAAAGTTCTGTGGTGCCTTAAAATTATCTGCCTGTTTCTTTTTATTACTTGTTACCTCTGCTTGAGCTGCCTGATACCTTTCAGCGACATTTAGTAACTCACCCAGCCTCTCTGCACCTTGTTCCATGAGAAACTTTCTCAGGTCTGGAGCCATGGACTCTCTTAGTTGTTCTATAAGGATCATTTCCTTAAGATCTTGGGTTTTCCCCAGAGAAGTCCATTTCTCCAAGTATGTCTCTAACCGTGCAGAGAACTGGTGATATGTTTCACCTGACAGTAGTTTAGCATTCCTAAATTTTTTCCTATAAAATTCACTATTCTTTTCATATCTTAACAAAAGAGCCTGCTTTAGCATGTCATAATTTTCTTAATCATCTCTGCTCATTTTGGCGAAAACATCATAAGCCGTACCACGAAGCCCTTGAGATAACTTTAAGCTCCACCTTTCTCTCTCTAACCCATACGTGGTAGCTAATAGTTCATATCTATTTAGATAGCTCTCAATATCATCTTCTCTCTCAACAAAATGATCTAAATGAAAGTTCATAGCTGAGGTTGAGGCTCCATGAGTAGCAGAGGCATCAGAGGTAAAGGGACTGGCACCATTTTCAGGAGCATGGCTTTGAAACTCAAACTCCCTTAGTCGTAACTCGTGTTCCCTTTGTAATCTCTTCTCCTCCTTTTCTGCTTCCCTCTGTGCAGCCTGCCTTCTGTCTTCTGCTTCCCTTTCTGCAGCCAATCGCTTGTCTTCCCTTTCGGCAGTCACTCTTTTTTCCTCTCTTTCTGCCTCCAATTGGACCTTCTTAGCCTCAGCCTCCAATTGTAACTTCTTAGCCTCAGCCTCTAATGCCCTAGCCTCTTTGTCAGCCTCAATCTGCAACCTCTTAGCCTCAGCCTCTAATTGTAACTTCTTAATTTCCTTTTCAGCCTCTAACTTTCTTTCAGCCTCTTTTTCTATTCTCTTTTCTTCCCGTTCAATAAATTTGTCACATTCAGTAGTGACATAAGCAATCATATCTTGCCCGTCCATTCCTAACTCTTTAGCAGCCTGCATAGCAGCAGATCGAAATTTTGCCAGGTCGGCCTTTTTCTAACAGGCAAATTTATACAATGTCTAAGTAAACAAGTCAATCTATCTAATTATCTAAGGACAACCACAAGCACTGAGAGCTCAACCTTATTTATTTTCACCCAAGGATACCTTTTAAATTTTTATTATTCCCTGAAGTGAATTACCCCCCAATATATATAATATGAGAAGATTCAAAATCCCGGCTTGGCCCCCAATATATGTGGTAAAGTGGGATGATATACATATTTATAGGGGACTTAGTGTACTGACTGAGATCAGCTGTGAAGGTATCTGTATCTAATAAGTGTGGTGTATTACAGATGACCTTACTTTGCTACCACATTTATACCTCAGTCAGACTTATTCTGGAATATTGTGATGACTACGTTGAATGTCTAGGGTTATGATAGTGATGAAGTGTATGTTCACAACAACCAACAGACAAATACACAATTTAATTTAATCCACTATACTTTACAACACTGTGACACTCACATACATAGAACACTCTATAAGACTATCTTAATAAGTCAAGTGTAACTTTTAAAAATATGTATTAATTCCTGTCAATAATAGATATCCTGATTCAACTACAAAGTGAACCAGGAATCACAATCAAATGTAATCACAAGTTGTATGTACACAATTTATAGATAGGATATTTGTATTGACATATATTATTATTACAATATGTGTGTAAGTAGTGATGTAGTACTATGAGGTAATACTGGCTATTCAAGCTATGTTGTTGTTTGTCATCATGACTTCAAGTGTTTGTTTCTGGTGGAAATAAGATTGGAAAGGTTCACAGTTTCTTTTTATTTGAAACAAATAAATGTCCCTCTTGATTTAAGGTAAAGTCACTTTTAGAGGGGGGTATACACAAGATTGAGCTGCTCTGGCCAATGTAATCTTAACTTCTGTGTGGGCGGCAGGAAACAGTCTCCTATGCTCGCTTGCTTCACAGTTTTCTTGAGGAACAACACTGGTCGATATCTTGACCAAGGAGTATGCTATCAGCCTCTGGATTCAGCAAAACTCAGACCATGTGCTGCTTTAATACTTTAGTACCACGGTCCCTGAAACAAGAAGGTTGTACCTCCTACTTCAGAACTAATTTATAATCTATTTCCACACTGAAGCACAATACATAACAAACACCGAGTTCAGCGCGGTAGGCCAACTGTTAGCTTCTCATGAACAATATACAGCAGTATTCCTCTCCCTAATGGTTACAACGCCTCTGCAATTCCAGCATTAATTCCTTCTATTCAATAAGATAGGTGTCATAGTACTATTTGGCAATTCCATGCAGTTATACTCCTCTCCGACAAGTTTTTCTGATGATAGAGCAATATCTAGGCTTTGCCTCATGTTTGTTACTGAACCACACACATACAGACATAAATTTATCAATTCACATTCAATTTTCATCTAAAAGATATCAAATATGTCTAGCTTACCACAATTCACGGAAATATTAAACAAATACGTTGACTGGCGATGAGTTATGGCACAATTTCGATCTGCCTCTGTCCCAGGCTTTTATTAGAAAAATATGAGCTGGATCTCAACGCACTTGCTTTTACAAATTGGATTTTCAAAAAAAGTGGCACTGAACTGACGCTCCTAATTGACTATATTAAATGGTCTAGCCAATGAGACCATGTTTACAAAAGCTTTTGAAAAAAAGTACCCTTCCTATCGTTGCCATTAACAACCAAAAATAGTATTTGCCATCGACTAATCATGTTTCGCCTTACATATTATTCTAGCCAATCAAATCGGATTTAACGTGGTGGCCTCATTTCCTCTAAAGCAGAGTCCAAACACGCTATTATGAGCAAATATGATCCTGTGTTGTCAGACAACACCACTATAATATTTTGGCTATAATTTGTTAATTATTAGACTATTTGCTTAACACCTAACATATTCTTTGTCAGCAAGACCTAAGGCACCCAAATATATAAGTTTAATGGAGCTAAGTGGCTTCGTTCAAAATATGTATTTTCTTCTAGGATAGTCGTGCTGTTACCACCTCCTCACTTCCATACTATGGGGTGTCTTCTGTACTGTCAGACTAATGTCAGGAGCTTAGACATAAATCAGTAGAATGTCATGTTTCCTAATAAGCATTAAACATGTTTTCAAAACCTAACCGTGTATTGGTAGTGTTTTTTTAATTACTGTTTATTTGAAAAAAATTAGTACTTCATACCTTTCGCGTTCACTTTTTCATCGCGAGACGAACGTGGTAGTATTGAATTCGTTCCTCCGTACATCTCTCTCTCTCTCTCTCTCTCTCTCTCTTCTAAGCTCGTCTGTCTTTTCTTTTACTTAGTGCATAAAATGACATTAATGGAATATTAAATCTAGGTCATTACGCAGTGTGTCTATCTCAAGGTTTTCTAAGAAACACAGTACCAGTTTTCTTTTTAGAAACGCGTGTAGTTTATACAGTAGGCTTTACTATCAAACGTGAAAGCGTTACAATTATGCAGACGAAGTAGAAAAAGGGGATTTCTTGTTAGCTAGTATGATGTTCTATAACACAGGCATACGCTATTGTGACCGCACTGTTCTTCTTTTACCATTCGTCTTTCCTTGTATTGAATTAATTCGTTAGGCTTTACATTTCCTTTTTAATTTATATATGTGGATTTAGAATGTTTCACGACAATGGTCTCTTGAAGACAGAAGACCACAACACTTCTAACATACTGAACATCACTATTCCTAAGACTAAAAAACAGATCCGTAGTCTCTTGGGCCTAATACAGTTCTACGGAAGATTCATTCCGAATCTTTCCTCTATTACGGCACCACTGTCAACCCTATTGAAGAAAGGGTCTCCTAATATGGTGCGTTGGTCCCAAGAATGCCAATCTTCATTGGATCAGATTAAGTCATTATTTTCGTCTCCTCCTATTTTAAGACTACCTACAGCCGGTAGGACTTTTGTCATTCGTAGTAACGCCTCAGCAATAGGGATCGGGGCGGCACTGATGCAAGAGTATTCTGAGACTCTGCATCCTGTAATGTATGTCTCGAGAAAACTGAATGCGGCAGAAAGGAATTATTCTGTTCTAGACCGAGAATTGCTAGCTATGGTCTGGGCAATTCTTAAACTCCAAAGATTCCTTCTTGGCGCGCATTTTATAGTAGAAACCGACCAAAAATCTCTCACAGCTATGCAGAATAAGGATTTGAAGAGTTCGAGATCCACTCGATATGCTATTGCTCTTCAACCTTTTCATTTCACGGTACGAGCTATCCGTGGTTCGGATAATGTGATGGCAGACATATTGTCTCGATGCCCACATAAAGCTACTTAGCTCTTTAGTCTAGATCCACTGTTACATATCTAAAGTTATGATCTATTCTTACAATAACATGCTTCTATAACACTTGTTGTCACTTTGTTTAAACTCATGGTTATGTATTGATTACTTGCTTTCTCTGTTACCGTCTTCGGTAAAACAGAGGAAAGCTTTGTTTCATATGAAATAAAGGTCGAAAAAATTAATGCGGCCACATTTATAGTTTAGATATATATTAAGTGACTATGGTACATTATAATATTCTAAGAAGTGTTCTATTTGCATTGTTCTCAGCAAACCAGTATGATTTCTTGGAACGCTGTATAACCACGATGACTTCTATAGACGTCCTGATGTTCCTTGAGGATTTTGCTTACAAGACATCGCCGGAATAGAGCGTCGTCTTGGTCTTCTGACGTCATCATATATTAGTTCTATACACATGTATAATCATATGTTTGTAAAAAGAATTTAGAAATGTTGTTAATGATTGACCATTTGAATTTATGGTTATATACTCATTATACGTCGTGAGATTTCGATGTTGGTGTAATCTCGTTATGGAAATTGTCATTCACATTTATACACATTGATATGAATTTTTGTTGTAACATTACCTGCACTTTTGAGTTGGTTGGTAACACCTCCCCGGATATATTTACTTTGAGAAATTAGTTTCTCCTATCTAGTGCCGATTGATCAAATATTCACACTAAGAACAATTATAGAAGAATCAGTGGAAATGCAATCGCCACTTATTATCACCTTCGTCGATTTTCAAAAAGCCTTTGATAGTCTACACCGCCCATCATTGTGGAAGATACTTACAATCTATGGTTTTCCAACAAAATATGTGAATATAATCAAAGCGCTATATGACAATGCAAGATGTTGTGTTAGAACAAATAAAGGAAATACAGAATGGTTTACAGTAGAAACAGGGGTGAAACAAGGCTGTATTATGTCACCACTACTTTTTGGAATAGCTATTGATTGGGTTATGAGAAACTATACCCACAATGAACAATTAGGTATAAAATGGACAAATGAAAAATTCCTGGGGGACCTGGATTTCGCAGATGATTTAGCATTCTTAAGTTCAACACCCAGACAATCCCAAGAAGCAGTAAATAATTTGTGTCATCTCTCGGTTAAAATAGGTCTCCAAATAAATGCCTCTAAAACTAAAGCTATGAACTTTTCTAACGAGACCTGTGATATCATCTTGAACGGGGAAAAACTACAGAAAGTTGAAAGTTTCAATTATTTAGGCAGTAAAATGACTCAGGATGGTGACACAACAAGAGAAATCCATACTAGAATTGCTTTGGCAGCTAGCGCCTTCAATAGATTATCTAACATTTGGAAATTACGATCATTGAATATACATACCAAGCTTCGTCTGTTTAATACAAATGTTATCTCAGTGTTAACATACGGCTGTGAGAGTTGGAAAATAACAAAATCATTGGAGAACAAGCTGAATACATTCGAGAACAAATGTCTTAGAAAACTCATGAACATCAGTTGGAAAGAATTCAAGACTAATAGACAAATAAGAGAAGACTCTAGGCAGAAATATGTCTCCGACTATATAAGGAAAAGACGATGGTCATATATCGGTCATGTCCTACGAATGCAAAACAACAGAATACCACTACAGGCGCTCACTTGGGTTCCTGAGGGTAAGAGGAAAAAAGGAAGACCAAAAGAAACACTCAGAAGAACCATAATAAGAGAAGGAAGAACGTTGAGCCTAAATAATGTGCAAGAGCTAAGAGGAGTGGCGTCACAACGAACAACCTGGAGAGCACTGATTTCTGCCTTATGCGCCGTGTTTGGTGCTTAAAGAATTTATTATTATTATTATTATCTAGTGAGATTTTTTCTTCTCACCAGACGCTCTACTGTGCGTCGATTGGATCTGACATTATGATGTTATATTTTTTGGTGATCCTTTCATCTGCGCATTACTCATGCGTTGTGAGCTTAATGCACCTGGCTCATAGATGTATTTCAAAAAAAAAAATGTGCCATTTTTTTCCCCCGGGAGGTGTGGTAATGTTGCCGTCATTTTTGACGGTGGAAAAAGTCCACAAGAATCACACCTTCAATGTCCCAAAAGACAGTGATCATGACCTTTCCAGCTGAAGTAATTGTCTTGAATTTCTTTCAGATGATGCCACTCCATTGACTGTTTTTTTTGTCTCAGGTTCAAAATGATGTGCCCAGGTTTCGTCACCTCTAACGATCTTAGCCAAAAAGTTCTCTCCATCAGCATTGAAACGCTCCCAACAATTCAGAAGAAATTGCTTTCCTTTGCAATCGGTGGTCATTTGTGAGACTTCGAGGAACCCTTCTTGCGCAAACCTTAGAAAATCAGAGAGTTTTTATAACTGCATTTGCATTACCAATGCTGACTGACAGCTGTAAGGCCAATTGTTGAGTAGTGATTCGCCTATCAGTAAGAATAATGCCCTCAGCGCATTTCAACATTTCTGCGTTGGTGGCTGTGGCAGGACGTCCACAGCGCGGCCGATCAAGCAGCTCCGTATCTCCACTTCCTCATTCTTTGATTCTCTGAACCCAGCAACTGACTGTATTCCTGTCGACTGCAAAACTTCCATACACATCACATAGACGCTTGTGAATGTTCACAACAGTTTCCTTCTCTGCAACGAGAAATTCTATCACAATTCGCTGCTTATAACGCAAGTTGCTAACACGCTCCATTTCAACGGTTTAGGGCAGCCGTATTATTTGGCCGGTTGCGGTGCAATTTGGTGCACACAATTGGCACATGCCATATTTGAAGTGTGCAAAATTTCATGCTTCTATCTTCATTATTAGCTGAGAAAACGATGTGGTGCATTACTTTCTGAACGCCCTTCGTATTTTTCGCAATGAAAGATTTGTCAGACTAGCTTCTAGAGCACCCGTAATGGAGACATTGGATATGGGTAAGGGAGAGTTACTAAGTACAATTAATGCTATTTTAGAGAACGACATTGCAATTGATGAATCATCAAGGCCTAGATTACTGGAATTTTGCATCAAATGTAGGACTAGCAGAGACAGACGTCTGAAAGGATGCATCCGTCGTGTATACAACCAACCGGCGCGCAACAGGAAAAAATAGCAAACTCTTCTACAAGGAAGACCCAGCACCAATGGAATGTCCAGGATTGCAATGTCGATTTGGATCAACAATAACAGTATTCAGCGCTAGTGATCAAAAGTTATATAGACAGATTTTCGACTACGGTGACTATTGGGAGGGCCTTGAACACGTTTATGCCAAGTAATCCTGTACTGTGCCATCCGCTCAAGGTCTTTACGTTTCTTCTCTATCTCTTTCATTTTTACCCCCGGCTTTCTTCTCCAGGAGCTCTCGTGATCTAGGGATGTATTTTTTAGAAACACTAAGCGACCTGAGCTACCTGAAGATCATCATTGAAAAAAAAAAAATCATATCTGGTTTCAGATTTGAGAGTATTTGGAATTTGGAATAAGCCAGAATGTAGTATTTATCTTTGCCGGGCAATCTCCTTCCTGTAACTCCATCTACAGCGCTGTGGATATTGAGACTAACTGATATTTTACTTCGCTTCAAAGAACAGATCGCGTTCTTGTCGTACCCAGTATACGATTAACGCGATTTTTAGTTACACAGCTCGTTTAACACAGTAACGCAGCTCGTTGTAACACAGTAACGCAGCTCGTTGTAACACAGTAACACTGCTCGTTGTAACACAGTAACAGCTCGTTGTAACACACTAATACAGTAACAGCTCGTTGTAACACAGTAACAGCTCGTTGTAACACAGTAACGCAGCTCGTTGTAACACAGTAACACTGCTCGTTGGTTTTGACTGGGAACGCTGACGAACTATCTTTAATCTTTTTTTAAGTGTTTCCTCCATTTATGGGTAGCGCGGCGCCTTTCAACCATTATCCATATGCTTGGAAGTGTTGGTTATATTAGGACGCTCTCGTTACATGTTATATATTTCCTGATTATGCGTACTTTTTTGTACTCTGTTGTATTAATTCTTTATGATAATATTGCTTTGTTACTATTGTTTGTGTTGTAAGAAAATTAGGAGATTACGTTCCAAAAATTTGCCCCTTTCATCCTGTCGTCTTTTAAATTGTTGGCTTTGTTTTTGTGATATACTGCTTTACTAATTTTTGTACTTTAGTGCTTATGGGGACTTGGTGCCCATTAAATTTTCTACATTTAGTTCCATTTTGCGGTAATCTTGTATGCTTTGTCTGTGTTGGTAGTATCTGTAATCCTAAGAATTCACGCTTTTACATGCAGGCAGAAATAAGCTAGTCCGAAATTTAACAAATTTACCAGGTCACTTAAAGATCTACGAAAGCATCCCTTGTGATATACCAGTAGTTTGCGAACGACCGGTTACCGCCTCGTGCTCTGGACTCTAGAGTGTTCGAAGAAGAGTTCTCTAATTATTCTTCCTGTCAGTTTTAATTTCGCCCTTTAGGAGGCGTGCATTGCATCCTCCATTGTACTGAACCTCTTGTACACAATCAGCGCTCAATAACTTCATGCCTTAGAACTAATTTGTTGACGAGGGCGATTCTCAGACCCAATGCTCAGATCTCATCTGTCGACTTTATGAGATGCTTGGTACGGAGCCAGCGACTGATTGACAGAGTGGTTAGAACACTGATCTCTCGCAGCACAGGTGCCTGGTTCGATTCACGGTATAGACATGCTCCAGACCACCCAGCTGTAAATTGGTACCTGACTTTGCTCTTGAGTTAAGGAAAGAAGAGGCAGCAAGGAAGGGAACTGGTCACCCCACCTCTCGATGCTGGACCTAATATAGTGAAGTCTCTAACACTTCACTCCCCTGCCGCAGTATCTGCTATGAGACTACCTTGACCTTTACCTTTTGGTAGGGAGTGGGAGCATTGCTGTTCTCTGCTTGCAGTTATCGTGCCCGGTGACCTACGTTGTAGAGACTTCTCAACTTGTGCGTCTGTTTTAAATCTAAACCAATGAAATTAAAGAATAATAATTCATAACGTTGGAATCTGTCGTTTTGAACAGATGTCTATCAAATAGTTGCTGATAACGTTCAAGGAACTACCCAAATCCGACGTCCTTTCTCATGATAATTATGTCAACAAACAGGTAAATCAAGATTGTTGAGCGAAGTTGACCCTGCCTCTTTCTGTGCACGCGGCCAACATCCTGTAAAATTATTGCTGTGATGAAATCTGATAGCAAATGTGTTGAAAGTCTCCATTTTTTATCTGATTAATTTTAGTAAGCGTTGCTGAGACTGTAAGTTGTCTGCATCTTGTTATACTTTGCTCTTCATCCCTATATGCCCCCTCCCTAATCAGTTTATGTTTTCCAAATCATTATCTAAAATATGGTTATGTAGGGTTTGATAACGATGTTCCTCTGTCCGACGTATCTTTGAAAGTATGGTCGAATACTTTATCTGTAAATGGATTGTTATGTTACTTTTGCAACATTTCATAGAATTAATCAGGGCTGTGGAGTCGGCCAAAACATTTTCAGACTCCGATTTCTGACATTTTAGGACTCCCGACTACAGTTTTGTTTACTAGTCATATGGCAATAAACTCGGAGTCGGAGTCCGGACACTTTTTACCGACTAAAAAGCGCTCGACTGCACAACTCCGACCACACAGCCCTGGAATTAATACTAAAAATGCATGACAGAATGAATGGAACCATAAAACATGATATAATTAAAAGTCAGCGGCCAGACAGACATGTGTCCATGTGTACAAGCAATCAATAGAACGAGTTGTCCAAGAATGCCGGCCCCATGTGGAACAAACGAATGAACGAACGAACTAGCATGGCCGTCGTCAAATTCGTTGAGAAAGAAACCATATGATGATGTGAGTACCGGTAGCCTTAGACAAACCCCCAATGCTATGAAAGGAATATATGTGAACGAAGAAGAAGATTGTAATTTGTCATTTGTGAGTCTATTAATTTTTGCTTCGTGATCTAGTTATCAGACTTTCAGAGTTTTTTTTTTTTTTTTTTTTTTAAACAAAGCCAAAGAAGACTTTGGTCAGGACCTACAGAAATGCTTCTACTTAAGCGAAATTCAATTTAAGCGATTTCCACTTAAGGGGACTGCACGGCATTTATTTTAAATCCTCTTCCTACATTTGATCCAGTTATTTGGTCATTCGTCCGCCTGTCCCAAAAATCTTCTTTATTCCCTGAAGCCCGCATTTCAACGTCTTTTCTGAATTATTCCCCTTGAGTGTTTAGATGTAAACTTTCATTGGCCACCATCTTCACAGAGAAGACAGGGGCTTTTGTGACAATGGCGTGGCGGCGAACACGGGAATCAATCGGAAACAGTCACTTTTTCTCCAAATATCAGAACAGGAGGCTGACCTCAGACTGGTAAACTAGTCAAGAGATTTAAAAAAAAAAAAAAAAAAAAAAAACAAGAGGACAAAAAGGAATCTCAGTTGTCAGTATTAACACAATTCTTTTTTTTACATTCGTAAACCTTTTTTCTCCTACCTCCTTCATTCCTTTAGTGTCCACCACCTTCAACCTGTCTCGATATTTCCACTCTAGCTCGTAAATCACGGCTTGACGGTATCCATTCACCTTCTTGTCATCTTCTGTTGATCCAACTTCCATTTCCCCCCCATTCTTCCAGACTTTTTTTCTTCTTCTTCATTGTTTGAGTTTTCACTTTTCTCGTCTCAGATGAATACAGAAGACGACAAGCCAAAGAATTTGTTTGCCGTGGCATGCATAGATTAGTTATTGTATTTGCCAATTTCATCTAGACTTGGTGTGACCCTGCAATAGTTCAAGAAGCCACAGAAGTATCGATCTGATGTTGCTGGAGTGAATCTTACAGGGAGGAATCTGAACGGTTTGCTTCCTGTCAAACAAGACCATCGTGTGCATTTTTAAATATTGGTTTACAAAATGAAGCACCTCATAAGACATTTGCTGGACAATAAATGATTCTGGGAAGTTTCTGTTTAAAATAAAATAAAAAAAGACAGAAAGAAAGGAGACATAAAACAGCCAACGGAGGGAATGTTTTTATATTTCCTATTAATCTATTGCAATAGATGTCCATAATTCGTGTAAAATGTGATAAATGGCAGTAAGTGTCATATATAAACTGTATATTAGTACTGACGTGCAGATACTGTCAAATTGTAAGGTAAAGGTAGTCCCATGGCAGATACTGTCGTAGAGGAGTAAATTGTTATAGACTAGACAATACTAAGTCCAAGCTTTATGGGATGGAATGACCTGCTCTCTTCACTGCTGCCTCCATAACTAAAGGCCAGAGTACATATCCATTTACACTTGGGTAGGCTGGAAGGCGGCAATATCAGGTTTCGAACTTAGTAACTTCGCCTCGAGAAACAAGCGCTATAGCCACTTTACCACTTGACTCTGTCTAATAATATTGTACGTTAAGTCTGGAATGGAAAACATTAGTCCACATCTTGCGCATCGACAATTAAGGCAGAGAAAAAGACAGTCGATCCGAATATCTTTTAGTCTCCTATATTTTCCACTCTCTCTTTCTTTCGAGTTACACCATCTTGATCTACATTCCTCCTGTTAAACCATTTTCCATGCTAGTTTTGGCGCCAGTAATAGACATTTAAAATAAATAGCTTTGGTAAAACCGAAATCTGTTCCTCGAGCTATGTCAGCTCAAATTCTTCGTTCCGTCTACCCAGCTCTGTACTACTATGGCCGCAAGTATGACGCTTATCTCTCAAGCGGAAGTTGTCCGAAAAGCGCCGAGGCCCGAGATTGGGATCTCTGCCAGGGTTGGGCAACTGTCACGTCTCACACACTCTGGAAGGCAGTCGGCGTCTGGTTTCTTGATAATAGGTCAACATCTGAAGGTTCCGCTGGCACTTTCGGATTATGAGAATATAGGAAACGCGTAGGGCAGGCATAGATTCTTTTGCATGGGCTCGCATCTGTAGACACATTTTCTGTTTCCGTTTTGAAGCGACATTCGTCTTCGCGTTTTCTTCTTCCACAAGTGTCGTGCCTACTGGCGCAGATGATCATGTCGCTCTACAGCTTCTTATTTCTATTTAACGCTGCTTATCAGTTATATGGTTCGCTATTTGCCTGCCGTGCTGAAACTCCAATACCTTCTCTTTTAATCGTCGTTTATCTTTTTTCTCCTCACTTTTGTTTGTTGTCAGTTTATTCGTTTTTGTAACACGCCCAAAAACGAGGACTTCTTCCTTTTGATATCTGTAATAATCTCCCTTTGTGCATTTATAACTTTCAGGACATCCGCATTAGTCTATTTAACTAGCACGCAATTTATTAACATTCTTCTGTAAACACCATAATAAAGTCACATGGTTTCATAACAACTGACCATAGCAGCAGATACAATTTTTTTCTTTTAAAATCAGCTCAGTATTATTAAAAGTTTGGAAGGTATTATCCGTGTTGTGGAGTTTTAGGGCAGATTTTTCTCATATAATGTGTCTTGAAATCAAATCGATGACTTTTATTGTGTTCTGTTGGATGTCACATGATCTATATGGAGCGCACTAGGTACACGGGACCTCTTTATATATATATATATTAATAAGTATCCAAATTATAAATATCGACCAGCTTTGGTTATTCATTACCGGATTACCGACATACGGAATCGCGCGTAAATAGCTAGACGTTGTGACGATTAATGAAGTAAATTCAGGAGACGCTTTTATATTTTGCATGAACATTATGTGTACTTGATTACTATGATGTCTTGTGGATTGCATACCGTAAATTAAAATGTATCATGTGGACTCGTACCACCTATGACTTGTCAACTATCTATCGTTATTGAAGTTTGATCAGTTCTACCCCACATTCGTCAACTTTAAATATCAGCACGATTCTCTCCAACGAAACAAGTCAAAAATGATAGAGAAAACAAATAACGACATGGCCAGAAGTAATGAACCCTTTTTATTAATAAAGGACTATGTCAAAATGTCAAGCAGAAAAGACAGACCTCCAAGCCACAAGCACGCATAACAAAGTGGTTAACTCCAGGCATGTGTCCCATTTCCTCAAGAAATATTTCTTTAAAAGCTTTTCCAAACCTACAGACACAATTCTGCTATCATTCTCAATTTAATTTGAATGTACACAGGCGGGTAAGTCCTTCAGAAAATACACAATGGTTGAAGAAACACGTCTACACACTTACCAACACACTGTAGTGAATCAATAGCAAATCATATATATATATATATATATATATATATATATATATATATATATATATATATATATATATATATATATATATATATATATATCATACCCTCAGGCACACACAGACGAGCTGTTAATGGCAAACGTGATCTACTCTCAGGTACAACTGGCAAAGGCAGACTTCATTTACAAGTTACCGTTTCTTTCTGCTCGCTTTGTTTTTCAAATCTTATGCCCCAATTTATGTTGTTGTTGTTGTTTTGATGAAATGATGGGTGGAGATCGGGCACTCAACCTCTGATCATTGATTCCTCTTCTCTTTCCACCCCCCCCCCCCCCCCCCCCCCCCCCCCCCCCCTCTTGGTCTACCCTGTTCAACCTGAAAGTTGGTTATAATTGGGGTATTTAGTGTCATTTTCTTTACTAATTTTGTATTCAATTTAAATAACTGTTGTCTTTTGCAGTTGCTGATTTTTATTTATATTAGTATTTGTCAATTTTATTTTCTCTTTTGTATTGTTTCTAGATAACTATTGTCCTTTACACTTGGTTTTAATTTGTATTAGTATTTGTTCTTTTTGAGTTGTTGTCCCTTTTTTTTTTTTTTTATACCTTGTCTTTCCTTGTCCTATGAGTAGTTATTTTTTTTTGTTTGTTAATGCTTTGTTAGTTCTTGCTGCTTAATTTCTATTTAGTTGGATGATTTTCCTGAAGTTCTAACCTTATATTTTTTCCTTTGTTTTATGTATATATCTTTTAAGTATTGATTGGGCATCTCTTGGGGCATCTATACTTAAAACCTTATCACCTGTTAAGTCTATATTGTGATTTCTATAGTAAGTTTTTAATTCAAGCCTTTGTTGTTCATACTTTTTACAGTGGATCAGGTAGTGGTCTATGTCATTCTCTTCCTGACATTCTTGGCAGTGTGGTTCTTCTACCATGAAGTATGCTGCACCGAGTCGGAGACGCCACAGTTTTTTGTTCGATGGTATCTTTAATTCTTCTCTGACCTGGCATGTCCTCGTTGGTTCTTTCAGCAGTTTGAACGCGTGTCTGCCTTTTCTACTTTCCTTCCATGTTGTCTTCCATTCCTCGTTTATAGTTTCCTTCACTTGGCTCTTGATCTCTGACCTTCCCAGTCCTGCTTTTATATTGTTTTTACTTGTTCTTCCCTTCTTGGCATTCTGGTCTGCCAACTCGTTGCCAGCTATACCTATGTGTGCTGGAACCCACACTAGCCTCACACTACATCCTCTGTTCTCTAGTGATGTATTAATTGCTAGAATTTCTTCCTTTATGTCTGGCCGGCTACATTTACCTGGGTGTTCTAGTGCTTGTAGTGATGATAGTGAGTCTGTAAATATCGTAACAGCTTCTGGTGGGTTATCTTCGATTATTTCTAGACTTTTAAGAATTGCTACCATCTCTGCAGTAAAAATCGATGCCCCTTCCGTTATACTGTAGCTCTTTTTTATTCCCCATTGTGGTATTACAACTCCGGCACCTAGTTGCCCACTATCACCCTTGGATCCATCAGTGTAGACGGCCAGACTTTGTTTAGTTAGTTGCTCTATGAACTTTCTACTTATCATTTTGGCTTCCTTATCTTCTATGTTTTGTTTGATCTTTTCAGTAAGTGAGTAGTCTATGATTGGTGATTTTAGTTCCCAGGGTGGTATTTTGCTTCTGTATTTATTACTATTTTCAATTGTGTTTGATAGTTCTTTGAACTGCATTAGGTCTTCTATAGTTCTCCATCCTGTTGGATATCTATCTTTATTTAAGGGGACGTCCCATACACTTGGTTGGTTTTTGACAAATGCTTTATGTGCTGGGTGGGTCACTTCTTGTGCTACTTTACTCCAATAATTTAATCTCAGTTCTTTCCGTCTTAGACCAAGGGGAGGTATGCCGAGAGCTACTTCTAGAGCTTCTACTGGTGTCGATATAAATGCACCTGTAATAGTTCTCATGGCTGCATTTTGAATCCTGTCCAGTTTTGCTTTGTTAGAAGCTGCAGCTGAGTCATAGACTATGCTGGCATAATCCAGTTTCCCCCTGATGAAGGACTTGTAGAACATAAGCATTATTTTATTGCTGGCCCCCCATCCATTACCTTTTACAATCCTTAGTATATTTAGGGGTCCCCTACAGCTTTCTACCAAATTGTCTATATGTTTATTATAATTTAGTTGTTTATCTAAAGTTACGCCCAGAAATCTAGTTGTTGAGGAGGTACATATTTTCTGTCCTTTAATGGTTATATTGATTTTGTTATTTTTTTTTAAATTTCCTTTGCTGAAAATCATACCTACTGTTTTGTTTACATTAATTTGGAAGCCCCAACTTTTCATCCACCTCATTAGAATAATGCTGACATGCTGTCGATTTTGTTGTTTTTCTTTTCATGGTGTTCTTAGGAAAGTCAAATGACCTTGATAGCAGGTCAATTATCTAGCATATTTCAAACCATCTCTTATTTCAGCAAGGTATTTCTCTTGCATATTTGAAACCATCTCTCATTTCAGCAAGGTATTTCTCTTGCATATTTCAAACCATCTCTGATTTCAGCAAGGTAATTCTTTTGCATATGTGAAACCATCTCTCATTTCAGCAGGGTATTTCTCTTGCATATTTGAAACCATCTCTCATTTCAGCAAGGTAATTCTCTTTCATACTTTAAACCATCTCTCATTTCAGCAGAGTATTTCTTTTGCATATTTGAAAACGTGACGAGAGGTTTTTGTTTTTATATATAATAGATAAGATATCCAGGTGTATCAGATGATACCAGGATAGAATGCCAGTCAAGAGTTCTGGTCTTATAAGCAATACCCCAGTCTTAGAAATAAGCACTGGTGTATAGACATCATAGGTATAGTCAGATTGTGAAAATCACTGGCCCATATGGTTAGAAGTAGTACCAGAATTTAAGGTGTCTCCTCCTCACAACTATCCTATGATAAATTAATGCTAGGGGATAAATGAAATGAATAAGAACTTTACACACAAATGGTAAAAAGTAAACAAGTCCTCAGGTGTCGTGAGTTAGTCTGCTTCACAACACAGCTTCTGTATAATCCTGAGTAACTCTGACGAAAACCGCGCGCCATACATTGTAGAAATTGTATGATACACTAGCCAATGGAAAGACTTCCGTATTCGTGTGTTTACTACAGCCTTGGACAGGCAAAATGGCCAGTCCTCATTTGTGCAACCGAGTGAAGGATGCAAATTAATTACATAAGTAGGAAAGAAGTACCACTCGGGAGAGGTCTCTAATTCTACAACAGGAATGTTATTTTAGAGGTAGGTGTAAAGACTTCCACGAAAAGTAGTTTATTAAGAGAGATATATTGAGTGGAAAGGCTTCGACACATCGGGTTAGTCCCTAATTTAGGTATTTAAAATATGCATAGAATAAAGTGCACTTAGGAGACTAAAAGATTTTTAGCTAGGAAGATAAAGATTAATTCAGGGTATCATTTAAGCCTTAGATGAATAAAATCGCTCCAGAAATAAGAAAGATAAGGGAGAAACTAATAATAATAATAGCCCCTTCAGTCATAACTGACTATGGGAATGCGCCCCTGAGGTGACAGCCCTCAACTGCTTATTTTCCTGGTGCTCCTTTCGACGTTTTCTCCTCACCTCTGCTTCTTGTGTGAGCCTCTCTTCGCCCAATCTGAGGTGGTGCCGTAAATAGCATCGCCACTTTGTGCGATCGGCAGCTTCATCCTCCCATGTTGCTGGATCCATGTCCAGTGCCCTCATATCTCTCTTGCACACATCTTTGAACCTCAGCTGTGGTCGCCCAACTGTTCTCTTGCCATCTGCTAATTGTCCGTAGAAGATATCTTTTGGGATGCGACCATCTTCCATGCGGCGAACATGGCCAAACCAGCGAAGTCTGCGCTGTCTAAGCAGCGTATACATACTTTGAAGGCCAGCACGTGACAACACCTCGACATTTGTCACTTTATCTTTCCACGAGATGCCGAGGATGCGGCGTAGACACCGCAAATGGAAGGTATTGAGCCTTCTTTCTTGCTTAGCATAGGTCGTCCAAGTCTCGCTGCCATATAGGAGTGTGCTGGTGACGCAGGCATTATATACCGCAGCTTTGGTCTTCATTGTGAGTTTAGGGAGAAACTAGTTTTTCATAATTGAACAGAGAGACAAAATATGCCTCATTTTGGGATTCGCAATACCCCGTTAGCCCCCTGCTTTCCGATACGCCGGATGTGCTAGTATAAATAGACCTTGCCCTTGCTAAATTGGGGCATAAGATTTGAAAAACAAAGCGAGCAGAAAGAAACGGTAACTTGTAAATGAAGTCTGCCTTTGCCAGTTGTACCTGAGAGTAGATCACGTTTGTCATTAACAGCTCGTCTGTGTGTGCCTGAGGGTATGATATATATATATATATATATATATATATATATATATATATATATATATATATATATATATATATATATATATATATATATATATATATATATATATATATATATATGATTTGCTATTGATTCACTACAGTGTGTTGGTAAGTGTGTAGACGTGTTTCTTCAACCATTGTGTATTTTCTGAAGGACGTACCCGCCTGTGTACATTCAAATTAAATTGAGAATGATAGCAGAATTGTGTCTGTAGGTTTGGAAAAGCTTTTAAAGAAATATTTCTTGAGGAAATGGGACACATGCCTGGAGTTAACCACTTTGTTATGCGTGCTTGTGGCTTGGAGGTCTGTCTTTTCTGCTTGACATTTTGACATAGTCCTTTATTAATAAAAAGGGTTCATTACTTCTGGCCATGTCGTTATTTGTTTTCTCTATCATTTTTGACTTGTTTCGTTGGAGAGAATCGTGCTGATATTTAAAGTTGACGAATGTGGGGTAGAACTGATCAAACTTCAATAACGATAGATAGTTGACAAGTCATAGGTGGTACGAGTCCACATGATACATTTTAATTTACGGTATGCAATCCACAAGACATCATAGTAATCAAGTACACATAATGTTCATGCAAAATATAAAAGTGTCTCCTGAATTTACTTCATTAATCGTCACAACGTCTAGCTATTTACGCGCGATTCCGTATGTCGGTAATCCGGTAATGAATAACCAAAGCTGGTCGATATTTATAATTTGGATACTTATTAATAATATACTCCCTGCAACTATTCTTGTACTGAAGAATGATTCATCCATCAAAATGAGACGTTATTTGTATCCATATCAAGTCGGCAGACCCTGGTGCCATATAATAGAAAAACTTCTTCACAATTACTATCATCAACGGGAGCGTTGCAAAATCACGTCTGACTAGGACGGAATATAGAATACAAAGGGTACTATTATAATGTCGTCATGTGTTAGCATACCAACGCAACACATCATCATAAATCTAAGCAACTCTACCAATTCGCGTTCAATTACCGTGAAACGCGAAACATAATATATAGCATTTCAAACCCTTTAATGCGTAACTTTAAAAGAGCTCACTATAAAAGTAGCTAACATCATAAAACCTGTCGTAACACCTGGAATATAAGAAAGAAGGAGAGAAATTGTTTTAATGTATGGATCAAGGTATTGCTTAGTATTTTATACTAGACCAAATCATTGTATGGAGGCGGATCATGGACAGATGGATCTAACTAAGGTTTTAAAAGGAAAGTGTAGTCACGTTTAACTGGATGTGGGTAGTGCTGGTATATATTGTCCTGTGCATTTGCTAGCACATTATCTGACACTGTCTATCGTCCCCATCTTGTGTAATAATGGAATAGTGATGGACCATATAGGGGTTACGTTTATTTTTGTTTCAGGTTCTATCCTGACAACTACAAAACAAAAACTTTATAGGGTCATCCACCTCTGCTGGACTCTGTGGTGTGTGGTGCAAGTGCCCTTGTGGTTAACAAGGCCAGATACCCAGCTTTCACCGCCTGGAGAAATTCAAAATACGTGTTCGTCCATGGCAGGAGAGTGACAGATCTCTAAACACAAGATAAGTGGCAAAACAAAGCCACTGATCATCGTATACAGATTATACCCCGACATTAACAAACAAGATACTAATAAAGACAGCCTACAGTGTATGATGAAAAGTGTGGACATAAATTTACCCATTACTAGCTTCACAGTCAAGAAATAGTGACAAAACTCATTAGTATCATATAAATGTTCTTTAAAAGGAGATAATTAACCCAGATGATAACCTTCAACAAGTGAATGACTTTTTATGATTGTTAATTATTTTCAATGTTTATTGATTTATTGTTGTAAATAAATTTGATTTCATTTCAAACTTTCCAGACCGAAAAGAGAAACGGTATAGGCTATATAAATTGTAAATATTTACCAGCAGACTTACTTACTTACTTATTAAAGTTGAGTTTATGTTCTTGTTGGAAATAATTTTGTTAATATCCCCTAGCAGCGTCAACAACAATAACAATAATATAATAATCAAGAGAGGATCTTGAGAGGGAGCCCATAGGGATCCAGGATAATACCTCGTACAATAACATCATACCTGGAAACTTATACAGCTTGACCCTACCTTTGATATCCATACACCCTTACTCTTTTCAGAGAAAGGGGTATTACTTATAAGACCAGACTCTTATCTGGCACTATCCTGGTATCACCTGATACAACGTTTTGTCCAGGATATCTTATATTTTAATAACATCTCAACCCTCTCGCGACATCAGGTACAATTAATGAATCATTTAATATTTAAATTGATTATTCTTTTTCTGCTGTTTGGAAAAGAGTAATAAAACTACTCACACAATATTCACAACATTAATGTTATCTCTTATCTAGAGTAATTGTAGGAATGTTCTTTCCTCTTGGAGAAATAGTGTTACAAAAAAAATCACTTTCCAATTTAAGCAGAAGTACTGTCCTTTTCAATTCAGGATCTGGAATACTATTCTCTTTGCTATTACAGTTAATAAACACTTGAGTAGTATACAACGCGCAAAACAGGCCGTATTCAGGCGGCGGCGCATGACTTTTATATAAGGAAATACTCGATCGATTTCAGGCGCCGGCGTTCTCAGGCGGCGTCGTATGACTTTTTATATAGCGATATATTTTAGTCGGGGGACTTCCTCTGACGATCAGACGCATAAATTGTTATATAGCAATAAATTTGTTCGATAATGGCGGGCGTGTTGTGTATACAAAATACTTATACAATATATATAAAAAATATTTAAAAATCGATAATGACGGAAAATATAAAAAATCGATAATTAGTAGGTTACTAAGAGGGTTTTTGAAGCGAGTGGAGGTTTTTTGTGCGGGCGAGGGTGACGATGCATGGGTGTAATGTAGCAGGCGGGGTTAGGTTAGGGGGATTTTTGTGTGATGTTGGGTGTGTTTGTTTAGACATATATACATACATATATACATTCATATATACGGAGATGTGGTGACGTTGTCAGGATGCATCTGTGGTGACGGCGGCTTAGGTTACTAAGGGGTTTTTTAAGGGAACGGGTATTGTTTTTGGCTGGCGGTGATGACTCATGGGTGTGTGCTGGGGTGTAACTGGTGGTTATATGTATGACGCAGGAGTGAAGTGTTAGATAGAAGTATATAGTTAATGATCTCTTTTAAAAGAATACTTGAGTTAAAGAGGAAAATATAAAAATCGATAACGGCGGCTTAGGTTTCTAAGGTTTTTTTTTTAAGGAAGCGGGTATTGTTTTTTTTTGTGCGGGGGAGGATGACGATGTATAGTGGGGTGTAGGTCAGGGGGGCTTTTTGTGTGTATGACTCAGGAGTGAAGTGTTAGAGACTTGGCGGGTATTGTTTTTTTGACTGGCGGTGATGACTCATGGATGTGTGTTGGGGTGTAGCTGGTGGTTGTGTGTATGACTCACGAGTGAAGTGTTAGATAGAAGTATATAGTTAATGATCTCTTTTAAAAGAATACCTGCGTTAAAGAGGAAAATATAAAAATCGATAATGTTGGATTAGTAGGGTTTTTTTTTTTGAAGCGAGTGGAGGTTTTTGTGGTGGCGTGGGTGACGATCCATGGTTGTAATGTAGCCGGCGGAGTTAGGTTAGGGGGATTTTTGTGTGATGTTGGGTGTGTTATTTAGACATATATACATACATACATATACATATATAAAATATAAGTTCAATAATGGCGGGGTGTATTGTTGTTGTGTTACGTGTTGTGTGTTGATTATTTTACAAACAGTTATATGTACATATTACAGACAGGTAGACAATATTTATATTTACAATATGTAGACGATATTTAGTTATACATATATTTAGACAATATTACAACAGTTAGACGATATTTAGTTATACATATATAGAAATATAAAAGAGAAAACACTAGATACATTTTATATATTTATTGGCAAAGTTAGTTGATCTGTGGGTGACGTATAACCGCACTTCTTTTTCGTATACGCCTAGGAGCTCTCAGAACACAGTCGGTTCGGAGTACTTGGCGAGTCTGTCACTTCTTTTTCGTGTAAGCATCTTCAACAAGATGAGTGTCTGTCGTTATCACGCCATCGTTTATGAAGGAAAAAACAGTCCGGTAGTGTGCTAGCCAGGGTCTGACTAATTGGATAACTAATCGATCGTTGTCGTGTTGTTAAGCCGAAAAGGCCAGTAGGCCGCGTTGGATAGTACTACCGCGAGCTTTGACCAAGATGAAATAAAGGGCGTAAAGCCCACAAACATTGGTAACTACATCTTGTAAATGTCTAGCGTTGTAGTTAATGTAGTGGGTTTGATGGTATTGTATGATGGTGATATTACTAAATGTAATGTATGAGGCCAGCTGTGAAGGCTCCTGAGATAAAATGTAGTTGTGAATTGTCAGAAGGCCTTTCTTGCTACCACTACGACCTCACACTCAATTTTTTTTTCTTAATGAATGTAGCTATTTAAAATGTCTAGGGTAATGATGTGTAATGTGGTGTGATAGTTATGGATACACCCACAGATATTTAAGCAGACTAATAATATTTAACAAATATTATAATACACTGAACTAACTCAAGAGTGTAAAATTTTTGATAGAATTATATTACATTTATTTGTTCTGGATCAAGTTTTATGTTGACCAGAACTTTCTTAAAAAAAGGATTTAAAAATTATGAAAGAAATGCATGGAATGTTACATACTAAATGCAAGAGAGTACATATATAAGTACTAGACTAGTTAGTTTTATTAAAATGTTCTAGTAGTCATCTACTTGGGAGGATAGTTAATGCTTGTGCTGTTGGGGTGGCCTCATCACACCTGTCTATATTGACTACACAGTGTCCAGTAAATTACAGGAATTTTTATGGGGTATTAGTAACTAAAAGGCGTTGGTGAACTTCCAGCAGACCAGAGGCTCACTCAACTTGCATATGTAGCTCTGGTGCTGAAATCTGGTGGTCCCACCTCTCCGTGCTGGCGGGCAATAATAGTGGTCTCTGTCACAACGTACTGCACAGATACACTCGAGTAAAATCACCAACTGAATGGACACCGCCTTGTTGACAACTGAAACTCACAGCTCTGCAATCAAAGTATTGGCTATGTGTCAAAATTCTATTCTCTACCCACGTCTGGACACAACACGGACACAACAACCACATCATACAGACAGGTCAGATCTCTCTGACCAAACAGCACATTTACCATGGTGGTTTTACATCAGATAGGTCCTCCCAGACTATAGATTCTGAAAAATATTTATTAGTTTCCTTCCCTAAAAGTGGATAGGTAATATGTTTCATTATTCTCAACACTTGATCTGTCTTTCCTAACCCTTGCTGGAGTTTATGTATATTGTTGGTCCCTAGACCCTGACTTGGGCGGGGGGTCTAGAGCAAATCCCTACTTGTTTGTAAGGCTAGATTATGATATGGCAGTATCAAATCACTCGAACATTAAACAATATTCAAAATATACAAAGAAATAATTTCAATCTTACCAGATTATGAATAAAGAACACAGAAATGCTAGCAAAACTCAGCTGAGCTGCTGGCTATAGTATGGCGTCCCTGAACTTATTTCACTTTCTTTCATTTGGAAATCACCACACTTTAAAATACTGTGTCTATCATCGAACAACTATTGAGGAATGGCCCCACTTCTCGTCTGAGCGCCGATAAAATGATTGTCTGTGGCCAATCACTGCCTAGGTTTATTTCAAATTCAAATTTCCTACCCTAAAGTCATTTCAGTCATGCTTCAGTCAAGTATGGATGTTTATCTGTTAGTCTGTCCGTCTCTACTTGTTTTTTTTTCAAAAACGTACTTGATTTTTGAACCAACCTTTCTCTCCCCTCCAAAATTTTGTCGTTAAAAGTTATATTTAGACACAGCTCCCACCAATGTCCCTTCGCTTCCCTACTAAGTAGATTTGAACACCTGCGTCTCAAGGTCGTGTTTTTTTTTGTGCAAATAGCGACACTTTTTATTCCATACAGTCTGTCGCTGATGTGAACAACACTGTCTTTTGTCATTATCTTCAATATTATCTATCCGTCTGTAAAATTAAGAACATATTAGTTCACTGCTCAGAATGGGCCATCCGGCCAGCTAATTTTTATATTCCTAACATTAATATTACGAAAAAAGTTACTTTTTAATTTTTGTAATATTCCAAACATCTGCGTTCTGCCGCTGAATTCAAATCAAAGGCTTGGTATCGCAAAAGCGACCAATAAATGACTGTGGCGTAACATATCCAAGGTCCCTTCTGTCGAGTTCCTTACTTTATGTCAACTTGGGAAACGTGACTTTTCTCCGTTTCCCCCCCAATTGCGTCTCCTTAGCCTTTCTAGTCTCACGCAATCTTTCCAGTCATATTTTTTCCTTTTTATCCGCCGTTCCCCTCCTGTCTAGCAAGTCAATTTTTATGGAGGGTGATGACCCGCGGTCTGGGCGATCATGTACTATCAGCAGCCTACGCATTATGTTTTTATCCTTACATGTTATCTTTGGAGGTATTTTACCGTTGTATCTCTGTCAATTTCACTACACATCTCCCCACTTGAAAACATGCCTATGGCAAGTTCCAAAAACAGCGATACACATAGGTAAAATTACTCCTCACGTCTGCCACTACTCTAATTTTGATCACAGGGGTGCCGACTGAGGAAATCTGCACCGACATTCAATTTACGGCTTGCATAAGCGACTGGTTTCAGTTCCCCATCAGGTGAAGATGATCTTTGCAACAAAGCCCCTCCTAGTCCTACATTACTTGCATCGGTTCTTAAGACAAAGTCCTGTGTCAAATCAGGCAGTTTGAGAATAGGCTTGCTAGTGAGTTTTTCCTTTAACTCTTGGAACGCTAGTTCACATTGTGCAGTCCAAATAATTTTATCTGGAAGTCCCTTGCGAGTCAGATCAGTCAGAGGAGCACAAATAGCGTTAAAATTCTTGATGTATTTCTGATAAAATCCGCATAACGACACAAATGATCGCACGTCCTTTTTTGTTTGCGGCCTAGGTGCTCTCTGCAGTTTTTTCCAAGTTCTTAGGATCAGGGGTCATATTACCCTGATATACAGTGTGTCCCAAGAATTCCAACTCTTTGCATCCAATACAACATTTTGTTGGCCTAGCAGTTAAGTTCGCCTCCCGAAGTCTATCAAACAACATCTCCAGAGCTTCAATGTGTTCTTCAAATGTTTCTGTGGCGACGAGAATATCATCCATGAAATTCGTGATACATGGGTTATTCAGGGGATCCAACAATTTGCGCATCATCCTTGAAAACACACTCGGAGCATTTTTCAGTCCGAATGGTAGCATATTGAATTCATAATGTCCATCCGAGGTGCTAAAAGCCAAATAAGGTCTCACTTCAGGCTTCACTGGGATCTGGTAATAGCCTTTACTAAGATCCACCTTTGAAAAGTATTTTGCCTTGTTCAGTCTGGCAAATAACTGTTTTGTGTCTGGTAATGGATCCACTTGTCCTTCTGTGACAGCATTCAGTTTCCTGTAATCTATGCACAGTCTGTGTTCCCCAGACGGTTTTCTCAACAAAACGACACTAGAACTAAAAGATGATTCACTGTGCGAAATAATCCCCTCCTTCAACAAATACTCTATTTCTTCCTTCAATGCCTTCTCCTTCGCGAACGGAATAGAATAGGCTCTCATACAGATTGGGTTTGAGTCTACCAGTTTCATGTCATACTGTAGCAACTTTGTATGGCCTGGTTTATCTGTTAATACATCTGTATGTTCCTCCAGAACCTGTTGAACTCTCTCCCTCTGGTTTTTAGTCAGGTGCTTACTGACTTTTACCTGTGCTGCGGTTTCACAAGGATGTAATGGGTATTCATGTGAGGTGAGTGGTTCTTTTTGCATCTGGGTTGCAATAGCCAAGGTCAATAAGGGGGTGCTTTCCTGGAGTGGTCTGTCCAGATACTTCTTTAACAGGTTTACATGATAAACTTTCTCCTTCCCCTTTTTGTCAATTTTATAGTTTGTTCTAGACACCTTCTCTAGAACCGTATATGGACCTTGCCAACCAATTTGTAATTTATTCTGGCTTCCGGGTAGTAGAAGCAGCACCTTCTCTCCGACTGCCAGTTCCCTGTCCTTTGCCTTCCTATTAAAATATGCTGCATGTTTCTTCCTAGCTTGCTTCAAATTATCATTTGCCAGTTTCCATCCAGCTTTCAAACGAGTGGTCAGTTCGTTCACGTATTGATACGATGAGGTAACAGTCTCTTCCGCCTTCTCATCTGTCCAGGTCCTTAATAAAGCTTCTAATGGACCTTTTATTGGCCTCCCAAATAGCAGAGTTGCGGGAGCCATCCCGGTTGAACTATGTGGTACCTCCCGGTACGCAAACAATGCGGCGGGCAGGAATTGATCCCACAGATCCGGTTTTTCGTGTGCCAGCTTTCTCAGGATAGAAATGAGAGTCCCGTTGAACCTCTCTACCTGGCCGTTCCCTTGTGGATGGTACGGACTACAATGAAAGTGTCTGGCTTGAAATAGCTTAAAAACTTCTTCCGTTAGTTTCCCCTTGAACTGAGAACCATTATCCGTCAAGATTTGATGCGGAATCCTAATCGGGTAAATATTGTAAGTAGTGCCTCTGCTACATGTTTTGAATCAATTGATGGCAGGGCTACCGCCTCTCCCCACATAGAACAAGTGTCCACCAGAGTAAGGATGTAACTGTTCCTCCTCTTGGTCCGAGTGAGAGGTCCTACAATATCCACTGCAACCCTCTCAAAAGGTGTTCCCACTATGGGCATTTCCCCTAGAGTTGCAGGAGCAGTCCAGTGCTTTGGAGCTACCCTTTGACATTCTGGGCAGGATTTGACATATCTTTTTATATCCTCTGTTATCCCTGGCCAGAAGTAATGACAAGCTATACGCTGTCCTGTGGCGCTGATCCCCATGTGACCACTGAAGGGAATCGCATGCCCGAGTTCCATCACTTTATCTCTATATGACGTGGGAAGAACCAGCTGGTTGTGACCATTTGTTCCAGTTCCGGCCTTCCTGTATAAGAGTTTGTTCTTCATGAAATATTCCCCCTTGCTCGGAGGTGTGTGGCATTTGGGCAATTTTTTAAAACAGGGCTTGAGTGTCCTATCCTCAGCCTGCGCCTTCCTCATCTCCTCTGGATGAGCATTTATAGGTTCACCTTCTTCCTCCTTCTTCTGTGACCTGGTCTGCACTGTCGCCATGATCACAGGTTTCTCGGGATTCCCCAAGAAGACGTATCTACACCCCAATATCAGAGGGTAGATTGGTTCATCTATCACTGCTGCTCTGATTTCTCCCTCCACATAGCGAGTTTTCACCGTTATTCTTGCGATGGGAAGTGTCATGAGTGGTATGTCCTTAGTCGCCCCTTGTATTTCCACTGTTTCTGTGGTATACTGACTTGGGTCCACTAGGCTAGACTTCACAACTGAATTATAATCCAAACCTGTATCATAAAGGCACCTTATGGTGACCCCATTACAAATAACATCCTCACAAACTGGGGGGTGATAAGGTTCCTGTTGTCCATTAGGATTAACCTTTAATCTTCGCGTCCCCGACTTCATTGCAGCAATGTTTGAAGGTTTCCTTCTACAAAATTCGGTGTTATGGTTATCCTTCTTGCACCATTTACACCATCTTTTTCCTTGGTTCAACGGTTTTCTTTCATTGAACTTTTGGTCATTGAACTGTGAGTTTCTGTCGCGATAGTCATTTCTTGGCCGCTCAAAGTTTGTCCTACCTTTATTTCCCTGCTCTCTATTATCAAATTTATTAAATTGCTGTGGAGCTTTAAAATTGTCTATGTGCTTCTTTTTAGCACCACTTACCTCTGCCTGAGCTGCCTGATACCTCTCAGCAACATTTAAAATTTCCCCCAACTTCTCTGCACCTTGTTCCATGAGAAATTTTCTCATGTCTGGAGCCATGGACTCTCTCAATTGCTCAATCATGATCATTTCTTTAAGATCTTGGGTCTTCCCCAGAGCCGTCCATTTCTCCAAATAGGTTTCTAGTCTAGCAGAGAATTGGTGGTATATCTCCCCAGACAACAGTTTGGCATTTCTAAATTTCTTACGATAAAATTCACCATTCTTCTCGTACCTTAATAACAAAGCCTGCTTTAACATGTCATAATTGTCTTGGTCTTCCCTGTTCATTTTGGCAAATACTTCATAAGAAGTACCTCTCAATCCCTGTGATAGCTTTAAACTCCACCTCTCTCTCTCTAACCCACATGTAGTAGCTAATAACTCAAAACGTCCTAGGTACCCCTCTATGTCATCGTCTTTTTCAACAAAATGGTCTAAATGAAACCCCATAGCTGAGTTTGAGGCTCCCAGACTGGGCGTAGCATCTGAGGCAAAAGGGCTGGCACCATTTTCAGGAGCCGGGCCTTGTAATTCCAGCTCCCTTAGTCGTAATTCGTGCTCCCTTTGCAACCTTCCATCTTCTGCCTCCCTTTCGGCAGTCAACCTTTTTTCTTCTGCCTCCCTTTGCTGTCGTTTTTCTTCTGCCTCCCTTTGCTGTCGTTTTTCTTCTGCCTCCCTTTGCTGTCGTTTTTCTTCTGCCTCAATCTGCAGCCTCTTAATTTCTCTATCAGCCTCAATTTGTAACCTCTTCTCTTCAGCTACCTTTCTATCTTCCCTTTCAATATATTTATCACATTCAGCCGTTACATATTGAATTAAAATCTGACCATCCATTCCCATCTCCTTTGCGGTCAGCACAGCAGCTGATCGGAATTTTGCTAGCTCTGCCATACTTTTCAGACAATATAATAATATACAAGCTAAATCTCTAACCAGTAAATACACTAAGTACTTCTTATGACTATAGTCTAACTAATTCTAACTAACCAGTTAACTAATTAATTATCACTGGCTGTGAAGATTCACCAACTTTTATCTGCAGGGACACTTTTAATTTTAAAGGGAATTTCACAATTTTTTCCCCCTAATTTTATTTCTCCAACCAGGAGATCCTAATATTACTGTTGGGCTCAATTGTGTTTTGAACTTGTGACGTGAACAGAAATTTACGCACGATGTTTTGCACGGGCCATCGATCTTGTTCCAAAACAAGGGAGAGTAAAAGCACGGGCGTGTTGGGTTTTATTAAAAATGAATGAAACTGGCCTCGCCATTGTCCCGATTGTAACCAGTAACACTAAGGAGTATCTAGTTGGTACCATAATTTAGTCTGCCTGTGACATATATCTCTACGATTGTGTTCAATAAAACTGTCTATTTGGCCTTGTCCAGCGTTTGATATTATTTTTTTTGTTGGAAACCTCGACTGTGTACGGGTCACTTATATAGCCCTAGATGGTCATGCAGTGAATAGATTTAAATTACACTCACACGCAGTTATTTTATTCAAGAACGTGAGAATCCCTGCGAACAAAACACACAAGTCTGGTTGTAACAACACGAGAACCACCGTTACTCACTCAAAATTACATATCGATAATGGTTTCCGACCATTGTGGAACAAAACTGCGCACGCGAGCTCTGAAATTATCTATCACGCATGCGCACTGCACATGTGAGAGACAATTCTGTTTTTGATATAATCTAAGACAGAAGGTTTTTGAACAAATCGGTTGTTATATTATATGTACAAGCACAACTCCTTCCAATAAAAATGTTAAAGCTACTTCTAAATCAGCTTGGTGTTTGTAACAAGACTACAACTCATCCACATAGATAACACCGTTCTGATGAGATCACTTTTGGACAGTGTCCCTATACCTAAACTTGCATGAAATACACAAAAAGAAAAAAAAATTTCACATCAACAACGCGTCAAGTATCGCTTAGTTTTTCCAATAATCTTGCCCTGACTAGCGCGAAACAAGTCTGAACACGTTTCAAAAACCAGATTAAACTGATATTCCTTGATATAACTAGACACTTGGAAGACCAAGGCCCAGACACTCGCGTTCATACTTTATTGAAGCGGTGGTGTGATAACGACAGATACTTACACCTCACTTAAGATGACTTCCCCTGTTCCCACCAACTGGGTGTACATCAAAAGAAGTGATGACATGTTATCTATGCTGTCTAAATATGGTATGTATAAATATCGTGTGTATACATATTAATATCTGTTGTAAAATACATATTGTATAAATATTGTATAAAAAGACAACACAATGCCGAGTCATACACAATACAACAACACGCAAGAATATCTACACAAAAATGGTATAGCCAAGTCTCTAACACTTCACCCCCACCTCTTGATGTTGACCCTAGTAAAGTCTCTAACACTGCCCTCCACCTCTTCATGGGGAACCTAGTATAGCCACGTCTCTAACACCTCACTCACACCGACCGATTTATTTAATCTACCACCGAAAAACAGAGACATACACACACAAAAATGGTACAGTCAAGTCTCTAACACTACACTCCCACCTCTAGGCGTTGGCCCAAATATAGTGACACGTCACTTTCACTCCCACCTCTAGATGTTGGTCCTAGTATAGGCAAGTCTCTAACACTTCACTCCACCTCTCAATACTGGCCCTAGTATAGTGACGTCTCTAACACTTCACTCCAACTCTTCATGCTAGACCTAGTATAGGCAAGTCTCTAACACTTCACTCTCACCTCTCCATGGTGGTACACCCGCCTGTAACAACCCAAAATTCACACACAACCACACCCGCACACGCGCACATCCACACACAGACACATAACCACACACGCGAGCGCCCTTACACACACACACACGCACACGCACACACACACACACACACACACAAACACATAATCTACCACCGAAGAATACTTGTGGTTTCGTTTGACATTATTTTAAAAGAATTAAATAGAGCTATCCGACCTTTTAACTACAACGCTAGACATTTACAAGATGTAGTTACCAATGTTTGTGGGCTTTACGCCCTTTATTTCATCTTGGTCAAAGCTCGCGGTTGTACTATCCAACGCGGCCTACTGGCCTTTTCGGCTTAACAACACGACAACGATCGATTAGTTATTCAATTAGTCAGAACCTGGCTAGCACACCACCGGACTGTTTTTTCCTTCATAAACGATGGCGTGATAACGACAGACACTCATCTTGTTGAAGATGCTTACACGAAAAAGAAGTGACAGACTCGCCAAGTACTCCGAACCGACTGTGTTCTGAGAGCTCCTAGGCGTATACGAAAAAGAAGTGCTGTTATACGTCACCCATAGATCAACTAACTTTGCCAATAAATATATAAAATGTATCTAGTGTTTTCTCTTTTATATTTCTATATATGTATAACTAAATATCGTCTAACTGTTGTAATATTGTCTAAATATATGTATAACTAAATATCGTCTACATATTGTAAATATAAATATTGTCTACCTGTCTGTAATATGTACATATAATTGTTTGTAAAATAATCAACACACAACACGTAACACAACAACAATGCACCCCGCCATTATTGAACTTATATTTTATATATGTATATGTATGTATGTATATATGTCTAAATAACACACTCAACATCACACAAAAATCCCCCTAACCTAACCCCGCCGGCTACATTACAACCATGGATCGTCACCCCCGGCCACACACAAACCTCCACTCGCTTAAAAAAAAAAAAAACCCTACTAATCCAACATTATCGATTTTTATATTTTCCTCTTTAACGCAGGTATTCTTTTAAAAGAGATCATTAACTATATACTTCTATCTAACACTTCACTCGTGAGTCATACACCCAACCATCAGCTACACCCCAACACACATCCATGAGTCATCACCGCCAGTCAAAAAAACAATACCCGCCAAGTCTCTAACATTTCACTCCTGAGTCGTACACACAAAAAGCCCCCCTAACCTACACCCCACTATACATCGTCATCCTCCCCCGCACAAAAAAACAATACCCGCTTCCTTAAAAAAAACCCTTAGTAACCTAAGCCGCCGTTATCGATTTTTATATTTTCCTCTTTAACTCAGGTATTCTTTTAAAAGAGATCATTAACTATATACTTCTAGCTAACACTTCACTCCTGAGTCATACACACAACCACCAGCTACACCCCAACACACACCCATGAGTCATCACCGCCAGCCAAAAAAAAAACAATACCCGACGAGTCTCTGACACTTCACTCCTGAGTCATACACACAAAAATCCCCCCTAACCTACACCCCACTATACATCGTCATTCTCCCCCTCGCACAAAAACAATGCCCGCTTCCTTAAAAAACCCGTTAGTAACCTAAGCTTCCCGTTATCGATTTTTATAATTTCCTCTTTAACTCAAGTATTCTTTTAAAAGAGATCATTAACTATATACTTCTAGCTAACACTTCACTCCTGAGTCATACACACAACCACCAGCTACACCCCAACACACACCCATGAGTCATCACCGCCAGCCAAAAAAAAAACAATACCCGACGAGTCTCTAACACTTCACTCCTGAGTCATACACACAAAAATCCCCCCTAACCTACACCCCACTATACATCGTCATCCTCCCCCTCGCACAAAAACAATACCCGCTTCCTTAAAAAACCCGTTAGTAACCTAAGCTTCCCGTTATCGATTTTTATAATTTCCTCTTTAACTCAAGTATTCTTTTAAAAGAGATCATTAACTATATACTTCTATCTAACACTTCACTCCTGCGTCATACATACAACCACCAGCTACACCCCTGTCACGGGACGCGAGTAAGTCGGCATTTCAATTCCTAAGACCGATCGCCAATATTTTGTAGGTAAATTTCTCACTGAATGAGAAGGCAATCGGTTGTCTATACTCATTGTCTGCACAGACATCGTTTGTCAACAGTCGTGGGACACCCACCAATTTTACAGAGAATGTTTACATAACAATAGACAGCGCTCGGCGTGAGCCCTTTAAACGCAACAACATTCACCTGAAATGTTTTCACAAACACGCGGACATTACATCAACAGACTATTAGGAGTAAAGCGACGGACGTCGCGGTTGTGTTTACACAAGGCCAGTACCACCCAAGTATTATTGTGACTAGTAACAAACCATAAGAGACAGAGCGGCGAGGCAGTTTCACAATGAGTATTGTGGTCAGTCTTTCAGACAAAGTAATATTGGATTAAAGGAGACTGAAATTCTGAACAATAACAATATGAAAGGAGTGAGAATACGAAATTATAACAAGAGTAACAACACTGCACAAGACACTCAAAAGACGACGCAGACAGATTGTCTGGGAGAGGAAAATCAAGAAAACGATAATAGCAAAACATTACAGAAATTTTACCCGGTAATGAGGACTGAATGTTTGACTAAAGGAAAACAAACGAAATTTCACATGACAAGAAGCGACCCGAAAAATCGCCATAGGCGATTCAAACGATATATAACACTACTAAATGTATTGCTTGGCATTGCAAGAGAAGCAGTCCGGCAACAAAAACTTGGGTTCTCGATTTCACGAGAAAGAATCAAGACGTGAGTCAGTGAAATTCTTGATATGGACACCAAGTGGTAGAGACAGGGACCATTTGAGATACTCATCCTTCGTCTACTACGTTGTTGGCGTTAATCATGGGATAAGCTACATGAGTAGGGCCAAACAGAAATACTGCGACGACACGCATCTCACAGATATTTAACGGCAACAAACCTACCAACAAACAACGGGGATTTTAGAAAAGAACTTGCCAGGCGGCGAAGGGACTTTCTACTAAACAATCACCCACACAGAAAAGTAATCCGCAATTACCTAGAATAAGGGATGCATTACTAAAGAGCTATCCACGTGAATTTAATGATCGGAAGTTGCAGTAGCAAACGGACGATTTTACAACAAGTGCCTTTGAGAAATCTTGATCGGAAGTGGCAAGAGAAGACGGACGATCGTGTAAACCAAGTGCCTACAAAATTTATCGAGATCCTAAATTACCTGCAGTAATGGACATATTCTCCCCGTAAAACTGATGCGCAAACAAATTCAACTATATACCAGATTTCACCATCATCACCACCTGAGGAAAATATCTCCACCACACATGGACATCTGCATATCAGACGAAGTCCCCACCGCATAACATTGTTTCAACACAACCTCGGAACAAGCCACCTCAGACGCGCGTGGCAATGTCAACACTCGCTTTGTGAATAACAAAAGAACAGGCCATCGACACCTGACGACATAAAGTGGACCGTCCAGTATTATTGAATGCAGACAAAGACTTGTCCAGTGTATACAAATACCCAGTGTTTATTGACAGTCAGTCAGAGACCCGAAACGAGATATCCTTTTTGGTAGTAGTAAGATAACTTAAATTCATCACCATCACATAGTGTAGACTTTAGATTCATTTGTGTATTTTGCATTAACTAATATCTTTCTTCACAGGGATAGTTAAGGTCATTCCTAGTTGCATTTGTATTAGTGTAATTGAATGTTGTTATATTTCAATAATTTAATAAATGTTGTAGTTGTGGTTACATTACCAACACACGTTATTACATATATAGAGAAGGAAAGAAAGTGTGCGAAAGAGACATACTGTTCTTCCCTTCTTCCTCTTCTGTTCACTCAGTGTAATAGGGGAGTGGGGGCTCGTTAGCATTATAATATAGAGAGGGGGATAGAGTGGTAGGAGTTATAGTGTCACGAGATCCAGAATCACTGGGACTGTCTGCGGGGAATTTATCCCAGAGTCTTATATTCACCTTCTCCACTCCTGCTGCTCATCTTCAACCGGGTGCCAGGCAAATCTGAGCCATTGACAAAGCCGGTACCCCACAGATAACTCTCTTTGGTTACCCTTCGGGATAACCCTGTGACAACCCCAGCACACACCCATGAGTCATTACCGCCAGCCAAAAAACAATACCCGTTCCCTTAAAAATCCCTTAGTAACCTAAGCCGCCGTCACCACAGATGCATCCTGACAACGTCACCACATCTCCGTATATATGAATGTATATATGTATGTATATATGTCTAAACAAACACACCCAACATCACACAAAAATCCCCCTAACCTAACCACACCCGCTACATTACACCCATGCATCGTCACCCTCGCCCGCACAAAAAGCTCCACTCGCTTCAAAAACCCTCTTAGTAACCTACTAATTATCGATTTTTTATATTTTCCGTCATTATCGATTTTTAAATATTTTTTGTATATATTGTATAAGTATTTTGTATACACAACACGCCCGCCATTATCGAACAAATTTATTGCTATATAACAATTCATGCGTCTGATCGTCAGAGGAAGTCCCCCGACTAAAATATATCGGTATATAAAAAGTCATACGCCGCCGCCTGAGAACGCCGGCGCCTGAAATCGATCGAGTATTTCCTTATATAAAAGTCATGCTCCGCCGCCTGAATACGACCTGTTTTGCGCATTGTATACTACTCACTTGCTTTACAGTTACTGGGATTACTGTTCTTAAGTCCTTTGACTTTAACAGAAGATTATCATCATCTGACGTGATACTTGAAATACATATGATAGCTGTTATAGCTGTTGTAGCTGGTGTTTCATATAAGCTTCTGTCAGGTCCTGTATAGACTCTTATCTTTGATTCTTGAATACTAATGACACTGTACTGTTACTGGAGTTTATCAGTCTTGGCAGACCCAACAGTTGGGGTACCAAGAACCCGCTGTAGTTCACACGTTGGGTTCCTTTATTTATGTGGCATTGCCACTGATGAGCATACACAGGCTTCTGATAGTTGACAGTATGATCGAATTGCCAAATGAACCTGAAACAACATATCGGCCTTGGCTAGTATCTGGCTAGATTTATAAGTGACTAGCACAGATGTCAGACCAGTCGTCACCAGATGTCGAGGTTATAAAGTCATAGTAAGCAAGGACATCATTTCAGTAACACAGTACTATCTTAAACATTTCAGTTAGTTATAAGGACTAACAATCATCTGGTTTTATCCACTCCTGTACATCCTTAAATTTTTTACAGCTTGATCCTTGCGAATATTAATCACAGGCCCTATCCTTCTCATCAAGTACAAATTGAAATAAACTGATGCAATTCCTAGCATCTACACATAAATAATATACATTACATAATAACCCGCAATAAATAAAATATATACATGATAGCTGTTATAATTCAGCTTTCCCTCAGAAATCACAATGGACTTTAATGGCTTTGCAGGCTGCACACATCTGCAGATGGCAAAGGCGCAGTGGCAAACTCTGTCCTGCGTCCAGTCTGTTTCAAAACTTTTATTCAGTGTCCAGGGTTGCCTGATCGAAATTTTAATGTAAAGCCAAACAATACTAGAAAAAAGCCAAAAAAAAGGCAAAAAAATTTTAATATATTTTTCATACTCACATCACATGAAAAGCTCCAGATCCAGGTCATTACTATCCTCCCCACTGGAATGAGTGGAACATACGGCATAAACCTTGTCCGATGTGAAGTTTTTTAGCATTTCTGGAGATGCAGTGAAGTCTTTGCAACATTTGCTTGAAAGCAATAGTTCTGCCCTGATTCTCACAATTGCATCAAGAAGATTCAGCTGCATTCTGTTTCTTGCCTTCGATTTTACGGAGGATACAAGAGAAAATATCCTCTCAACTACAGCACTGCTGACAGGGGTTATTAGGCAAGTAAGGGCAAAGGTGGCGATCTCTTTAAATGCCTGATGCATAAGTACACCAATCCAAAACTGTTCAGTGTCTACAGGGAGTCCATCTTTCTTAAATGGAGCTTCTTCTTTCCAATCGACAAAAGGCATTTGTCTGTATCGTTCTTCAATTTTGCTGACGTTGTTTCCTGCATGGTGTATAAAGGGTAACTCGGAAAACATAGGCCTTGAAATTTGATTTAAAATTATCACAGGGCTCAATTTTGATAATCTTTCAAATGTATCTCTTGTCGACGGAAGTCTACATGTAACTTGACTGAGAACTTCTTCTAGCATAGACATACATCTTTCTTTGACATTTTTGTTTTCGAGATCAGCCTCAGCACTGTTGTTCTGCGTAGGAACGTATTACATGCTGTTAAGAATTTGACACCAAAATCAACTTGATGAATATTTTTTTTTTCTGTCTTTTGGCATCATACAGTCTGTTCTGAAGACTCTTCTGATGTAAGAATATTTGTTGGTACAATTCATGAGGATCAGCTTTGGTTTGCTGAAAAAGGCTGTTCAGTCTTTCAAATTCCTGCACAAGAGGTGTTGCAAACTCAAAGAACAAGTAGTTTTTGTAGTCTGACAACATTTCCTTTAGAAGTTTTGCTTTGAATTGTGTATCAAACTGTGATTGGGCTAGTTCAGCAGAAGTGAAATAAGCCTTTAGCTCTTCCCAGTTCATCAAAATATTAAACATAACCTTTCCACGCACACGCCACCGCGTAAATGAAGGTTTTTCAAAGGGAAAGGGGGGGGGGGGGGGCAGTTCGGGTTGGCTCAAATTCTGTAGCTGTGCTCATCACTGTAAACAATTCTTTGTATGCTTCTCGTCTTAATTCTCTATGGCGAAACCAATTGGGTCTTTATGACAGTAAAAATCCAATATTTGATGGTAGCTTGGATACTGCATATTGAATGCACAGTGCCAGCGAATGACAGATACATTTGAGTTGCACACAGAAAGGAAATACAGCTTTTAGTCTAGACCACACAGAGTTGTTGCACCCAACCATGTTTGATGCACCATCCGTTGCAAAACAAATGCAATTTGCAAGACTCTGGCCATATTTTTTATTTCCTCGTCAATCAAATTGAATACATTTTCTCCTGTAGCCTCTTGCACCGGAATTAAACCTATAAATCCATTTACAATTTCCTTTCTCCTATCACAAAAAATTAACTAACATACACAAGTGTTTTTGTGTTGAAATGTCAGTAGATTCATTTATAATGATGGCATATTTCTTGTTCTGAAAGTCATCAATTACGATCAGTTTTCAATGCAGGCGAAATGATGTTTTTGATTAAGCATGCACATTTACTTCTATGTAACATTTTGTGCTCCAGTCTACTCCCATGCCCATGTGCTATTATGATTTCACTCAGGCGGTCAACTGTTCGTATCGCACAATGGCACGTCATGCTTACAGAAATTTGCAGCTCTACTGCCTTAACTTTATCCGTATCTTGTCTAGGAGTCTTTCTTACATTACGTTGCGTCTGGCCTTGTAATGGAGTTCTCCGCTTGTGTTTCTCCGATTTTTCATGATTTGAGAGGTTGCTAATTCTTGGTAAAATGTTGCAGTGGCACAATTTACAATAAGCTGCCTCCGATCCATCAGCAACCTTTTGGACCCATACAAATGTTTCTTCCCATTTGCTTTTGTACTTACGATTGCTATCGTAAGAAGCTTTCCATTTATTTGACAACATGGCCATGACTGTTGATAATAAATGACTTATAAAAACAGCTGAAGGTTTACAGTTTCACCACCAAACCGTTATTACATATAGAAAGTACACTTCGCTGCAGATTAGTATGATTATAAATCATATCCAAACACTTCGGAGGTCCGAGACATCAGACAAACTGGAGCGACGGTCCCCGGTTGGCTATTTTATTTATTTTTTTTATTTTTTTGCCTTCTTCTGGCAAGGCGCGTTCCTTTCAACCTATTTGGTTATATCAGAGCGCCTTTATTTGGTTATATCAGAGCCCCGGTTGGCGCCTTCTTGCCCAGATTCTTGGCGGCAGAAATATTGCCAAATGTAACTGACCATAAAAACATTTCTCTGAAAGGAAAAAGATTTCGAAACAGGATGGCTTGTAATTTTCGTGCAGATATTTTTAGCATGTAAAAATACCAGGAAAAAGCCAAATGAATTTTCTAACGCCAATCAAATTTTTTTAAAGCCAGATTTCTGAAATCTGGCGTTAAAATAGCCAATCTGGCAACCCTGTCAGTGTCCCTTGTTCAAATTGCGCTCCCCATTTTTATTGGCCAATGCGTTCCTCTGAGAGAGCATGACGTCACAGGCGCGTAAGGTCTGTTTAATTTTGTTAGCAAGATGAATGAAATTTTGACTTCTGTACAAACTGTTCCACCTCTTTGTGGTAAAGTGGGATGTATATAAATATTTATAGGGGACTTAGTGTACTGACTGAGATCAGCTGTGAAGGTATCTATATCTAATAAGAGTAGTGTATTATAGATAACCTTACTTGCTGCCACATATATATATATATATCTCAGTCAGAATTATTCTGGAATAGTGTGATGACTACGTTATATGTCTAGGGTATGTGTATGATGAATTGTAAGTCATAACAACAACAGACAGATAAACAATTTAATTTATTCCACCACACTTGACAACACTGTGACACTCACATACATAAAACACTCTAAGAGGATATCTTAAAGGAGTCACTGATAACTTTTCAAATAACAATATGTATTCATAGCTGTCATGAATGTATATGTGTCCTGATTCAAATACAAATGGAACCAGGAATCACAATCAATTTTAATTACAAGTTATATGTACAGAATTTATTAATATGATTATTATAGTGACATATATTATTAATGGTATCCTATGTGTGTCAGTTGTGTAGTGGTAACATGAGGTAATACTGGTTTTGTTTTGTTCAAGCTCTGTTGGTATTTGTCATCATGACTTCAATAGTTTGTTTCTATGGGAACTAGTATTGGAGATGTTCTCAGTTCCTGGTATTAAAACAATTTAATTCCCCTCTTAATTTTAGTTTATACTGTCATTTTAAGATGGGGGTACATAATGTTGAGCTCCATGGCCACACTCTCTTATCTTGCGTGATGACTGCAGTAAAAGACTCCTCTGCTCGTTAACTGTAATGAGTTCTGGAGCCACCCCACTGGTTGCTATATGGACCAAGGAGTATGCTGTCCACTTCTGGCTTCAGCAAAGCTCTGACCAGGTGCTGCTCAAAAACTTTAAGACCACGGTCCCTGAAACAAGAAGGGTGTACCTTCTACGTCAGAACTAATTTACACTCTAGTTCTACACTGAGCACAATACCTCACAAACATTGAGTTCAGAGCGTTAGGCCAACTGTCAGCTTCATCTGAAATACTTTATACCAGTATTTCCCTCCCTAATGGTTACTACGCCTCTGCAATTCCAGCATTATTTCTCTCTAGTTAATAATCTAGGTGTCAGTGTACTGTTTGGCCATTCCATGCAGTTGTACTTTCCTCCGACACCCTCTGTTCAGGCTGGAGCCTATAGGCTTTACATCATGTTCGCTACTGAACCACACATATATACAGACATAAATTATCAATTTACATTCAATTTTCATTAAAAGATATTGAATATTTCAAGCTTACCACAATTCATGGAAATAATAATAAACAGTTTCGTTGACTGGCAATGAATATAGCACAACTCCGATCTGCCGATGTCCCAGGCTTTATTTTATAAAAAATATACCCTGGTGCTCAACGTACTGCTTCTTAGTAGGTTTATTACAAGATGTGGCGATGAACAGACGCTCTGAATTGTGTATATTCGCAGCTCTAACCAATGAAACCCTGTCCACACATCTTTTCAAAAAAATACTCCTACTCCCGTTTCCCCTGACAACGAAAGATAGTATTTATAGTCCGACCAATCGTGTTTAGTCTTTCATTTGTTGCGCTCCAATCACATAGGAGTTAACATGGTAGGCTATTTCCGTACGTAATGTTTTTTCAAACACGTTATAAAAAAATTTTATGAACAGAAATGATTTCATGCTGTCAGGCACCCCCACTACTTTATTTTGGCCATAACTTGGTAATTCCTAGACTATTTGCGTAACGTTTTACATATTCTTTGTCAGCAAACCCTAAGGAACCCAAATATATATATTTAATAGAGCTAATATGCTGCGTTCAAAATATGCAATTTCTTCTACCTCCTGTTTCGAAGATGTGCTGTCTGGGTACTGTAATGTTTTCAAACGTAAACCCATCTATTGTCATCTTTCCTAATAAGCGTTTTTCAGGATTTTAAAACCTAACTCTGGGAAGGGTAGTGAATTTTATCACTGTCGATTTGAAATAAAGTTAGTGCATGTGGCCTTACACGCGTGATGGCAGCAATTGTGTATCGCGCGACGCGTGTTTAGTGTTGCACGTGTTCGGCTTTCTGCCTCTCCCTTCTCTCTATCCTTTAGTCCATCTGTCTTTAGTTACGCCGTGTATAAAATGGAATGAATGAAATATTAAAATTAGGTCATTGATCAGCTTGCGTATCTCAATGTTTTTCCAAGAAATACAGCACACGTTTCATTGAAGAAAGCGGGTAATAATACAGTAGCCTTTTACTATCAACGTGAAAGCGTTACAATTTGCAGACGAAGTAGAAAACAAGGGGGATTTCGAGTACAGTCATTGTGACAGCACTGTTCTTTACCATTCTTCTTTCCTTTTATTAAATTTAGTTGTTAGGCTTTGCATTTACGTTTTAATTTATATATGGGGATTAGAATAATTCACGACACTCTTCCTTCGTCATTCTAGTCTTCTGTCTATCCGATTCTGTCCATTTAGATCCCGTTAGAACCGGACATTCCAGAGCTACAATTCCATCTAACTTTCTTATTCGTCCGACCATTTAACATTGTCCTACATCGCTCGAAAGTGTGTACTGGCCCTTTCAACTCACAATTTTATGCATTCAACTTACGATATCTTCCGTTCCAAAACCATTCCAGCCATAATACATATATGTGCATATTGAGGCAATCTTTCAAGCTCGAAATATATAAGTCCTTCTGCTATTCGTCCATCCTGGTCGTTATACCATCATTCAGAAGTTGGAACTAAAACACAGATCACTTTAACAACAAGGTGGCCATATTTTATGCATTGTGACAAAGGAGGAAGCAAAAAAACGTGCCATGATTGCGTGATATTTTTAGAGACACCGTCGCATTGCAGTAATTGATTCTACAACCGTGGAGACAAATTTTGCTACAACCACACTGTACATATATCATCGAATGTGCCGCGTGCATTGGGGAAAAAACTATGGCGGCTTTAAAAGGGCGTGAAACAACTTCTTAGGGAGATTTGGGACGTGGAGATGGGAGGGGGTGGAAAGCTAAGGATTGCCGGTTAAAAAATATCTTCACACCTTTTTCTAGACTAATCTCGTTCATTCACGCACACCCCTCCACCCCACACCGTTACAAATCCTAGAGATTGAAGTGGCAGGTAGCTACAGTGTGGCTAGGCTAGTTATAAAAATCAGCACCAAATAACCCCAACCTGAGGGGCTTATGGACTTGACAATTTACATTGAAACTTTCCAAGAAGGTAAACTCCCTGAGGTGGCACATAAAGGGGGTATACATGTTATTTATCTATCTTTCTGTCTGGCTTCAATTCTGGAGAGAGAAATGTGAATCTTTCTTCACACGGCTATAATCTGAAGAAAAAAAAAACTTCCCGTACGTGTCTACCTCTGATAGTCGTTCCTGACTCCGCTTTCCCCCTCCCCCCTCCCCCGTGCTTACACAGACACACACATATATATATATATATGAGTGTCCTATTGACAGAGTGGTTAAAGCGCTGGTCCCTCGTGGCAAAGGTGCAGGGTTCGATTCACGGTATCGACACAATCCAGTCTGTACAACTGTAAATGGTGCCAGACTTTGCTCTTGAGTTATGGGAGGAAAAGGCAACGGGGAAGGAAACTGGTCACCTCACCTCTCGATGCTGGACCTAGTATAGTGAAGTCTCTAACACTTCACTCCCCTACGGCAGTACCTGCTAAGGGACTCATTTACCATATATATATATATATATATATATATATATATATACATATGCATTCTCTTTATGTTTGTTCTCTTTTATTTGTGTGTTATAAATGCGTTCTTGACATTAAAATTTGACTATTAGAATGTTTGTTTATTTAGTTTTTATGTTTATGTCATCAGGAAAATATGTAGTCCTCTTCTGCGCATCCATATATCCAGGGCCGGATTAAGCTAGTGCGGGGCCTGTAGCATATGTTAAGAAAGGGACCCTATATTTTAAAAAAAAACAATAAAACAACACAAACATATTTGACCACATACATTTTAAATTTGCATAGTAATTATCATTATCAATTAATTCGTGCTTGTAATCCTATAAACTTGCCACTCATGTTGCTGGCGTTGTCATAACTTTGACCACGGCAGTCTTTAATATCAATGTCATTTGCCTTTAAAAAATTAAGTAGACTTTTAGTAAGCTGTTCAGCACTATGACCTTCCATATCCAAAAATGTCACAAATCTTTCAACTGGTCCAGATGGCAAAACATAGCGCAGAGTTAAAGTCAGATGGTTCATATTAGATATATCTGGAGTAGAATCCAATGAAACGGAATAATACTTGTATTTCTTCACTTCACAGAGAATGTGATCCAGTGTGCTGGATCCAATCAGATTGATGAATTCCTCACACGTTGTTTTAGATAGATATGATGTATGTGCAAATCCTTTGTTTGCATGAGTACTTATATGCTCTGCCAGAAAAGGGTCAAACTTGGCCAGTAATTCCCATTATAAGGGGACCCAACAATTTCATCACTGCTACGAAATGAAGGCCTCGTTCTGCTAAAAACTTCACAACTTCAATTATTCGCTCTAGAAGTTTGTGCCAATACTTTTCTTGAATGTCCATTGGTTTCACAAGATGGGAATCGACACGTTCACCTTTGTTTTTATGCATATTCTTTCTGAATAGCATAACCATTTTCTTGCATGTTGCTTGTTTGTAAGTTTATGAATATGTGTAAAATAAAACTTCTGACAGTATCGAGTTTTCTTTTCAGTGTCATGCAATCGCACGGATGAAGAGAAGGCATTATCAACATATCAACATGTTGACATTTTTCACTTCTCTTGGATATGCAATATTCACGCTCACAGTCATCTATATTGTTCGGCCAGTCACCAATATCATTAAAGTACTTCTTCGTTTCACTTATTCTTTCACATTCAGACTCAGTGTATACTGGGTTTTGGTGTATGTTTTCTGCTGCACAGCCTGTACTAGTACTAGTTGTTCCTGTACTTCCAGCTTCAGCGGTTAGAGTACCACCACCATGAACATCAAAATATTCTGTCAGCTTACTTGTTTTTGATATCACAAGTTGATCTCTTCTTTCTTTTTCTTCCTTCGCTTTACGTTTTTCACTTCCAGAAGCATAATTACGCCCAATATCTCTGTGTCTACTGCTCATTTTTTGAGTTTTCTAAAATTACAAATCAAGAAATTTTAATCAAGATCGAAAGAGAGTGCGAGCACGCCATATACCTCAATTAAAACAGGAAGTTTCCGTTTCCTAAATTCTAGTTTTTATTGTTAATGCAAATTCATTTCACATAGAACGAAACAAAATTAGAGGGGCAGTCGCCTAGAGCCAAAAAAGTGGCTTCCGTCCAAACGTGACAAAATTTTCAACGCCACTTAAATGGCTTCCGTCCGCAAACAGTTAAGATTAAAATAATGAAGAGTCACACTAAGTCACCCTCTTACGCTCTTTCTCTCACAATTTCGTGACACCAAATGAAAAGGCGCTAAAGATGGCATAAATCACAAGATCATTGGTTTAACGCTCGTATATGTTTTTTCTTCTCTCTAACCAGCGGCACTCGAGCTATCCAGCTCTTTTGGCCCAATGACATGTCATTGCGAGGCTCCTTCCCATCAACGTTCGTATTAGAAGATGACCAAAAAATTATGTACATATTTATTGGCGCGAGGCCCCTAAAAGCGCGGGGCCCGTAGCATATGCTACTTGTGCTACTACGTTAATCCGGCTCTGCATATATGATATATCAAATATCATATATCAGATGAGGGAGTTTTGTGTTCATGTTTGTCTGATTGCACAGTGCTCATCTTATCTGACTATATAGCGTCAATGTTTTTAACTGGATGGTAGCGATTTTTTAAAGACAGTCTATCGTCCCTGTTTTCTGAGTGTACATGCTCCAAACAACATCACCACAAATCACACAGTCAGCAATAACTGTCGTGGGAAAACACAGGCTGTGCTAGAGTCCAGATAATGTTCCTCATAGATATCATATCAGCCGTAACTGTCATAGGGAACCATGAAATCAGTGAATTAGAGAGGACGTCAGAAACACTAATGGAAACCAGCAAAAAATTCAACAAAGTGAAAGTACAGTGGATTCTTGCCCACTGCAAAGTACAGGGTGATCGAGAAGTCTCTCCGTATATGGAAATTAGAAGACAGACTTGCCAAAAGAAGGAGGAAGCAAAATTCAAACTAAAGACAATGCAATACATAAACACATCAAAGCAATAATAAAAAAAATAAAAAAATAAAATAAAAATTCGTAGTACAATGGCGTAGAGAAAATTGGTATAACAGAACCATGTTATACCTTGCCAAAACGATCACGTGATAATTTTCAAACTGAGAACTAGCCACCGCAGTCTTAAATATCATTCGTTCAACAAATTCAAAATCGGACAATCTTGTGACCATGCGGAAAGATAAGTAAACAATAGAACATCTCCTCCAGGCTTGTTGACCCCACGAGAGGCGTAGATTAACAGTGTTAACTTCACCAACCCCGTAGAGCAGTGTTTCTGAACGGGGGCGGTACCGCCCGCTGGGGGGCGTTTTCAAGATGTCTGGGGGCTTTCTGATGTGTCGCAACGATTGGGGGTCGCTACTTCCATTCAGGGGGGCGTTTGTACATTTTTACAAGAATCAATATGAAACAATTAAAAAGATATTCTCATTTGCATAGCTTGTAACACGATAGTTTTTATTTGCCTTGCGTCCCATGGAGTGTTTCAAGGATTCCAAACGCAAAATTTTAGTACCTGTAATGTTAACATTGTCAGGAGACTGTGGTGGGTTTTGATGTTATTAAGTGTTGTTGCTATGTTGACTTAGTGTACTGAATAAGGTCAGCTGTGAAGGTCCCTGAGGTTAACAGTTTATGTGAATTTACAGAGTACCTTGCTGCTACCACCCTACGACCTCAATCAGACTTATTCTTGACTAGTATGTCTGATAGCTACGTCTACTGTCTAGGGTAATGAAAATGTGGTGTGCTGGTAATTAAGTACACAAACACACACACAAACACTAATATTAATCTCTATGATCAAGTCAATTAACACTGTGGTTAAAATTTAGTAATTTACAATTTTTTCAAATTTTATTCTGTCCTGAACCTAGTTTTCTTCTGGTCAGGACTTTCAACTCAATATGAATTAATTTCAATAGAATTACATATAATCAAGTAAACACATGAAAGACCTGTACATATACATAATTTAAATTTGCTAATATTGGTACTAAAACGAAAGTCTTTATTAACTAGTGCTTGATGTCGGGTCGGGGTATTTTCATCATACCCAGTCCTTTATTTAACAGTGTTCATTTGCTCTTTAACAGGATTGATGGTGGAAAAGTTTATTAGTTACACAATGGAGTTTATATTATTTAGTACTCGTTGATGAATCTCAGCAGGCCAGGTCTTTAACACTTATCTGGCCTGTGACGATTGAAGATAGTTGTTCCTTAGGCCCACTCCTCACATGCGCTGAGGTAGTATGGTAGGCATCTCATTTCATACAGTGTTGTACTCTTCAGAATATCTGGCACTAGCACAGTGCCAGACAAAGAAACTCTGAAACCACAAAATTAGGCTAGGTCTTAACATAATACCTAATCCACCATGTTTACAAGCATTAATACATTGAAATAAAAGACAGGGTTAGATCTCTCTGACCGACCCAGCACATCTACATCAATGCTGTTATCAAGTAGCAATATGTAACTGTCTCTTTTTCTCTTGTTGAGGTGATCACTGGCCCAAGACAGTATACATGTTGTTAGGTGTGTAGTGCGAGCGGATGATGAACTGAGTGTGGGTGCGAATGAAGGCGCGAATGTGTTTAGGCTCTTATGTATGTAGACCCTGCAACCCATACACTCACATGCAGTAGTCAAGGATGCTTGGACACTGCAGACACGTTTCAAAACATTTATTGACGAGAACACACATGGTATCAACAGGAACAGTCAGTGTAAACAAGGTCATGCTGACCGGAAATCGATAGGCATACATTAGGCATTCAGCAAGCTGGTAAACATTTGAATATTCGTGCATGGTCAATACAATGTTCTTCAATAAGGACAGTTCGTGGCGTCGCCCTGGGATTACTGACTAAACGCGTCAGATACCTTAATCACTTTGACACATAGGTGCAACTTGGCATTCCCCGCCAATTGCACATTATCAGGCTGTAGTATAATAGCCGAAAACACAGGCCTCGTTCTCACGTCGGCTGTATACTTCTGATAAGCAGGTTACCATCAACCCTGCAGTAATGCTTATTGTAGACATAAATATGCCGCCAATCTGCGGCTTCCACAATATATCTTCGTCACTGGATTTCTGGATGGTATGAAGACTAATAGTCTTGGATGGCTACCTTGAGCACAACATATAAGTTATGAAATAGAGGACCGGTGAGCTGCAGTTCACAGACTAGGCAATCTTCTAACATGTTCTGCCACCGAAAGCATAGTAATGGAAAAAGTCGGTATTACCTGTAACCGTATCCACAGAACACAAAAAGGAACTCTGCTGTCATTCCAACGCACAGAGATTCACTGGGGAAAACTGCCAGTGCAGTCACTTCGAAGATTCTCCCCGAAAAACACAATGGACTCTCGTCCCTTCAGAAACCAGGACACTTCCCCGGCTCGCCGGAAGTCTAACTCAACTCCCGCTTAAAAAAAACCTGCCCATGGGCATACGCCCGAACTGTCTACCTTTGACCCTAAAGGTCAAACACAATGAATGAATAAACAAGGGAAGACAACCCCTAATCAACCTGACATCGCAGGTAAAGACACAATTATTCTTATGATAAAAACATAAGCAAATAACTTGACAGATGACTCCGTCAAAAATGACAGCAACACACTAGTTTCACATTCCTCTCCTCTAAGGCAGGCACTGCATCTGAAATATTATCCTTAATCTCTTCTTTCCATATAATAAGGTGGGTGATATGTTTCCACCTGACCACCTGAAAAGAAACATCTGTATTCTACATTTCTGATAGTTTATCATATTATATTTCAACCTCTAGGCCCTGTAACAGTTGGCTGGGGACCTAGAATAAGTACTCACTTTTGTAATCATTTTTCATTATATGGCAGTATCACTCACTCAGAATTGTTAAATAAAAAGGTTAATAATTTCTGTCTTACCACTGTAGTAAAATCTGCGAGAATGATCAGTAAGATTTTAGTCATAAAATGATAATAAATACACCCGCCCTATTGTGTCTGACGGTGATCCTCTCACACGCCAGCATAGAGCTGAATTTTGTGTAGTGCTAAAGCCTATAGAACGATCCCACGGTAAAAATCTAACACGCGTTTTAGTTTCGGTTTCGAAAACGTACTACCAACATTTAACATTTTGCCAGATCTGCTGTATACACACTGCAGCCAAGACTTATAATTAACGATTTTGCGGAAGTGTGCCGCAAAATAACTATCTGAATTAACGTATTCTGTCAACTTTAACGCAAAATTTAGTAGTAATACTTACTTTTTTTGGTAGTGTTACACGATACAATACAAATTATTAACGCCAATTCTTAACCCGCCACGCTAACATCCCGCTTCGCTTGACACATTCTGCAATGCATATATACACGCTGGAGCAAAGCCAACAGAGGCAAACACGCAGACAATTTTATTGTTTCCTCGCGGTAATGTTTCTGACGTCACAAAAAACAAGTTAGTTATTTGAAAATACATGCTACCGAGATGAAAGAGAGGGAAAGATGGCGGTCTTGTGTAAAATTTTTATTTGACGATTGACTATGACGAAAATTAAAAATCTAAGCCATAATGAATCTGACCATAACAATCATATGGTAGTATAGCTTAGAGTCCACTGAGCACGAATATGTTTTAAATAATATGATAGTCCCAGTATTAGCCAAGTTATTGAGAAAATACTAAATGTCTACGGACGCACGACCAGACAGACTGTTGTTCCTTCTTGTTTTTCATAACGTTAGTGGGGACACCGGCTTAGAAGGGAGGCATTGAGGTAAATTCAAATTCGCTTGGGTAACAAGAGTATAGGAAGGAAAAGGGGAGCGGTAGGAAAATGTAATCTAAAACGAAACATCTTTTTGTATTGGCATAACTAAAGCAGACTGGCCAATCGACTACCAGACGCAGAGTATCTTTGGAATTGTTTTTGTTTTTCAAAAACTGCATTTGAATTCTGGTAGTCGCAAGCTTTCGATTGGCCAGTGCTACTAAATATTAGCAAAAAGCTTTCATTATTCATTGTTAGTTGAACAAAACTTTTATTCAGATACGCTGAGAACAGCTGTGATAAATTTAAAAGTAAATTAAATAACTAAATAAGTATTTCACAGTCTGGACGGAGCAGAAGAAACTGAGGCCATTTCTTTGCAAGTCAGCGTCATTTGTTTATATTTCTTGATTTGTGGTAAGAATGCTTTATGAATTTAATATGTTTAATCCCATTACCAAAGTTAGATACTGCTATTGGGAAAAAGTGAAGGACGTGCCGGGAGCAGACATTGTTGAGTCCTCACGTTGAAATGTATCTAACTGATGTATGTTGTCATGATTTTGTTTGACTATTATTGTATTAGAGTATATTAGTAAGCCTCCGTGTTCCATGAACACTGGTCAACATGCCTGAAGCATTTATATTTAAAAAGAAAAAGAAGAGAAAAATATATAAAAGGAAATGTGGTTACCCCACATTATATTATTGAGGAAAACTATGTAAATGTACAGTGGCGTATCTGCCATAGGGACCTGAGGTGTGGTCACAGCAAGGTGGGAGTCATGAATAACTGGGGGCGAGTGCACCTGAAATGCACGCGAGGCTGACCCCATATCACAGTAGGGAAATAAATAATATCAAAAGTGATCAGATGTGAAAGGCCAGGGTGTCCTTTTGTTGCAGAGGTTTTATTTCCTGTTGCCAGCTGGTAACAGGAAACCTGAGGAGTGACGATAACGCCAAGAAGTCTCCGACAATTCATATATGCTGTCAAGAGATAACATCAGGAGCTTGGGCGTGTGACGTGATATCGATATTTCTGCAACTACACACTATCTTATCATTCAACAAGAAACCCCAGGTGATATGTTAAGGACCTGGGTATATCTGACAGTTTCGTTTTAAATAAACACTGGTATTTCAAATCATACTCAGGAAGTTGATGGGGTATGATGATAATACAGCCCCTCATACACAGTTACTCTCCCTATTAGATGAATAAAGTGTAAGCTGTGAACATTCCAACAGGAAAGACATATATTAACGTTGTAGTTATTTGGGCAGATTGTCCACACAATTTTAGTATATCTTTTCTGTAAACTATCTTATCCTCATTTTCAAAGACCTGTTCAAAGATATGACTGGACATGCAAAATAAATTGTACAAAAAATATCAAATTTAAAGAGAAACTTAACCACAGGTTTTTATTCACTTCCTCATAGAAACTTAAAGTGTTTTTGTGTTGTGTACCATCATTTCATTTCTCCCCTAGACACTAGGTACATCATACATCAGACACTAGAGCCAAAATAGTGACCGTGTGAGATCTAGGGAGGTAGCGTTAGGTTCCCTGCACATAATTCATCATCATCATTTATAGAGTCAGGGGCCTACATGTGCTTGACCTCACACGGTTAATACATATACGGATTTCATTCTTTTAGGATACCATCATAACCTCCCCAGCAAAATCTAACTTTGTTACAACCACAATTCAAAAGAAAACACACAGGTACGTTGAAATAGCACAAACTCAGCTGAGCTGCTGGCTGGACTATGGCGTCCGTATTCCTTATATTCTTCTTCTTCTTCCGTCCTTAGCCAAAGACCGACCAAGCAGTCAGAGGCCATCACGCCTTGTGGCGTCTTAAGGGCAACAGCAGATTGATTTTCTCTGTTGTAGTTTCCCATCACGCCTAGCGGCGTCTTTAGGGCAACAACAAATAGATCCATCTGCCGTTGTTTCCGTAATCGGTGTGACAAGCCAACGGGTGATCAGCCCATTGGGCATTCCTTATATTATTTATGTATATATTCAGTGCACGTCACACTTCACAGCATCAACGATCTGCTTCTATGGACAGTCTTAAACAAAATGGCAACGAGCCGTCCAATTTTCTAATAATCTTAACTGTGTTGACCAATCAAATAGGAAAGCCAAACTTTTTAAATTCAAAATTTTACACTAAGGTCCAAATTTGGTCCAATGTGTAGTGTATTTCTGTCGGTCGGTCTGTCCGATCTTGGCATTCCCCAAAAATGGACTTGGTTTTGGCCCAACACAAAAAAAAACCACAATATTCAGTTTGAGCTATCCCATAATTTCTACCCCGTGTCTACGCCTTTTCCTACAGAACACATGATCCTTTTCCTGCTTTTACTCAAGGACGCGTCAAAATGTAACCGCTAGTGACTGCAAAACGAACATCTGTCTGCTAGTCTGCACCGAACAAATCAGTCTTTTGTCAATAACTTCCGAGTTATCTGTCCGTCCTTTTATTTGAAAGCATATTATTTATCAGGAAAAGATAAGCTCTTAAACTAGCTAACTTTTGTGGTTCTAAACCTAATAATAAGGAATTCCATATTTTTTCCATGTTAGTCTTGAAATCTATAAACTACCACTCGTTCACTTCTTTTACCGCTATTTTCAAACTAATTACGAGAATCGTCCGTATTACGTTTAGAATTACGTCATTCTCAATAAGAGCTAAGCCTGTTTTCGTGACCCATTTGACGAACATTTTTTAACTTTCGTCGTATTTCAAACAACTAACTACAAGTTCGCGCGTATGCTAGGCTTAGATTCAAACCCCGTTTGCAGACGGCATCATTTTTCTCTTCCCTCCTTTTCTTACCCCGTCTGAACGAATAGGCCTTTCGTGTCCCCATGTTATAAAGTTTTTTTCAATGACACTAGAAAACGACGTTACGGTCTACCAAAATCAACGCGCTTGTGGCGTGGGCGAAGAAGCAGCATCGTATCATAACTATATTTTATCCCTACATTTTATTTTAACTTTTATATTTATAATGGAGGATTTTATCGCTGTATTAATGTATTCCATCACAGAGACAGTACAGTTTTTGGAAAGAAGAATTTAGCATCGAAAGAGAAGTATTGCGAAATGACGTGGCCTATCTTTCAGATATATTTGAAAAGTTAAATGAGGTTCTTCTTAAGCTACAAGGAAATGAGATCAGTCTGATTAAAGTGAATGGAAATATCATGGGGATCATCAACAAATTGGCATTATATAAATATAATCTTAGTCGCTGAGACCTTTTTCTCATGTTCCATGTTTACTGCAGTTAGGTGGGGTCAGGTTTAAAGATTCAGATTTAGAGGTTTATTGCAGTCATTTGGACGCTATTAAAAATGAAATGAGCATAAGATATAAAGACTTGCAAGAACTAATAATACCGGATTGGGTGATTAATCCGTTTGAATCTGACGTGGAACAAGTTAGTCAACATTTACGAGAAGAATTAATTGAGCTACAAAATGGCTTCTATGCAAAAGCACGATTCAGTCACACAGTTATGAAAAATTTTGGATCCAGCAGAGGCTTGCGTATCCCGTTCTTTGGTGTGAAACTAAATTGCTACTTACAGCATTCCAAACGTCGTATTTGGTGGAGAAGGGGTTCAGTGCAGTAGCGTTGCTACTACAAAAGCAACGAAACCAACTGCAGATTTGTAACAGGATTTTAACAAACTCAGAACCAAATATTACAAAACTGGTTGAGTCACACCAAGCGAAATGATCTCATTAAGCTTCATTAGTAAGTGAATTTTAATATAATTATATCATTATTATCAACTAATAATTTTTTAAATTTTTTCATGTTTAAAGTGGTTACATAAGGAGAGGCTTAAATATTCAGATTTGAAGATATATATGCAGTCATTTAGGCGCTATTAAAATGATATGATTATGATAGTTATAGAGTTGTAAGAACTAATTTTATATCATTTGCTCCGCCAATTTGTAATTCAAGGATAATGAACTTGCGGTGTATATAATTCTGTACTTAAACACATATTTAATATAACTATGCTTTTATAAATGTGCTCTCTTTTTTATATTATAAGAAAAGATAACTCCTTAACTGCATTGCTTTTTTAAAGGAATAGTGGAATCTATGTATATGTGGGTGTGCGTGTTTGTTCATACACGATAAAGAGCAAGGGGGTGCTAAAAGGGTGGGGGGCTTTTTAAAATATTAGTTGTCAAAAGGGGGCGTTGCTACTATCAGGGTTGAGAAACACTGCCGTAGAGGTAGAAACAGTATGACGACAACTTCCTCTTGAGAAATAAATGTCATTATTATACGAGAGCGAACTAATAAGAAGTAATCGCGATGTTTGCTTTTCTTCACAGCCCAAAATAAAGCCGAAATAAAAGTAAGTCGTAACAGAACATCCGGAAGGAGATTAAAACAGTTTCTAAAACACGTGGTGCCACTGAATTGTGCCAGAAATACTGATTCTGTTACAGCTCAGCACTTGAGCATTAAGCAGCTTTTTTGGTTGATCTTTCTATGCAGGGTCAGGCTAATGCTCTGTGGACAATGTGTTATGACAATTGTATTGTCTTGTCTAGCTGCTGAACATTCAAAATTGTATGCAGTGAAATTATGGCTAATATTTATTTCTTGTTATGTACGTATGTGCCATAAATGCATTATGCTGATTGGTAGTCTAGGACAGTGGTTCTCAACGTGGGCCATATGACCCCAAGGGGTCCATGCCATATGTCTAGGAGGCCGCAGTAATAAGGTAAAGTATCTTTTATCCAGCTAACAGCGACTATGAGGACGCCACAGAGGTAAATAAAGCTCAGAAGGGGGCCATGAGCAAAAAACGGTTGAGAACCCTTTTGTCTTAGGACATGCACGCGTGTGACGAAATCAGTTGTGCCCTTTTCATCAATTTCGTTCTCTCCTGCATTATTAACTTATTTCTTTATTTCCCTTCCTCATCGTTCTATTATTTGGCATATTTTTTGCACTTACACTTTTTGCTCTGACCACTCCCTTGACTTGTTTACGTTTCACCAGATGAATCGTAGTATTACAAGGCTAATTAGACAGGTCCGCGGATAATACTTTTATCACTTAAGTCGTCTAGCTACCTTTGATAGAGGCGATTCTTGTTGACACATGGTGGTAGCGCACGATCGATGGAAAGAAAGCCAGATTGGCTGTCTAAGAAATTCGTCTGGGAGGTGTACGCAAACACAGGTGATATATGTAATCACTTCCGCTGGACCATCTCTGTAGTAATAGTACGAATAACCTGTCAGAGGAGATAGTATGGGCGGAAGGTATTAGTCAGGAAATAAGTTCACCGATGTGTTTGTGAGTTTGTACAAATACAATTGGAAGTATTACTGCCATGTTTGAAAGAGGTCAAGAACGTTGGTTGCGTTGTGTCCGTTTACAGCGAAGCTGCGGTATTTGCGCCTTTCGGCCGACACATCCGACTTTCGCAAGGCATTTTTTGGGACCTGGTTTGCCTTCCCTCTTCGATCCCTACTTCTCAGCCAGACTGCAGTGATGCAGCCTATTTCCAGAACCACCATGTCGAGGTGGAGTAGGATCTTGGTCATCTCTGGTTCGCTGACCCTGACGCAGGCAGTCAAGCTATGGGTCGCTTACTGCATTCCTCACTTTTGATGCGTCTTGGGTTCCAAGTAGCACCAAACAAGGCTACTTATCTACGAAATGTTCTTCTAGGCTTGGCCCAGCAATGGAACTGGAAAGAATCCCACAACTGCGGTTCTTCCAATCTTAAAGGTGGCACTGTTTAAGACCCACTGACATTTCACAAGGGCTCAGTACAACAAGAGCTTCCTCCAGCTGACGTAGGCACGTAGAATTTATTAACTCTTCCAGGCAGGATATAACCCTCAAATACATGCAGACCGGCTTTTAATGGCTCTACAGACTGTGTTAACCTGCAGATGGCAATGAAGTCTGGTAGTAGACGTTTTCGCTCGTGTCTGAAGTTTGAATTGTGTGGCAAGTGAATAACGATTAGTACCTCCCGCCTTATGTAGGTCAAGGTTTCACGTACGAGAAAGCATCTAATCCATAGTATTTTGCAGCCTAGAAAAAGTGAAAATCTTAGGCGTTCTGTGCTAATATGAAAAACTTGAAATCGTTCTAGTTTCTTTATCTCTGAACGGATTTCCTGCATCCAAAGCTTATATTATTCTCAGGGCTAAGCTCTATCTATTGCAGTATCTCTCTTTGTCTAGATTAATCCGACCTTTCACTGGAGCAACCTAAACATGGCAAAGCACAACATGGTTCATGCATCGATGCCTTAAATACACATTTTCTCCGGTTCTACACCACTTCCAGTGAAAATCTAGATATCTGCTCATAGCTTACTTACTTAGTCGTTCCCCTTCTACTGTGAGGTGTAGAGGTTGTGCCAATAGTTAATGATCTCTATTATCGAATTGAGTGAGCCGCGCTAGCGTAGTGGTTACAACACCGCTCTGGCGACCGGGTGATTCAGGATCAAACCCGGGCTACGGCATTTGAGGATTTTTCGTCGACCGGGAATGGGACTGGATTAACTCGAGACCTGGCAAAGACATTTGAAGGAGTGTCGTCGACCAGGGATTGGCGGCTCCTGAGCCGACCCAGCTCTAATTGGTACCTCCGAAATCGGCGAGTATCTGCCTGAATGGCGAGGGACACCTGTCTCTGCACAAGAAAAGGGATACTCACGTAAAATCAATGTCAGGTTAGACATTAACAATAACCTGAGATTTCGCCTGGAGTATTAGCGGGCGTACGAAAAAAAAAAAAAAATCGAATTGAGTCCTTCATTGCCAAAGTATACCGTTATTAACAGCACAGTGCCTTTCGAAAAATTGTCAACATCTACACTTCCTCGTCTTCCTACTAAAAGGCCTTACAAATTATTCGCATTGCGTGACCCGAGCTGCCGTTTTGATTGGTTGTTTGGCTTCTCGGAATTTCTGTACGGTGTAATGTTTTGAATGAGCCGAGATTGGATTCAGACTTCATCACAACATGATTCGTCACGAGGACACAAAATCAAAATAGTATGCCTGTGTATGGTCCATGAACCCCGTGTAGTTCCCGACAGTCTCTGGGGAGATAGAGAATATGACAACTGCACCTGCAGGCAATGTCGTACAAGGCAACTAATACAAGGTTGTGCATGTCGTACAAGGCAACCAGATCATTTAGAACAAATTGCCACAGAAACCACTGCTACAAGAACATGTCAATGCTTGATGCAGGTTTCCTGCAAGGGGATCAGCAGCTGCATTGGTGGCTCTATGCTCCCGTGAAAGGACACACAACCAATTTTGCGCCCCGATTGCCAGTTTTAGGGGGGGGGGCAACATTTTATGTGCGTCCTTTCACGATTTACTTTCACAGCAAGGCAAAGGAGCCGTTTGGATGGTTCTCCGTTCGATTCCCGGTAAGCCTATTACTTATATTTTATCTCTGTTGTTTGGTGTCTTGCTTTCTGTCCAACGAGTGCCTGTTAATTACATTTATTTATTTATTTACTTATTTATCTGTTTTAATGTTAGCACTGTTGTCGTTCTGCAGAGTCCACTTCACCTGGGAGATTCACATCTTTATTCCGTAGAGTTGTGGTGGGAGAATTGTAGCAACAATGTCTGTCTGTCCTCAAATATCCCGACCTCAGCATCTCGTTTAGCTCCTTCACTCTGCGAGGAAAAAGGCAAGATGGATGTTTAGTCAGACCCAAACCACGAACCTTCTTGTTTGTCTGTACCAGGCCTGCCGTTTGCCGAAGAGTGAAGCCTGTTGGTTTATTCATGCGCTGCTCAGCCCAGCCAGCAACAAACAGAAATCATACTCCAGTGTCGCCATATAAGTGACAATCTCTGCTATATACCAGTGTCGCTGTGCAAGTGACGAATTCTACTATTTACCGGCGAACATGGTGTGACCACACAATCAACCACGTTCTGTTTCATTTGCAACGAGTAGTGTCTGATAACCATTCTTCTGTCCGTGGTCGAAAGTATAGGACGACTGTCCTCTCTCCAGCCACACTCGTAGAGGTTGATTAAAGAGAGATAAAAATGTACGGGAAGTGAATGCCAGCTGTAACAGTTAAAAATAAACTGGGCAGTTTCTAACCACTATAACAAGACAGAAATGTGTTATGTTCCCGAAAAATTTTCTCTATAATCTCAGACTTACTTATATATATTGACAAAAAAGTGTAATTATTTTCACTCGCCTGGATTTGTATTGCCTCCCTCAGTCAGCATCAAGTACTGATTGTTCGCTTCGCTACTGACATCCCGAGGCAATTATTGTGTTTAATGACGGGGGCATTCTTTCCCATTCTTCTTCATGTAACATGTCAGCGTAAGTGATATTGTGTCTCCACAATGTCTTCTTGGTGTTTTTTTATTATTTTTATTTTGGCTTTGACGTCAACGATGACACAATGTTAAAATGTCGAGAATCTTCTCTCCTTGTCGCCGCCTATCTCTTTTTTTTTTCGTCAGTATTTCTTGTTATCACAGTATTTTCCAGGACATGGATCCTTGTCACAGAAAATATTGGGTCGATCTCGTTTCCTCTCCGGCAGTATTTAGTTATATTTTTTGAGTGGACGTTTCTATGGTAGGCACATTTTTTCTCTGCTATCAAACATATATTTGGTATTTTCATATCATCGTACACTCCCTTCAGTGATAATACGTCATGTTTGCTTTAAGCTTCTCGGCTTTGCTAAGATTAGGCACAGGTAATAATCTAGATGGGCCGGTCAGCGACCGAGCGTTGGGTTTACCTAAGGCGTGCCGGTCGATAAATTACCCGTCTGTGGACAGATTACAGACACGCACTTATCAATCGGACACACCTAAGCGGAAATGTTGTAATAGTCGGGCAGATTTTAGAAGTTATTTGTAAACATGCCGAGAGAGTGATCGGATGTTTTCGTTCCATATTTGGAAGACATGACCTTTACATTAATGTACAGAAATTTCCTAGTGCAAATATTTTGAATTACCCTTCTAAACACGCATGTTTGAAACTATTGGCCGGCACTCGAGATGTAAACATATCTACATTTCTGATTGGGGCCTGGTCTAATATTTAAACAACACGTGCCAGGAACGAAGGGGGCAATATAACCTGACACATTAGCCAGGTTAGAACACTGTGAAAATTCACTGGCGCCGAGAAGACAACCAGACCTTGCCAGAGTTAAAACTAAAATCAAAATTTCATTTATCGGACCGGACTTTGTTTGAGCATCTTGAGGAATTATCTCCAGGAAAACTTTTCTTACATTAACAAGGAAAACCAGAATCTGAGGGAACTGAAACACACGTCAAAGTGGGAACTTGTTGCTAAAGTAATAACACCCCAGACCACGTGTAAAATGCGTCAAGATGCCTTAAACTATTTTTCTGAGCCAGCAGTCTGTGAGCCTAAAAGATTAGCTTGATGGTACCAGTTGAGGGTACTTCTTCTTATTCCTCGTTCGTCCTGAAAAGGACGTTGGTGGCGTTGTGTCGTAGTTTACAGAAAAGCTGCGATATATGCGCCTTTCGGCCCAACACAACCGACTTCTGCACGGCATTTTTGGGGACTGGGTTTGCCTTCCCTCTTCGATCCCTACTCTATCGGCCAGACGGCAGTGATGCAGCCTGTTTCCAGGATCACCACCTGGAAGTGGAGTAGGGTCTTGGTCAGCTCTGGTTCGCTGACCCTGACTCAAGCAGTCAAGCTATGAGTCGCTGACTGCACTCATCTCTTTTGCTGCGTCTTCAGTCCCGGTTGAGGGTACAATTTCTGGAACAAGTGAGGGTATAAGTGGCCTGAAGTCGACACTAGACACCATGATCAGACGGGTCTTAGAGACGCGGTACCAGCATTGCAGTTACTCCCTGATTCTACTTGTAATGTGCTGCAACTCTTAAATCTTGACCAGGGACGCGTGTAATCCTGTCGTCTATCTGTAAAGACCCAAACATCAGAAACAACTATTGGCAGCTAAGTAAAACTTAAAAGCTGCCAAGTGAACTTTCCATTTTCGAAAACCTTAACATCACACTGTGATGAATACTTTTTTCTAAACAATTATTCATGTTTTTATGTTAAACATAATTGATTATTAAATTTGTTACTTGTATAAAGACAAATTTAAAGTTGATTTAATCATTTTGAATGCACTACAACCGTATGTCTCAGGCCATTTCTTAAATATACTCAAACAGAGCTATAAGTAATAATAAGAGGAAATTCGCTGAATTAACTCAGCTTGGGGCTTGTACGAGCTAAAATTATATGACATAATCCTTCACAAAAGTTGACGGCAGATACTAGAGTTAACGTGCTCAGCCAATGCAGCATTGTTCTCGCTTTCTAAATATCTTGTGAATACTAACTTGAGGTAGAAGCATCATTATCCTTCTACCTACAACTCTGCCAAAAGTAATCTTGTGCGAAGGTAGACATCTTTGAAGACCCACATTAGTTACTCTTGAGTTTTGGCCACTATTGGACCACTACTGCAGAGCTAAGGGGAGGCAACCCATGACAATCCTGTAATGTTATCTCATCAGGTTTCCTCAATATGTGTATTAATTATATTTCTTCTTCTTCGTTCGCCCTCAGACTTCTACATTAATGAATCTAATAAAGGTAGAAGTCAGCCTAAGGTTCCTGACATCTCCAAACAGTTTTTCGTGGAGAGAAGCGGGTTTTTGCAATATGCCACTCCGTTCACTTCTGTAAGTTGGGCAGGACTGGAGCAGATGTTCGGCTGTATGGTACTGACGCCACAGGAGCAGAGATCTGTTGGACCAATCCTGATCTACAATCTGATATTCCAGGCATTGATAGTAAAGGAATTCAGACAGAAATGTGTATTATCCAACACCAGACACTTCGTGTCATCTCTTGCTTCACTCTTTCTTTTCTTGGTTTGAGTATTTTTTGTTGTCATCGGTTCTACATTGGTTATCTTGTCACACTGTTTTAATTTTTTCTTCTGTTCTACACAAGCACTCATTTATGAAGGGCTGTAGCCTCTTGATTGTTGTTGTTGTTTTTTTTTTTTTTTTCCTAGGAGTTTCAGAGCCATACAGGCTGATTGTCGTGACATTTGAGTTAAAAATTCTTTTATCTGTGCTGTACTTTTTTCAACTGATATCCGTATATTTCATCAGTGAAAGCTCCTTTTTTGTCAGAATGTGTTCTTTATTATGCTCTGTCTTTGTCATCTGCGTTAATAATTGTTAACATTATTGCCATTGCCTTTTCCTTCTACAAATCCACACTGTTCGTAACTAGTTCCTGGTTTTACTCTCTTCTCATACTTCTCGTGATAAATATTAATAGTAATGTGGTCACATGACTTGTACGACTAATTGTGCGGCAGCCTTAACATTCGATGGCTTCAGGCTTCTATTGCAAAGCTATGAATATGAGTTTTAGAAGATCATCACGTATGTATTACAAAGCAGTCCTTGTTCTGGAATCAACAGAGTAAAAGAGGCAGGGGTAGACAACAAAAACTTGGAGAAGAGAACTGGAGACAGAAATGAAAATGATGAGGATGACGTGGAAAAAAAAGCTAGAGCTGATGACACGTGACAGGATGACGTAGCAGGTGTTTATTGAAGGCCTGTGCTCCTTGGGGAGCTCAAGAGTTGATTCTTTGATCAGGTGTGTATCTTCTGCTTCTTCTTCTTCTGCGTTCGTCCTGAAAAGGACGTTTGTAACGTTGTGTCGCCGTTTACAGCAAAGCTGCGATATTTGCACCTTTCGGCCCGACACATCCGGTTTCAGCATGGCATTTTTGGGACCGGGTTAGCCTTCCCTCTTCGAACCCTACTCCCTCAGCCATACTGCAGTGATGCTGCCTGTTTCCAGGATCACCACTTGGAGGTGGAGTAGGGTCTTGGTCAGCTCTGGTTCGCTGACTGCATTTATCACTGTTGCTGCGTCTTTGGTCCCAGGTATGTATTTACTTCTTCTTCTTCTTCCGTCCTTAGCCACCGACCGTCAAAGCAGTCAGTGGCCATTACGCCTAGTGGCGTCTTAGGGCAACAGCAGATAGGTTTTCTTTGCCATTGTTTCCCATCACGCCTATTGGCGTCTTTAGGGCAACGGCAAATCAATCCATTTGCTGTTGTTTCCGTAATCGAAGTGACTGGCAAACGGGTGATCAGCCCGTTGGTATGTATTTACTGTTGTAGATTTAATTCAAGTTTTTTTAACACATCTAATCCAACTTCTCTCATCCTATATTTACTCTACTGTTATATTTATCTGGTTCAGTTCAAAGGCCTTGCCTTTCTTTATGTGATGCTTTGGTGTTTTTAACATCTCCCACAAGTATTGGTGGTCCTTCACAGATGTCTTGAAGATTTAATTACAGGCTTTTGTCTTTAGAGAGATCATATATGTATTATGTCCATCTTGCTGTTTTGTCCCATTGACCTATTAATAATGCACTTTTTATTTATTTATTTCAAACTTCTTCTTCTTCTTCCTCGTTCGTCCTGAAAAGGACGGTGGTTTCGTTGTGTCTGTTTACGCCTAAGCTGTGATATCTGCACCTTGCGGTCGACACATCCGACTTCTGCACGGCATTTTTTGGGACCGGGTTTGCCTTCCCTCTTCGATCCGTGCTCGCTCAGCCAGACTGCACTGCTGCAGCCTGTTTCCAGGACCACCACGTGGAGGTGGAGCACGGTCTTGACCAGCTCTGGTTCGCTGGTCCTGATGCAAGCAGTCAAGCTATGGGTCGCTGACTGCTGTCACTATTGCTGCATCTTCGGGTCCCTTATTTCAAACAATCAGTGGATGTTTGTGTTCTTATAACAGATACCTCATTATTTTTCTTTGTACATAGATTGTATGTCTCTTCTGTGCTGCTCTCAGCACCTCTGGTTTAGTCTTTTGTTGTTGCTTTTTTTTTTTTTTTTTTTTGCTGTCTTACATTTACATAATATTATTTTATTTAATCTTTCATATTCTTGTTTGCCTTCCTTCATCCTTCTTCTTGTTTCCGTGCATAGTCTTTTTTAGTCTCTTTTATTGCTGTTATGATTTCTTTTGATGTTTGCTGCATGTTATTAGCAGTTCCCATTATTCATCTATACTCTGTATTTTTTCTATGTCGTTGTACCTGTTATGTGTTACAATGTTATATTCCTAACCCATTTTCCTGATTGATTTTAAAAAGACTGAATAACCTAGCCCGATATTTTTTAAAACCCTTTTTACCTTCTTCACCGGAACATTGTCACTGCCGCAGGTTGCTTCTGTCTTAGTTGTCCCAGATACCAAACTATTTATAAAACTTCAGCATAACAGTAAGTAATCAACTTGATTGGAGCACTACGAGGAGCATATCTTGAGTACGCATGAAGGGAAAGTAGGTGAACCTTGTCTTAGAGCGGAAGTAAGATCATGAAATAACTGAAGTAAAGTTATGCAATTTGAAAACAAAACAATGTTTGTTGTTGTTGTTTTGATGAAATGATGGGTGGAGATCGGGCACTCAAACTCTGATCATTGTTGCCTCTTCTCGTTCCATCTTGGTCTACCCTGTTCAACCTGAAAGTTGGTTATAATTGGGGTATTTAGTGTCATTTTATTTACTAATTTTGTATTCAATTTAAATAACTGTTGTCTTTTGCAGTTGCTGATTTTTATTTATATTAGTATTTGTCAATTTTATTTTCTCTTTTGTATTGTTTCTAGATAACTATTGTCCTTTACACTTGGTTTTAATTTGTATTAGTATTTGTTCTTTTTGAGTTGTTGTCCCTTTTTTTTTTAATAACTTGTCTTTCCTTGTCCTATGAGTAGTTATTTTTTTTTTTTTGTTAATGCTTTGTTAGTTCTTGCTGCTTAATTTCTATTTAGTTGGGTGATTTTCCTGAAGTTCTAACCTTATATTTTTTCCTTTGTTTTATGTATATATCTTTTAAGTATTGATTGGGCATCTCTTGGGGCATCTATACTTAAAACCTTATCACCTGTTAAGTCTATATTGTGATTTCTATAGTAAGTTTTTAATTCAAGCCTTTGTTGTTCATACTTTTTACAGTGGATCAGGTAGTGGTCTATGTCATTCTCTTCCTGACATTCTTGGCAGTGTGGTTCTTCTACCATGAAGTATGCTGCACCGAGTCGGAGACGCCACAGTTTTTTGTTCGATGGTATCTTTAATTCTTCTCTGACCTGGCATGTCCTCGTTGGTTCTTTCAGCAGTTTGAACGCGTGTCTGCCTTTTCTACTTTCCTTCCATGTTGTCTTCCATTCCTCGTTTATAGTTTCCTTCACTTGGCTCTTGATCTCTGACCTTCCCAGTCCTGCTTTTATATTGTTTTTACTTGTTCTTCCCTTCTTGGCATTCTGGTCTGCCAACTCGTTGCCAGCTATACCTATGTGTGCTGGAACCCACACTAGCCTCACACTACATCCTCTGTTCTCTAGTGATGTATTAATTGCTAGAATTTCTTCCTTTATGTCTGGCCGGCTACATTTACCTGGGTGTTCTAGTGCTTGTAGTGATGATAGTGAGTCTGTAAATATCGTAACAGCTTCTGGTGGGTTATCTTCGATTATTTCTAGACTTTTAAGAATGGCTACCATCTCTGCAGTAAAAATCGATGCCCCTTCCGTTATACTGTAGCTCTTTTTTATTCCCCATTGTGGTATTACAACTCCGGCACCTAGTTGCCCACTATCACCCTTGGATCCATCAGTGTAGACGGCCAGACTTTGTTTAGTTAGTTGCTCTATGAACTTTCTACTTATCATTTTGGCTTCCTTATCTTCTATGTTTTGTTTGATCTTTTCAGTAAGTGAGTAGTCTATGATTGGTGTTTTTAGTTCCCAGGGTGGTATTTTGCTTCTGTATTTATTACTATTTTCAATTGTGTTTGATAGTTCTTTGAACTGCATTAGGTCTTCTATAGTTCTCCATCCTGTTGGATATCTATCTTTATTTAAGGGGACGTCCCATACACTTGGTTGGTTTTTGACAAATGCTTTATGTGCTGGGTGGGTCACTTCTTGTGCTACTTTACTCCAATAATTTAATCTCAGTTCTTTCCGTCTTAGACCAAGGGGAGGTATGCCGAGAGCTACTTCTAGAGCTTCTACTGGTGTCGATATAAATGCACCTGTAATAGCAATGAGGCCGTGCTATAAATCGTGTAGAGGCGGATGCGAAGTCATGAGACGCATGTAAATTGTGTAAAGGTGGAGGTAAGGTCATAAGATAAATTGTGCAAGTGTGCATAGGAGGTAATAATATATATTGGACAACGTGGGGGTGGGGGGGGGGGGGGGGGGGGGGGGGGGGGGGAGGGAGGAAGTGAGGATTACAGTAAGGGAGTAAGTAAGCTCAGGAAATCTTTCGTGGTAAGGGATCGGCTTTTAGCACAAATCTTGATTAAATTTTTAATATGCATTACATGCATAAACATGAAGTTCTTGCCGCGAACCGCTTTTTTTTTCTTTCTACAGATGATTTATTCTCATATTGTTAAGCTTCCCTACTTAAGAAAAAGATGTATTATACATGCAATACATGCAGTTACATAGCTCTGAAGAGAAAAAAAAAAAAAACCTACAGACTTTCATAAATGGATGCTTGCGTGGAATAGAGGCAAAATGTGGATCTGATGACAAGAACTAGAGAAGCGCGAGTGAAACAAGAGATGAGAAGAAGACCTGGAGATGGATAGAACACACACTGATAGCATTACCAGACATTCCTTTCTCTGGAATCGCCAGATTGATAAAAGATTGATAAAAGATTGATAAAAGATTGATAAAAGATTGATAAAAGATTGATAAACGACCAGAGAACACGTGGAGAAGAGAATTGGAGACAGACATGTAAGGGATGAAGAAGACATGGACAGACCTTGAGCTGATGGCACGTGACAGGAAGATTAGTCATAAGTTTGTTGAAGGCCCATGCTTCTTGGGTAGCTGAAGGATGATAATGATGATTACCTACAAACTCCTTTTGTTAGTTAGTATGGTGTTTGGTTGGTGTCATGTCAGCAAAATAAGGACAAAATACTGCAGCTATGACAAATAATTGACTGGGAGAAAATTACAGTGAAAGATAAATGCACAAAACGTGTTGCACGTGATGGCGATCTTCTTTGATCCTTAGCCGCCGACCGTCAAAGCAGTCAGTGGCCATCACGCCTAGTGGCGTCTTGTTGGTGTGATGAATTTACCGTGATACAACGTTAAAATATCTCCAAATATAAGGATAAAATGTAGGGATAAAAATAATGCGTAAGATACTAGGAGATATGCTCGCCCATGCCCGCATTTCCTACCGCCAGTCAAACTAACTAGTTAGACGTGCAGTCGAAACGGTTTACCCTTTGTAGACGGGAGGGAAACGGAGATCAAAAAAGGAAAAATATGACTGAACACGTGTTTGAATCTAGCAAGGCTAAAAGATGCAATTGGTAGTAAAAGAAAAAAAATTCACGTCACTAGTTGACACAATGTAAGGAAATGGACAAAAAAAAGTCCGTAGCTCTTATTCGAAACAGTCATTTCTTGGACGTTTTTCGATACTTGGTTGTTTTATTTGAATTCAGCGGCAAACGCCGTAGAGAAGGTTCGCGAATAAATTTCAAAAAAACTAAACTTGAGAAAAAATATGTTTTTTCTTAATAATAGAGTTATGAATATAAAACCTAGCTAGTTTGATAGCCCATCTTAAGCAGAGAACTAATATACTTTAAATTATACAGACGGATAGATAACAAGGAAGATATTGACAAAAGACTGTATTGTTCATATCAGACTAGCGACTGTACTGTCCATACTTTCACTAAAGTTTCAAATTTTCGTCCTTGAGACACGCAAATGCAAAAATCAAGCTGTAATGAAAGAGAGGGGGAAGGTGGAGAATTGTGGCTAAAAATAACTTAGGAGACAGATTTGTGCAGGGTATTGCATGAAGTTGGTCCAAGAACCAAGCGTGTTTTTTATGAAAAAACAAGTAGAGACAGACGGACCAACAGACAATAATACATACTTGACTGAGATCTGACTGAAATTTGACTTTTGGTTGTAGATTTGAAAAGTTAGGGGGGAAGTCTGTGATTGGGCAAATGTAATCATATTAGCGGGACAGAGAAGCGCATTTTTGCCATTTGATACAATTCTGTCCAGGGACACAGTCGGTTATTGCCTGTGGTGTTTTTCCCAGAAGATATTACATACATTTAGTGGGACGCCATCATATAGCCAGCAGCTCAGCTGAGTTTTGCTAGCAATTAACTGTGTTCTCAATTCTGAATTCTGGTAAGAATGAAAGCATTTATTTTGTATATTTTAATATTTCGAGTGATTGATACTGCCATATCATATAAAATGATTACGACAAGTAAGTGCTCGCTCTAGGTCCCCAGCCCAAGTTCAGGGTCTAGAGACAAACAAAATATATGGACGCCTAACTAAGACTATGGAAGGCGGATCTATTGTTGAGATCAGTGGGAACATATCACCTATCTTATTGAATAAAAGGAAACTATTGAACATATCTCAGATGCAATGCAGTCTTGGGGAACTGATACTATATGAAAACAACTGGGTAAGATGTGCTGTGTGGTCAGAGAGATCTGACCCATTCTGTGTAATGTTGATGTGTTGTGCTGTGTGTAAGAGTGGTGCAGTAAATAGATTACTGACACAGCGCACAAATTTTGTTTCAGAATTGTGAGTTTCTGTTGTGGCACTATCCTAGTGCCACATAAGTAATCAAGATTGCACAAGCAGATGTGTGCGCAGCCAAACAGTGTGTCGGTGCAGTCTACCATTGTATTCTAGCTACCGAGAGGAGTGGGCAACCGGAATCCAACATTAGATCTTCGCAGACAAGATGAGTGATTTAGTGACCTGCTGAGGATTCACCATACTCCTAAAGAATTTATAAATATTTCCCCTCATAAATATATTGAATTTTGGGAAAGATACATTTATTAAAGTTCATAAGACCATGGACAAAGCTTGTTCTAGTCACAGAGTGGGTGTGTGTTATGTGTTTTATCGGCGTCGTCTGCTATATTTGGCAGCACGCATTTTTGATGTTAAGAGAATTAATGTAGAATCATTGTTATACTTCATGGTTTAATGAACGCAATCCGCACAGTCGGATTGTGACGCGTGAGCGTTGGTATGGTCACGCGTAGTGACCAATTTAGGGGACCCTTTTGTATTTGACCGTCACGCCATGAAGTCGCATTGTTGAATCCTTCCAGAGTTAGGCTACGTATTGCCGAATTATTATTATTGATGGACGCGCAGGGTCGGTCCATAGTTCCTTAATGGATAATGAAATATAATGTTAGTAGATCAGTGGATGATCTATATATTAAATATTCGTCAAATACACAGGCGTATCATTACCGTCTGACTGGATGACAGCAGAGCGTGTACATCGCCTTTGGTGTTCTGACATGAACTTATTTGACTGGAAGAGTGACGGTATCATGGATTCCCATTGACTAATGCAGATGTACATTTCTTATATTGATGAATCACCGTATGATGTTCTTCACATGTCTTGTCAAATAAATATATATATTGGACTCAGTATGAAAGACTTACCGCATTCGTCATTCGACTTGAAGGTTGGCCTGCATGTCATCTTATATTGATTGTATTCGCATTATACTTAAACTAATCTTCTATGAGGAAGACTTCTAACATATATTTATGAAGAATGGTATTCGCACTGAACAAACAATAAAGTGCCAACGACTACGATACAGACCAGACAATATCTCAATTACATCTTTAATAATTGTCTGAGTACGAACCCACGTACGGACACATATAATCAAGTGATCTGTGATCAAACTGATAGTCCGCATAAACTCAACTGCGATATCAACCACGCTTCTGTATCAACTAGTGGCCGGATGTTGGCTGTGGAATTTCTATTTCACGTTTATGAACTTATCTACAATCAAATCGAATCCGCAAAAATATATCTCTTCGATTTTCATTGACATTTTCTGCGCATGCGAATATGACGTCACTGCATAGCAACAGTCGAACGATCATGAATGACAAGCAAAATTCAACGACATGGAATTAAACTTATCAAGCATCAACTACCGAAAGATTTCTGGTCACACAGACAGCATTTCTGCATGAAATATCCATGGTAGAGTGGCACATGTTGGCTCTGTGGTAACAATTCAGAAATTCAAAAGATAAGTACTTTTTGTGCCTACAAATGTTGAGTCCACGTCAGTCATTTCATAGGCATGTTTTTGACAATAATGTTAAGTGTGTCATTTTATATATATTTCTGTAGTCTTGTCGATATTTGTGGGCGGTTGGGAAGGAGAATTACATCTGGTTACATGTCTTTGCGAATGACCAGATCAGGTGTAATTGTTCTATAAGGCCGTGAATTAATTGCATTTACCGAAGAACTCATTCGATGACATTGCCGGTGATCGTTTGTTCGGACTTGTCATTAATTTACCTTCTATGTTAGGTGTCCAGTTCTGTAAAATAACCGTTGTATTTTACCGTATTCAGTTTCATTTTTATTCAGTTCTAGTCATATGTTCGTAATCTATCACGTTTATTCTGACCTGGCTATCTTTATGTTTATTTAGATGTAAATCATTTATATTGTATTTATCCATTTCATTCATTAATTATATTACATATATTGCTTCTTATCAAGATAACAAATTAATTTAATTAATTTTTTATTAAATTGGATGATGACTTAGGATATGTCATCATAGTGCAGTATTGGTCCAATGCACGAGTGAGGCACATTGTATATGATGCTTATGGCATAAGGATTACAATTAAATATTGAAGTAAAATAACTTTATTGAATAATTATTTGGTATTCACACCATGCATAGGTGTTGAATTGGGAAACTATATGTGATATAGTACAAAGTACACGTACATGGTACTACAGTGTTGTCTAGGCACACATAAATGATAATATAATATACTTATGGTAGGACAATTCCCATAATTATTAAATATTAATATTAGGTTCATGATATGAATTCAGCATCGTAAATAAATGACATACTTATATAGGGATAATACCCAGCATTATTAAATACTGATGTTAGATGCATGATATAAATTCAGCATCATAGATTAATAAGGGTACAATACATTGGTATGATGTAATCTGTTAACATTATTGATCTAAATTATTAGGTTACAAATTAGTTGTGGGACATACAACTAATAGTATTATAATATTATAGTTGGTTATATTGATTAACCATACTTATTGAATATATATGTTGAGTTGACTTGGAGAGTCACATATACAGTTACAATGTCTACTTTAGAGGAAATGATAGCGAATCTACGGAAAAAGGGTTTTGATGATAAACGTTTAAAAATAATGGCCATACCAGTAATGGCTGCAGAAAATTTGTCTGACAGGGGTAAATTACCTAGTGACGAGGAAGTGAAAGCTGAAGCAAGACGTATTGAAGAGTTCGAAAAAAATAATAATGGATGTACATTAGAGGATGAGAAATTACTCATCATCATCATCAGTTGCCATCTCCACAACGGAGGTTGGCTGTAATGGATCTCCAACGTCTTCTGTCTCTTGTCTTGGTGGTACACTCTGATAGACTCTTTCCCGTCCATCTCTTGATGTTATCTTCCCACTTATAGCGCTGTCTTCCCCTTGCACGTTTACCTTCAACTCTCCCTTCTGTTATGGTCTTCTGCAAGGTGTTATGCCTTTTTATGTGGCCAAAGTATTTTAGCTGCCGAACTTTGACCTCTCTCACTAAATTATACATAAATATATCTCCGTCAGATGCCGACAACTATCACCGTCAGCGACGTTTACATTTAAGGACTTGCAATCGTTTCATGAACTTCAAATTCAACTAACGTGACTGTTCTACTACTTCAAACGTGGAACGATATTTCAAATTTCGTTAACGATAATATTAAATATGTCACGAGTCTACGGGATGTCAAGTTCTCCGGGGACATACAACGCTTGATGATACCGAAATTCGTACCTCAAGTAACGTTGGTACAATCAATGATGTTGAATATCACGGTTTCAGCAAACAAGCGAAATTTATGTTTACAATCCGCAAGGAATCTGGGCATTCAAATTCCTTTACATTTCTTCGTTGATGATGATATTTTCAAGTGAAAAGAAACTAGAATTCAATATATCAAAGAGATGCTGAACAATAAGTCCTTCGTAACGATTACGTACTTCGTCAATGACTGTTTACATTGCATACTTATGATTTATACTACGAATGAAACAATTCATGGATACGTTCTTCAAACGAAATTGATTATAACAAGAGACAGAATTCGATTTTTCATTACGAATGTTCGTGATTTGGTTAGTGTCCATTCGTGATGCAGCTCATTTCGAGGCAATCGGGAAGAATATCTGAATTCCGGCTGGACAAATACCGCTATACTTCAGCAATTGAAATAACTAATTGAACACTGTGAATACGGATAAACTTTTTTCCGCTCAAATTTAACTAATCGTATATTCAAATGGAACTTATCGTAGACTCAATGGAACTAATGGTAGATTCACCTATGGACATTACTACGTTTGGATCTTCATATCCAATATTAGTTAGTTCTACTTATTGATTTCATTAATAAATAAAGTTGAATTGTGAAAAAAAAAATGAAATATAAAAGAAAGAAAATATATATGAACAGAAAAGAATCTCACACCACTGAATAATATACGTAGATTTAATGATTATTCTTGTATATATTTGGCAAATATGTTGATAGAATATATTACATATTATTGTTTAGTTAATTAAGTTAATTAGTTAGTAGTTACTTAATACACATGATTAATTTTCATCACACATCAATAATTAAATTTATACTTTACTTTTTCTCTACTTTTCTTGTCTTTACTTCTCATTTCCTTTACTATAACAATATCATTTAGTTTAGTTAATTACAATTTAATGACACCTTACATACATACTATAATTAATTAGTTTCATTTTAATTGATTGGAATAATTTTCTTCACTTATTATTTAGTCACGACAAACTTTAAGTTAAATTATTTAGCGACAGTTGACACTCCTTTAGTTATTATAATGTCCATGGATAACATAACTATTAATATATTACATGATTAGTATGACTGATACATTATCGACATGACCTCGACGATTTTCAGAACATCGTAGGCCATATGTCAGGTTTTGGTTAAATTTTTGGGATCTTTGATTAAGATAGTTCAAAAAAATCTATCTAATAGATTTTTTTTCCCCGGCGTGAAGGGAACTGTTACGGTGTTTTATCGGCGTCGTCTGCTATATTTGGCAGCACGCATTTTTGATGTTAAGAGAATTAATGTAGAATCATTGTTATACTTCATGGTTTAATGAACGCAATCCGCACAGTCGGATTGTGACGCGTGAGCGTTGGTATGGTCACGCGTAGTGACCAATTTAGGGGAACCTTTTGTATTTGACCGTCACGCCATGAAGTCGCATTGTTGAATCCTTCCAGAGTTAGGCTACGTATTGCCGAATTATTATTATTGATGGACGCGCAGGGTCGGTCCATAGTTCCTTAATGGATAATGAAATATAATGTTAGTAGATCAGTGGATGATCTATATATTAAATATTCGTCAAATACACAGGCGTATCATTACCGTCTGACTGGATGACAGCAGAGCGTGTACATCGCCTTTGATGTTCTGACATGAACTTATTTGACTGGAAGAGTGACGGTATCATGGATTCCCATTGACTAATGCAGATGTACATTTCTTATATTGATGAATCACCGTATGATGTTCTTCACATGTCTTGTCAAATAAATATATATATTGGACTCAGCATGAAAGACTTACCGCATTCGTCATTCGACTTGAAGGTTGGCCTGCATGTCATCTTATATTGATTGTATTCGCATTATACTTAAACTAATCTTCTATGAGGAAGACTTCTAACATATATTTATGAAGAATGGTATTCGCACTGAACAAACAATGAAGTGCCAACGACTACGATACAGACCAGACAATATCTCAATTACATCTTTAATAATTGTCTGAGTACGAACCCACGTACGGACACATATAATCAAGTGATCTGTGATCAAACTGATAGTCCGCATAAACTCAACTGCGATATCAACCACGCTTCTGTATCAGTGTGATGACACCACCCCAACAGCATATCCAGTAATAGTTTCCCAGAGACATTAGAAATATAATTAATATTAACCAGTCTGATAAAATACTTATGTATACACATTCTATTTTATTATGCCATATATTTATGCATTCCATTTATAACTCCATAACATTTCATATGTTCTGACCAAAATAAAACATTGGTTCAGAACAAATAAATTTAAAGAAAATTTTAATATTTAAACTAAAACAGCCTGAGTTAGTTCAGTGTGTTATAGAATTTTATTAATATTATTACACTTATTAATTATCTGTGTGTGTTTGTATATTTTACTACAACACATTACAGAGCCTTCACAGCTGACCTCATACATTCCACTAGGTAATACAACAACCATACAGTACCATCAAAAACCACTACAGGTAGACACATTTGAAGACCTATATTAGATACTCTTGAGTTTAGGCCACTGTTGGACCACTGCTGCAAAGCAGGGGAGGCAATTCCGTGGCACTCAATATTGTTGAGTTTACTGCCTCTTTTATAAGAAATGCAGTTCGAAATCAAACTGTTTTTCTAATTACCACTACATTTAAATCAGATGGGGAATGCGTTAGATTTACTCTCCCTTCCCACTGCTTTCCTTTCTCGCTTCTAGTATACCTGAGTTCCAGGTGGCCCACGAATGTTGCTCGTTTGACCAGAAGTATTGACAAAGACATAGTGAAATCCGGGTAGGTCAGTGCCAATCTTAGCTTTTGGCAGAGTTTTCAAGATAGAATAATCTTCTGCAGGAAAACAATCCACAGTGTGTCTACCTGATATTCCGTTCACAATAGGCAGACTTTTTGTGACTGAAAATGAAAAAAAAATTATTATTCAGACTTCTATCAAGAAGACATTATATCAAGGGCAGAGAAAGGAGACAGTTTTATGGTCTGAGCTCGTCATCATGGCAGACCCATAATAATTTATTTTCATTAAAAATATTTCGAAGTAGATCCTCTCATCGTAGAATTTTTGCAGGTTGTAAATCAAACCAAGACAACTTCAAGGTGTGTACATACCTGATTAATATACGAGGGGAAGTCAGTAAGTAAGTTACAAACTGATATGGGGAAATAAATAAATGAGATACGATCTTGAACTTACTGCACTTACATTTCCCCTTTATTTCTCAACATAATCTCCATCACCATTGATACACTTATCACATCGCTGTATTAGTGCTTTGAAACCTGCTGCATAGAAGTGCGTGCTCTGCTGTCTCAGCCACATTCGCACCTCACGTTCAACCTCTGCATCACCCGCGAAATGTTTACTGCCAAGGTGAGCTTTTAGTGGACCAAACAGGTGAAATCACTCGGGGCTAAGTCGGGACTGTAAGTCGGATGTTCAAGAATTTACCACCCTAGTTGTTCAATTTTCTCATGGGTTAATCGAGCTGTATGTGGTCTGGCATTGTCGTCATGGAGCAGTACTCCTCTAGTCAATAGGCCTGGGCGTTTTATTTTTCTTCGAATTGCATTCCGAAGCATCAACAGAACTTCAAAGTACGATGCAGCATTCACATTCCTTATGAGTATCCTTTGCAGGAAGTCCTTTTGCCCAAAAAAACGGAAAACAGCGCGCTGTTCTTCATTGGTACACTCCACGAGCACGGTCGCCGTTTTTATCTTCTCTGCGCATGCGCATGCGACACTTAGCAGTCTGCTACCTAAGCTAATCATAAAGCTGGATAATACTGTCGCCTAATGACACCTTTAGAAACTACCAAATACCATTTTCAGCTTCCCCATATCAGTTTGTAACTTACTTACTGACTTCTCGTAAAATGTGAACATTTAAAATTTAAAATCTAGTGCACGATTTTAGTTAATAGCATTCGGTGTACCGGCAATCTCATTATATAAAACATAATGTTATAGAAACAACCACTGCAAGGACATATGGCGTAAGCTTTTCGTAAAGGAGCTAAATGCGGAGGTTATTGTTGATCAGAATCGACATCATAGCACTCCGGGCAAACTCTTAGGTGAACAATCTCCCTCAGTAAATGCCGAAGGGTATGAATGTTAATTGATTCTGTAACGCGCTCGTTGTATATGCGCCTGATGCATCCTCCTGTACGTCCATCCAGGCAAGTCTAATGCCTTAATGTCAAATTCCAGCAATCATAGCCTTGTTGATTGCAGTGTCGTTCTCTCAAAAGTGATCATTAATTGTAGGCTACTTATTATCTCTCCCTTATCCATATTCAGTGTCCCTACTACGGGTGCTCTCTAGACAACTCTGTCATCAGTGTTTCCCAAACTTTTTTGGGTCACCGCCCCCTTGGCTCCCAGGGCATGTCCCCAGCGCCCCCCTGCATTTCCCCACAGTACATAACAAAATGTAAAGAGTGAAAAATAAGAGCAACTGTTAATACAGTAACAACTAATTGCTCTATTTATCACATTCTAATATAAAGCTACATGTATGCTTATTTATTAACCCTCTATTGGGCCATTTATGAAATAGTTGGAAAAAAAATTCTTGGAGTGGTTTTTGTGGCTGTCCCATGTCTGAAAAGTGGTGTGAAGTTTAATTTTGGGCAAAAAAATGTTTAGTTAGTGTTTTATGGGTATGTTGCCAATTGGCAACAAATCACCATTAAGGTTGGGAACATTTATTGTTGCCATTTGGCAACATATATCTTTTAACTATGTTTTTATGTCTAACAACATCTATTTCACCTTTTTTTTACTCCCTACCTACATTTAATATTTAAACAGTAAATAGCAGACAACAAAATTTGTGAAACTTCATGAAGTTAAGTGTAATTTATACAGAAAATGCCACACATACAATGAAACATATAGTTACTGAAGAAAAAAAAATCTTCTGTCTCGTGACTCAATCACAGCTCCACACTCATGTTTCATGAAATACTTTGAAACAGTTTGAATGTTTATTGAGGCACAAGTGTAGGTTACACTTCTCACAGACAGTTCTGGAGTACCCCTTGCATCCAGGAAGTTTGCATCTCCCTTTGTTGGTGACGGAATTGGGGCTGTGGCCAACATTGTCAGTTCTGACATGAAAAGGAGGTACATTTGCTGTTTGCCCTCTCTTCTTTTTAGCCACCAGCTGTGTCTCAGTGCTTCCTGATGGCCTTCCCCTTTTATTATTTTCACTTTTTCCTGCTTTTAGGAGACACAAAGCAATCTGCAACTTGAAATCAACTAATGGTAGTCTGTCCTTTTTTTCCATACCATCCTTACACACATCTGAACAATAAGTTAGCCAAGCTTGCACCACAGAAACATCCAGGAAATGAAACAATATTCTGTGGTACCATTTCTTGGATCTAATAGGTATACGATAGAGTGCCAGCAAGGAGTCCAGCAAATCTACCCCTCCCATGAACATGTTATATTCTTTCACAGCTGCAGGGCAAGAAATGTGTATTTCCTTCTTGGCTTTTCTGTCCCATCTTCTGACTACACATTCTGGTTCAACTGCTGCATAGGTGCTTAGCAGTGTGACTGCTTTATTGTCATACCATTTGATAGCTTTCAATGTGGCTCCGTTTGTTGCTGCAGTACAAATAACAGATGACCCTCTTCCTTTCGTTTTCAGTTCCTTATCGGAACACAGATTACACCCTTTCAGCCGGTTTGCGCGGACAGTGCCAAGACATGCAATGCCTTGTTTCCAGAGGCATGCCTGCAATGCTGGCGAATTAAACCAGTTGTCAAAATATACTTTATGCCACACATTTTTAGGGATACGTTGAAGAAGTCTCAGCACGATATTAGCTGATGCTCCTAAATCAGGTTGGCCAGGACACACGTCAATTTTTCCAGTGTAAATTTCAAAATCATGAATCAAACCAGAAATGCTTGAACAAACGAAGACTTTATAGCCCCACTTTTTGGGTTTCTTTGGGTTGTACTGACGCAGAGATGATTGACCTTTGAATGGGATAACTTGCTCATCAATGCTCAGCCTTTCTGCTGGTTTGATTGAATTGAATTTCACTTTCAGAGCGTCAACTAAAGGTCTTAATTTGAACAATTTGTCGCCTTCATTGTCTTGCTGCTTGTTGTTGTCATTGCAGTGAATGTTACTTTTGATTTCTTTAAACCTCTTGTTCGTCATAGTATCAGCAACAAGTCCATAGCGCGTTGTAGAGTCCCAGTACAATTTACAACTGGGCATTCTAACAATACTCATCATAAACGCAATTCCAAAAAAACTGTTCCAGTTCTGGCTGGCTCAATCTGAGAGGCTTCATGATGTTTTTCTGGATGCTGTACTTGTTTGATTCAGTGACCATATGTGCCATTGTATCATCATCAATGAATCTGCGGAAGTATTCTATTGGTTCTGAGGTAACTGATACGTGTGCCGAATCACCAGAGAAGGGCGGAGCTTCAGAAGATACATCTGAGGCTTCACGGTGTCTCCATAGCATCCGACGACGATCAAAGGTTACATCTGTGTCCTCCAGCTCTGATGCAGATGATTCTGAAAAAAAAGAAAACAAAGATATTAATTATCTGGCAACATAAACAATCATTTATTGGTATACTGGTGTACATGTTATTATTCTGATAATAGTAATAATGATAAAAATTATTCTAATCCACATTATGGTATAAAGCGTTCCACAAGTAAGTCTCCGTCAGCCGATATTTAGTACCTGATGGACTAGGCTGAAACTGTACATAGGTTGTACATTGATGGACAAGGCTACAACTGCAGTCTGAAATAAAGTGGCCACATTAAAAAAAAAACATCAATTAAATTCAACAAACCTGAATCGGTTGTGTCCGAGGAAGGGCCGGGTTGCCACGTGTTATCCAGGATGTCTTCAGCCTCACTGTCTGACAGCTCACTATCGCTAGAAGCCTCAGGTATTGGTCTATAGATTGTAGTCTTTTGGCTGTAAAACTTTTGACGATCCATTGTGTTTAACTGTAAAAAAAAATTTAAAAAAAATGACAACATATACATTTTGTAATTCAAAAGTTTTTCATCACAAAATTGTTTAATCTCATCTGATGATACATTATGTTTTGTGATTACTGGCAATTTTAGTGGTTATCATGTGTAGTTTAGTTCTAAAAGTCAAGTCTAGATGAAGTAAATATGTTTTATTCATTTACAATATTATTAGTAATTTATACTGGTAATTCTACTACAGTATTTACATCGACCTTTTTAGGATACATAAAATTGCAAATAACAACTTTTTTTTAAATGATGAAGTTTAATCAATTATAATGAGAATAAAATACTAATGTTGTTGATTACAGAGAAATACAACATTAAATATCATTTATTAGGTAAAAAGCAACTGTTGCCAATTGGCAACATGAAGTGGTTTTTATTCCTTAATCGACTTTTGTTGCCAAATGGCAACATACCTAAAATGTAAAATAAGAGTAACTTATTTTATTTATTTATAACTATTAAAGCATTTGTTACAAAGATAAGTGGTTTAAGTTACTCAACATATTTTTTATACACCGTTTTCATAAGGAATTTTAAAAAATAATGTGAAGTAAACTCACCTCTCAATTCGATCTTGCAAACCAGCTACCATGCCTTGACAAAAGAGTGCGTGAAAAAAAAGTATTTCTCCGACAAATGAGTTACCCGGTAATTTAAAATTGGGAATGTTTCTAGAACACAATAAAACAAAAAAATTATTAATTTGAACGCCGGATAGTGAAATAGATGACTTTAAACGGTATGTTGCCAAATGGCAACAAGGCCCAATAGAGGGTTAACTAATTTAAAAAGAAAAACTTAATTACTTAATGCAGTAAAACAAACCGCAGTATGCGAAAGTAAATTAGTAACAAACTTGCTTAATTTTTAACTTCAGTGAGATGAATGTGCCTGGTGTAGGGATATCAGCTTCTCAACATCAGGCTGAAAGAAACTTAGAAGGAGTCTCAGATCCCCACGTTCAGTAATCTGCAGTCTGTTTCTCTGCTTCGAAAGAAGTTGGACAACCGCGCTGAAATCACGCTCTACTAAATACGATGTTGTAAAGGCAATACAGAACATCTTAACCTTTCCCCACACTGCAGGGTAGCGTTCAGAGATTTCTTTCTGCAACAAAAAGTCTTGATATGATTTCTTGAACATTGGCTTAAGCTCAACGTCATTTTGTAGCAATATCAGTTCCTCTTCCACCCTTCAAGTTCCTCACTGCACGTGTCCAGGAATGAATTTATTATCCAGTCTGGAATAGTGATCAAAAGAAGATTCTGAAACCTCTGAGACATGTCTTTATGCAGCATATCTAGGAGTGTACAATATACTTGAAGATTATCCTCTGGTATTTTGTCTTTCTCTTCCAACTCTAAGAGCTGGGAAATTGGATTAACTCGCGATGGCCAATTTTACGTTTGAATAGCGTTAATATGGCCAGAAACGTGGAGACGATAGATTTGACTTTTATAAGATTAATATTATTTCCTTGCAGTTGTAGATTTATTTCGTTAAACTTTGTGAATAAATATGACAAATATGCAATGTCATGCCTGATATTCGTTAGTTCTGTACTGAGCGAAGCATGCAAGTCTTTGAAGAATTCTACCACAGTTTCAAAAATAGCATAAAAGCGTCTCAGACAATTTCCTTTTGAGAGCCACCTGACTTCTGTGGGCATCAGCAAACGTTCAAACTGTTCATCATTCTCAGTACAAAGATCTCGAAATAGTCGAGAATTGAGAGCATGGGACTTAATTTTGTTAATCGCTACCAGTATTTAACGATTTGTGAAGCCGATCACTTAGATTTTTTGCGACAAGATGTTGTCTGTGAATTACACAGTGTATTGTAAATGTACCAGGTACAGCTTCTTTTAAGAACACAATAAACCCGCGGTAACAACCTATCATTGATTGTGCCACATCGGTTGCACAAGCAAGAATGTTAGTAAGCGGATCGTCCTCTTTGAAAAATTTCTCTACTACACGAAATATTGACTCCCCTGTTGTATCAGTTACTAGTTGCTTAGCTAATAACAACTCTTGAACCAAACTTTCATCTTTTACGAAGCGAACATAGGCAAGAAGCAAAGATTGTTGCCCGGAAAAGTTGACTCATCCAACTGCAATGCAAATTATGTTGTCCTAAGTATTGTTGCACAATGTATTTTCAACATTCTCAGCCATTTCATCTATTCTTCTTTGAACAGAGGTATTGCTGAGAGGAATTGCTTTATTTATTTGTTCAGGTGACTTATGAATTAATGTACTCACAAAATCCCTTATAGCTAGCAAAATCAAATTTTATCCGATTGTGTGAGACTTTCCAGATTTAGCTATCAGCAATGAAATTTTGTATGAAGCTCGCAAACCATCACAGCTTTGTTGTGAAGTGTTGACAAACATGTCACGAACAGTTTTACGTTTCTAAAAATTTTCACGAAGTGACTGAAAATATGTCAAACTGTTATCTGTTTTATCAGGGTGAGTTTTTTTCAAATGTTCAAGTAGTCTGAAAGGTTTCATCACCTCATTTGAAAAGGCCCTCACATAATAGACACATTGGCAGTTGTTGGTTATTTAGTGCTGGAATAAATCCATATTTCAGTTAATCCACGCTGTATTGTCTTTTCCCAAGAAAAGAAGAAATCATCACAACAATCAAAGGGTTAAAGAATGGAAAAGCTCCTGGTAATGATAACTTAAATGCAGAGCTATTTAAGACAGACCCAGAGCTAGCAGCAGAACTATTAGAACCACTATTTGCACAAGTCTGGAAAACAGGGACAACACCAACAGAGTGGAGAAAAGGATTCATTGTCAAATTGCCCAAGAAGGGAGATCTTGCAGACTGCAATAATTGGAGAGGAATAACTCTTCTCTCAGTTCCCAGCAAAATACTAGGCAGGATAATTATACAGAGAATCTCAAAAGCAGTAGACCAAAAACTGAGGAAAGAACAAGCAGGATTTAGAAAGAACAGAAGATGTGAATATCATATATTTACCCTCAGGAACATTATAGAGCAGTGCTCAGAATGGCAAAGACAGCTGTACATTAATTTCGTTGATTTTGAAAAGGCTTTTGACAGTATACATAGGGACAGTTTATGGAAAATACTGAGGGCTTATGGAATTCCAAGCTGCATAGTGTCAATTATAGAAAGCCTTTATGCCAACTTTACGTGCAGCATTGGGCAGAGCTACCTAACCTTTGAAGTGAAGACAGGAGTATGACAGGGATGCCCCTTATCAACCACTCTATTTTTAACAGTCATAGACTGGGTGATGCGCCAGACAACAGAGGGCAATCCAAGAGGAATAAGATGGACTACATTTTCTACATTGGAAGATCTGGAATATGCAGATGACATTGCACTGCTAGCACATTCACATCAACACATCCAGGAAAAAACGGATAGACTTAATAAGTATAGCCAGCAGGTGGGCTTGAACATCAACCTAAAGAGGACAGAGGTCATGACGCTCAATTTGAGCAACCTGAGCCCATATCAGTAAGGAATCAGCAACTGGAACAGACAGATGCCTTCACATACCTAGGATGCATAGTAACACCAGACGGCGGAGCAAGCAAAGACATCAACAACAGAATGAACAAAGCAAGAACATGCTTTTTTAGTCTAAACAACATCTGGAAGACCTCTCAGTACAGCACAAGCACAAAATTAGGATTATATCTGAGCTGTGTGCTTTCTGTGCTTCTCTATGGCGCGGAGAGCTGGAGAGTTACAGAGAAAGAAATGTCGAAATTGTCCTCTTTTCACACAACATGCCTAAGAAAAATTCTCCGAATCTTTTGGCCGAATACCATCACAAACCAAGATCTGCTTACTCGGAGCAAGCAAGAGGACATGCACACCATCATAGCTGGCAGACGCTGGAGCTGGGTTGGCCATGTCCTCAGAAGAGACCCCGATGCCGTCACAAGAACAGCTATGCTATGGGCCCCTGAAGGAAAACAAAAGAGAGGCCGACCAAAAACAACTTGGCGGAGGACTGTGGAGGCTGAGATGCAAAGAATGAACCAGAGTTGGGGCACTGTACGAAGGATGGCCGCCGACCGAGCAAAGTGGAATCAATTTGTTGTTGCCCTACAAGACGCCACCAGGCGTAATGGCCACTGACTGCTTTGACGGTCGGCGGCTAAGGATCAAAGAAGAAGAAGAAGTATTGTCTGTACTTCTTTTTGGTTTGGTCTGCTTTTGCCATATTTGTTCTGAATTCTGGAACAAAGAATTGATTTTTTAATTTTGCAGTTAGAAAAATGTACGTCGAGTAAACAACAAAAACTGATTTAAAAGTGGCTTTACAAAAATGTTGACACGAATGTGCTTACCAGTTTACTCTTCTATTTTATAAAGTTTCTTAACCACAGCCATAAATAAATTAGAAAAATACAACAATCAGAAAAAAAAAACACAATCAGCAACAGCCACACCAACACTGATGTAACCCAATAATCATTTCATAAAGTATAATAGTTATTTAATATGAACAAAATATAAAATAACGCACTATATTGATAGGTCTTCAGATTTAAAAATTGGGAGACAGTAGCCTAACTACCAAGTGTGGAGATCCTGGTAACAAATTAAAAGGATGTAATATAATGGGCAAATTGCTTACTGCCCCGAAGGAAGTAATGGAAAGATGGAAAGAATATTTCTCAGAACTTCTTGATGGTGAGCAAGGTCAAGCATCAGAAATGATAAACACTAGCACAGAAGAGATGTTGGTGAAGATGACATAAAGATGGAAGAACTGAAGGCAGCACTGGAGAAAATCAAGATGGCCAAAGCAGCAGGGCATGATGGTATAACACCAGAAATGGTTAAGTACATGGGAGCATCAGGCGACCTATTACTCTTAAGGGTCCTACAGGCAGCATGGTGCAACAAGACCATACCACAGGATTGGGAGATTGCCATCATAACACCAATTTTCAAAAAGGGTGACAATCGACAATGTGGAAACCATAGAGGCATATCCCTTCTCAGTGTCCCTGGTAAAATATACTCTAGAATCCTAGAGCAGAGACTCCGACGCCTAGCTGAGCCACAATTGGATGAGGTCCAGTGCGGATTCCGAGCAAACCGAAGTACTCAAGACCTAATCTTCACACTCAGACAGCTGAGTGAAAAGGCCCTTGAGTATAAGAGTGAGATCCATCTTTGTTTCATAGATCTGGAAAAGGCGTTTGACAGGGTCTCCTGGAGCAAACTTTGGGACTGTTTGGCAAGGAAGAACATTCCAGCACCTCTGATTCATGCTATACAGAGTTTCTACAAGTCTTGCAGGAATTATGTGAGGACAGCAAACCATAAGTCAGAAGAGTTCAGGACCATCACTGGTGTAAGACAAGGTGATATCCTGTCACCTTATCTTTTCATACTCCTCATGGATGATGTTATCAAGTCATGTAAGGAGAGAACAAGAAAGTATTCAGTGGGGTACTGGAAGATGAGACAGGTATGTATTTCAGAGCTGGCATTTGCTGATGATGTTGCCCTGATTGCTAAATCAGAGGCACATCTCCAATCCAACCTGCAAGTCTGGAAGGAAGAGCTGGAGAAGAGAGGGATGGTCACAAGTAGCTCTAAAACAAAATCCATGGTGATATCACGAGAAGAAAGAAGACATCAGATTAAGCTGGGAGAACAGGTCCTGGAGCAGGTCTACCACTTTAAATATCTCGGAGCTATTATAGACCGAAAGGGAGGCATCAAAGAAGAGTTGGCCACTCTAAAAGCAGCAGCTGGGAGACTTTTTCAGGCCATAAATTGAGGATTCCTCAGCAAGAGAGAGGTTGGTAAGAAAACGAAGATGGCTGTATACCGCTCCACCTATGTCCCAGTTTTGACATATGGATGCGAGTCATGGGCAATGACTACAACCCACAAAAGCCAGATCCAAACCTCAGAAATGAGGTATCTAAGGAAGGTGGTTGAAGTAACAAGAAGAGACATGGTCCGCAACCAGACGATACTTCAAGGCCTAAAATGCCACCCCCTGCAGACCCAAGTAGAACAGTCCCAACTAAGATGGTTTGGCCATGTCTGCAGAATGGAAGAAGATCGGCTACCATGACAAGCATGGGAAACAAAGAGCCAGGGATCCAGACCCCCCCAGGACGACCCAGAGTCCGCTGGGAGGACAACATTAGACAATCTTTGAAGGACCGAGGACTAGAATGGAACCAGGCCAGGAGGAAGACAGCCGATAGGATAGTCTGGCGCTCTCTCTTCCAAACCTCTACACCTCACGGTAGAAGGGGAACGACTAAGTAAGTAATATAATGGATTGAACAGCAATATTCAATTTACGGCAAATATGTATCAAAATCTATCTGCTTAATTAATACTTAATGTTAGTAAATTTGATGCTAGCTCTGTGCAAACAAACAAAATATATAAGTATGAAAACTTACCTTATCGACAGGATGAAATAGTTTGATACCCAGTACACGCATTTTTGTTCACAAGAAAAGCTGCGAAAGTTTGTTGGTTTTGCTTATAGCCAGCGCAAAGTTGAAATAGATGTACATCGCGCCAGTCGATTTATGAAAGTCTGAATGTAAGGTAGGAAAGCCGGTTCAGAGGTTCAAAGACTGATTTTAACTGCCAATTACTGTTAAAAACTTGCTCCCTTGAACCTTTTCTCATATTTATTACCAATCTGCTAATATCTCGTTACCACTAGCTCTCGTAAATACTGAGGCAATAAAATCTGCATCAAAGCAAAGTTGGAACTTTCTGAAACTCCAGCAGGTATCTAATTTCGTCCATGCCTTCGGCATAACTTTTCATGAAAACTAGATCGGCCGTTGGCGTAGCTGGCGAGTCCTTTTTAGGGCTGTATGTTAGCAGATAGATAATGTTGGTCCTTTTCAGGACTTAGTATTTATCAAAGCTGATCGGGTTAACAGTCAACAGAGTTGACTTTATTTTTGGATGGTAAATGCGTTCTGATAAAACCAAATAGGTTTAAAGGCACGCGCCTCGCCAGAAGAAGGCAAAAACTGAACCAAAAAAAAAAAAGGCACGGATCATTTCTCTTTCTTCAGGAGTGAACGAATGGACAATAGGTGTTTGTTTAACCCCCTTTCTTAGCAGTTCCCGATTACAGTTTATGGTCAGCGATGGTTACCTGAGCTCAGAATGGCACGCATAGACGAAACTATGCCCTGCTTAATGATACTAGTAATGCAACCATCCACACCGTCCCCGCTTCACTAATGTTGTCTCTCAAATCCACAATTCCTTTCTCCCTCGCACGTACTGAATTTAGCCTGTCAAATCCTGAACCCCCCTTACTACTGAATGCCCACTGTTTACTACTGAACGTCCCCCTCTGGCCCCTTTCTTCCGTATCGCCCTCTTGGATCCTTCCAACGCTCCCAGGGAGGCGGTACCGCCCACTTTGGGAACCACTACCCTACATGATCAGGACAGTATACCCACTCCAGTTCTTGTAGATTAGAGTCTTCTATTAATGTTTCCATTCATGCTGAAGCCATCCATTTTGGATCCTCCGAAGCAGAGGTGGCCCTACGCTCCTAAAGGAAAAATGATAAGGATGACTTGAATAAAGAAAACATTTGCTTAATTGTTGCAGTTGGCCGTTAGGCTGTTCACGTTTACTTTCTTGTGCAGGTGAGAAAGTCTCATTAGGAGTTGTCTGGTTTCGTGTCACGATTGTATTCACGATATATTAAAGATCTAATTTTGTTGTTGTATTCTTGTCTTATCGTTTTCTGTCTAGTGTGTTGTGTCGTTCTTCCGAATGCCAGCTATCTCTGTACTTTTTGATATATTTATTAAATATTGCCGCCAAATGTAAGATATAGAGCAAAATTAGTTGAGTTAAAGATATATGAAATGGACATTCATGAATCGTTTATATCAAGACAAAGACATGCTACTGTCTTAGATCGCCCTTATTATAACTGAATTTAAAAGGTCAAAAACACTCTACAGCAAACATCTCTAAATCATTGGGGTTTTCTTTTTCATTCCTCGTGATACAAAACTAAAATAAAAACCATTCATTTTACATTTATAAATCTCACCTACGTGTTTTTTTATTTTTTTATTTTTATTATTTATTTTTGGTCCACTTGACTTATAACAATTAGATAAATCGCCCTGCTGCATAATTCTATTTTTCAGTGTGAAGTGTAGACTTAACCAACAAACGACAAAAAATGAATAATACAGGTCAGTCGGTTTATTCAACACACAGAATCCACTCGTTAAAATGTATCTGTTTATTTAAGCAGTAGCACACAAGTGCGGTGAAAGATATTCTTCAGTTTAAATTCGCATTTTAAAATCACTGCACCTGTTACTAGGAGAGTACGTGAATGGGGTAAAGAATTAAAAAATACATGACGTAAGATCTAAGATAAAATGGAAAAATATACTTCATTATGCTTTCTCTGTCATCACCATTTAGACTAGACTTACTTGACAAAGACAGTACAAGCAGAAATGCTATAATCTTTGAAGTTTTCATTCTGCTGTAAGGTTATAGAAAGTTAAATCCCAACTCAACTGTGTAACTATGAAAGCACTGAATGTCATAACATGATTATATTTACGCACGCTCGCACACAGTATGTTCCCACGCACACAGTATATTACCACGCAATTTTCTAAGTGTGAAACCAGGTGTACTAGATCCTACCAGCTTTTTACTACAAATTCTAATGGGTGAGACTTAGTCTTTTAACCTTTCAGGTTAAAATCTATAATTCGTTTTATTTAACTTTTAGAGCTCTTGTTAGTTCTGCACCGACGCTGTCGTTAGTTTTGCTTAACAGATATTCCTGGTTCTTAGTTTGGGGGTCGTCCCCACATATAAAGCAATGTTTGCCACATTTAACCCCCCTCCCCCTACTGTCGCCGTGGGGTTTGCCCAAGCATTATTCATGCTTTTGGCAAGGTCAGATAAACGCTTAAGACAGTTCACAGGGAAGAAAATAATGTATGATAAAACAGACAAGAGTTCAGTAACTCGGCTCGCGTTAACTAAACGTGAGTATTTCTCTTGAGTGGTAAATAAAAGACTCGACCAATAAATTTAAGTGAAAACATTTTAGAGCAACGAATCAGAAGTAGCGAGAGAAACGTACGACAGAATAATGACCAGATGTCATTAGGGCAGTCCGGTTTGAGTGATTGAAGAAGCAAGGTGTGTTTGCAGTAGTCTCAAGAAGTGCCTTCTGTGGTTGTACAGATATAGCATAGGTACAGAGATATTCAGGAGATTTGCCATTACTAGACAGTGTTTAAATGATTAGAGAATAATGACCAGAGTACATTAGGGCAGTTCGGTTTTGTGATTGAAGAAGCAAGGTGTGTTTGCCGTAGTCTCAAGATGAACGGATTCTTTGGTTATACAGATATAGCCTAGATATAGATATATTCAGAAGTTTTGCCATCACTAGACAGTGTTTAAAATGATTAAGAAGTTTCTTATAAACACCGTGAGTGTAGAGAGTGTATTTCGTAGGGAATTCAGCGATTTGGGTTGTAAGTATTATCTGAACTTATAATTTATACGAGATAGAATTATACATATACAGGAGAAGTAACACAGAGGTACAGTGTCGAAGTGTCAGACATATTATGAGCACTTTATTGACTAAGTAAAGAAAGCAGGAGATGTGAAGATATCACTACCCTTACAAAGCAACAGTTGGTCAAGTAAAATACGACTACCTGTAAATAAAAGAATGGTTACGCATTACTGGAAGAAAACCACATTTATCATCGTCAGATCACGATAAGTGAAGTATGAGCTATTCATAAATAGGTACGATATTTGACCGACTGAGAGAGTCGACTTCTTTATGAACTGCAAACATGCTCTCGCATATAAGTATATGACCTGAAGCTTTGATAGTTAGTATATGAATTGAATTTTGCTTTCAGGAACAGTAGTAGAGGCAGGTATGACTAAGTTTACAAAGGAAGAATATGTAAGTCACAGTATAGACATTCGCCGAAATTTTGAGTTGGTCACGCTGTAAAAGTGACAACATTGATACTCATTTTAAAGAACCGGTTTGGTCAGTTGAGCCAAAAACGGAAGAAGATATGAAACTTTTGGCGCAAAGGATTCGATGAGATGTCTGCCGTCCTTAGAGAACGTGTTCCCTTTGTCAGCAGTTTTGCTGGGATTATGTGAATGCCATTGTGGTTCATATTTCTTGCCGATTTCCATGTGGTCAGGATTATTTGGTATACTGCTAGAATGTCGATGTGATTTCTAGTTGTTTTTTCCTAGATATGATTTACGGTATCTTGCATTTATATATTGCTTGGCTTCAGTACAGGGTTAGCCAGTGAGCGAAAGTCATCGGGTAGTCGCTGGATAGATTATGTCGGTGATGATGTTGCTGTTATATTGAGCTTTTGATTATGGCAAGTAGTTTGGCATTTCCATTGCATTGTTATTTCATGTGTATTTCGAGCCGTGTGTGGCTTCATTGTGTGCATAGTTAATAAAGGGAACTTTACCTGCTGTAGGTGTTATTGCATTATTCATGTCAGCTATTGTGTACTGTGGTCTTACCTTTAGACAGCGAGCTAGGGTCTAGTTTGAGTATGTATTAAATCCATAGTACCAGTAGAGAGTTTGTTCTGACAGCACATGTAGTCTGGTGTGCTTGTCCTGACATCTGCGTGACGTCTGTTTTATAGGCCATGGGGCCAGTGACTGTAATATTTGTGTCATTTTGATAGCGGACAGTTGCAGGCTTGTCCATTCTTTTGGCCGTGGGGCCTGGATGGTGTAATATTTATTCCCAGCTAGCTGGCGTAATTAATTTCATATTATTATATAGCAAGGCCTTAGAGCCTATGTTGGCTATAATCAGGCCATTAGGAATTGTGCACACAGTAATTTAGAAGGTTGGTAGGCCACTGTGTTGGCGCCTTCATTTTTTTCTGTACACTCACGGGAGTGAGTTGTTTTCGTTCATCCAGTGGAATGTCAGTGTGTGTGTGCCAGTCTGTTTCGGTGTTATTTACGGTCGTTTGACCTGACCTCGATTACGGGCTCTGACCTACTTCCAGTGTCGCAGTAGTGATGGCTATTTTTCAGTCTATCGTCGATGAAATATTGTACAGTTGAGTTTCAAGTTGTTTGCCCTGGTATGTTTGCAAGTCTATGTACGATTGTTAAAGTGATAAGCTAGTGTTACAGCATGCGTCAGGATGGTCAGTTTGGTGTATTTCTGAGTCTTTTTGGTGGTTGTTGACAGTGATCCAGGTGGAGCAGCGGAGCTTGGGGTGTTGGTACCATCTAGCTAGATTAGCCCAGATGGCAAATGGAGTGTCAGATGGGAGATAGATTGGTCAACCTTGGTATTAGGGTGGAAGGAGACGGTTGTTAGGAGTTTGTAGTCGATAGGAGGTTGTTAGGGTTGTTGGTACCTCAAGTCACCGTGTTGGACTGCTGGTTTTGTCACTACTACTCAGATGTGCCCAACCAGGGGTGAAAGCCGACGCCTGTGACGTTTCTGTACCACGCAGACGGGCCCGACCAGGGGTGAATTCTGATGTGCAGTGTGTCCTGCCGACTTGTGGGAGTCCAGTGGATGCCACTTTGTAGACTGCTGTGATCCGTGGAGTGTGGTGCAGCGTGATTATCGTTGTGTAAAACACACATAGAACATTGCCAACGAACTATACGTGCTTATCTAACGGATAGACTGGTGTTAGTAGCTGTGCAGCTGGACTTGGAAAAAGTAGACAGTTCTATGTATATTGTCGACAGTGCTGTGTGAGCACCGTAGAAAACAGTATATTCATCGAGGGAAGTATTTGACACTCAGACTTTCATAGAAAACTGTTTCCTGGACTGAGATTCTTGTGGATTATACGTTTTCTAGTGTGTAGTTTCGTTTGTTCTGTGGTCATCATTCATCGTCAGTGCTGAGGATACTTCTTGTTCAGGCGCCGTTGGACCTTCAGATAAGTTATTATTTGTCTGCTTTTGTATAATGTATTATATTGATATTTTATTGGGTTTACTGTAATCTCTAAATTTTCTTGTCTGTCTTTCTGTCTGATACTAGCTATTAAGTAGTTTAGTGCTGTTTCTCTATTTGCTTCTTGCTTTGTTATTGTTTTCTGTCCTTCTGTTTTGTCTCTTCCTTTTTGTACGAGTATGACTTAGTTGGTATGTATGTATGTTGATTGTTAGTTAAATTTGATCTTTCATTGTTTTCTTACTAGTTGTGTAATTTTTTTTATTGTATATTTTGATACATTATAAATCAATTTTGCTGATGAGTTATTTAGTTTATTTTTCACTGGAGTGATTCATTAGTGCTCTGTGGAAGAGAAAGCTTCCAGCACTTCATCGTTCAGTGTGGTTTTCGTTGGGTCTTTGGTGTTATAGTGTATTGGTGTGTTCAAGGGAGGAAGGGTGGTGAGCCTAATCCATTCTTGGCTTTTCGTGGAAAAAGATTGGATTAGACCGATTCTTTAAGGGTGTGGCTGTGTTTCTTTTGTGGTGGAGTCTGGCAGACGGAATTTCCTGCGACTGCCCTGCTTTACATTCAGAGCCCTGTTGGTATTATCTGTGTTTGTGGTGTGTGTATTTATAGTGTCGTGTACATTTAGTAATTCTTTCGTGGTGTTTAAGTGGTGTTTTCTCTTGTCTCATCTTACTATCTTGCAAATACGTTTACAGGTATCCCTGGTTTTCGTTCATATGCAGTCACGCATTGTATATATTAATCTACCTCTTCTCTTCTTGGTCTATCATCTTGTTCCTCGTGACTGGAATTGTGTTTTCGTAATGTGATGTATGTGTTTATTTCATCTGTGTAATGCTCATTTTGCCATTGTAGTACTTGCATAACTTAGATTATTAAGATTAGTAGTAAGTGAAGTATTATCTGGGTATAGCACCAGTGTGGGTGCCAGTTACAGACTTTGGAGTGAAAACCTGATTTGTGACTAAGTTGGTATAGTGGTGTCAGAGTACTAGAAAGTTTCATCAGTTGTTATTATACAACTGTCGACTATTGTAAGTTTGTTTTTGGTGTATCATAGAGACTTAATGGTCAGAAGGACCACATTTTCACAGTGTTGAGACTTTATCCAAGTGGCAAAGTAAGACGATATTTATACTATAAGAGATAAAGGTTATTGATGTGTATATCTTGAGAGGTGAGGTGATATTTACTTACATACATAAATATATATGTGTATATTAGAGTAGTGATATCAATATTTATTACTATTACTGCATATTTTGTAACTAGGGAGTTATCTGGTGATATAAGTGAATTATATACGACTGAATAGTGGTACAGAAAATCTATAGCCAGAGATAATAGTGAGCATTCTAAGTGTACACCATGGACCTACAGGCTTTCATTCAGATTGGGAAAGAATGTGGGTACACTGGCAAAGAACTAAATGACTATGCCAAAGCTGAATTTTTTCAGTTGAAAATCAAAAAGCTCTGGAGAAGGAAAAGAAAGAGAAAGAAGCGAAGGAAGAGAAGGAAAAGAAAGAGAAGGAAACGAAGGAAGAGAAGGAGAGGATTGAGAAACCGAATGCTCTAAGAGATGCTCGAGCTGAAGAGCTAGAGCTAAAAAGAAAAGAATTTGAATTACAAGAAAGGAAGATGAAAGAAGAAAGTGAGTGGAAACAGAGAGAATTCGAGTTACAAGAAAGGAAGATTAAAGAAGATAAAGAATTACAAGAAAAGGTGATGAAAGAAGATAAAGAGTTACAGTTGGAGAAGGAGAGAATGAGAATAGCTCTGGAAGAGAAAATGATGGAGAAGGAAATACAATTGAAGAAGTTAGAAGTGGGTGCGAGTGGTCAGAACTCAACTTCTGGTGGGGCTCATCGTCCTTTTAGGCTGCGTCTACCAAATTTCAATGATAAAATTGATAGTTTAGATTTCTTCCTGGAAAGATTTGAGGCCGAATGTGTGCCTATAAGGCTGATAGGGATCAGTGGCCATCTCTTTTATCGACACTGCTAGTGGGGCCCGCGATGGAGACGTTTTATAGCCTCCCTGTAGAGGAAAGGGCCGATTATGACAAAGTAAAGGAGAGATTGCTCCGGAAGTTCCGTCTGACTGCTGACGGCTACCGGACGCGTTTTAAAAACGCGATGCCTTGTACAGACCAAGACTTCGAGGATTTTATCTCGAAGATCAAACTTCTGCTTAATAGATGGATCGAAATGGAGGGAATAACAAAGGACTTTAATGGCTTGCTATATTTGGTGCTTGTTGCTGTCGTTTTTGATGGAGTCATAATAGGTAAATCTATTTAATACTTTTGTTGTAAAACTTTGTTGGTCAAAGTTGGATAATTGGGTATTAACTTCTATGACAGGTTGTTTAAGGGTTATCTTCTCTTTCTTTCAATTATTGTCGTTGATCTGTCTTAACGATGCTCAGTTTTATGCTGTCTAGGCATGCGCCAGTTCTGGGCGCGAACTGAGGAAACTTCCGTCAGGTAGAGTGTTTCTTGGGCTGTCGGACATGATGTCCGTTGGGATTTTCTCTATATCATCGTGGGGATTGGGAAGTTTTCGATATGACTGAAATGTCAATGTTTTCCCCAGTGATTCTTTGTTCGTCAAGAGTGACGACATTTATTAAGTGTGTATCCGGAATATTCTGTAAAAGGTAAATGACATTCTTATTAATATGCCTTTGGTTGCAGAACATTTGAAGTTACCTATCTGCGAGTGAAGCTCACAGATCTTGAGAGACAGAATTCCTTCTTTGCTTCTTGTTCTAGCCAAATGAGACTATGTGTTTTCAATGGAACAGAGGCCTTATGATGATGATAAATTATTGTGGACGCCGCAGGTTGGCGGTATATATGTTTAGCATGGTTTGATCGTGCCTGCTAAGAAAGGATACACAGCTGTCTACATATTGAGGTCCTGTATTACGCCCAATATTTTTCAGCAAGAGGAAATATATCTGGCGGGCTATGCCAGTTGAATAACAGCCTTAATTATTATTGCTACGCAATTTAGGAGCTCGTTTGTTGGACCAAAGAGCTAATTAAGTACCTGACGCGCTGAGTCAATGGTACGGAAGCTACATTATAAACTGTAACATTAGGACAGATGATGTTTGGGTATTTCCTAATTGATGTATGATGCAAGCCTTTGATTACCAGACATTTAACAGTCATTCATTATTTATGTGAAGTCCTTGATCTTGTCGATGTGACTGTCCTGTTCATGCTACTGTCAGTTTCGTAAATAAATGTTTGAAACGTGCCAGCAGTCTTCAATTCACCATTGACTACTGCATGCGAGTGTATGGGTGCATTATTGACTTTACTAAGAGCTTGAAGCATTCGCGTTCTCGTCTACACCCACACTCAGCACATCATAATACCAGTACCACACATCTACAACATGTACGCTGTTTTGTGTGAGTGATCATAGTACCCCTGGCAGTGCCTCACGCTGGTGGCCGTTACATTTCTGGCCGTTACATTTCTGGTGACCTACATCAACACCGCAACATTACACAGTCGATGTGATAAACGACACGTTCACCCTACCAGCCTTCACATCACGCATAAACAGTACGTTACAGTGCTACGGGACAAAGTTTTGTCCTCGTTTTCCAGTGAGTTGGTGGAGTTTTTCCAGGAACTTCAACCAAAGGACATTGAGTCCATGGCCCAATTGGGGGACCATTATGTCCTGGCCCATCCGGGAAAACCTATTCAGAAGTCGGGTCTATCAGAAGACTTAGTTGCCAGTGTCGGCAAAGTTCAGCGTCAGCCTTGGCGAAATCAGTTAGACAAGGCAGACAGGGGTCAAGAGCAGAGATATGAGAGGCCCTCCAGTCCTTATCAACCACGTAGAGGTAGCTATGAGAATTTTCGATCTCATAGGAATGGTCGGCCGAGGTGGCTAAACCGACAATATGATAGCTATAGCGACAGAGGGGAGCGCCAAACGCGAAAGCAGGTACGCTTTGAGGACTCTCGAGACGAAGACCGGTTTTGGTATAAAACCAAACATCACAAGCAGAGGAGTGTTTCCTCAGAGAGTCGATCTTCTGACTCTGATGCGGGGTCTTCGTCATCAAAGAGCTCCAGTAAAAGTACACGTGAGGATAAGAAGAAGAAAGAGCGCCTGTGTACCAATTGTGGTGGCAAGGGTCATTGTGCTGACGTATGCACTACCCCAATAGAACATGCGAACTCCGCGTTTGTGTTAGATACAATCAACAGCGAAGACTGTGCAGGGTGTCGCCCTCTATTCCATACGAACGAGAGGTTGGTGCTTCAATGCGGGCATGCGGCACCATGTCTGTCAGTAGTCCATGAGACTGGCAAGGTTGATCTCCACAAAGGCATGGTGGAGAGGAAACCAGTCTCCGTGTTGAGGGACACGGGATGCACCACAATTGGGGTGCGTCGATCGTGCATCGACGACTCCTGTCTTACAGGCAAAACCGTAAAGTGCACCACGTTGGGGGGCAAAGTGGAGTCTTACCCCCAGGCATGTATCAATGTGGACACTCCATTCATAACAGGTAAAGTGAACGCGTTCGTCCTTGAGGATCCGATTGCCTATTTAATCGTCGGCAATGTACAGGGAGTGCACAAGGCCATGGGTAACATGAGTAGGAGCAGTAGGAACTTATACGAGGGTCCGAAAGCTAGTGATTGCACAGTTTGGGTGCGTAACGTCCCCCTGAGTGCTAGTTGGCGCACACTCAGGCGAGTGTTTGATGAAGTCGCGCCGGTTAGATTTGTAGAGGTACTGTCGTTGCGCGACAATACCAAAATGGCGCGGGTGACTTTTGCGAATAGTTGGGGTGCGCGTAAGGCAGTTAGGCAGTAGCATATGTCCTTGCTTCAGAACCATCTGCTAATAGTCCAGCAATAGATAGGGTTAGATTTCGGGTTCGTGTTCAGTAAGGTGTTCGGTTGACGCGAACCGAACCTGAGTTGCTCTGACCCACGCCCCCAGTTCGATATTGATATGAATATGTGTATTTTGTAGACTTGTACATGGTATGAAATGCAGGACAGTGCATAGTTATGCTGTATTATGCTTGTTGTGCTTTGTATTAATGTGGCATGAGGCCATAGATGTGCGCTGTGGGCAGGCATGCTGTAGGCAGGTGCGCTGAAGGCAGGCACGCTGTAGGCAGGTGCGCTGTGGGTAGGCATGCTGTAGGCAGGTGCGCTGTGGGCAGGTGCACTGTAGGCAGGCCTGGCGTGCAGTTATCAGAGACCTATGGAATATGATGGTCTCGTAATATTTAAGGGTCATGTTGATACTTTACTATGCCTTGTTCTGTAATTTATATGTCATGCTTTACAATATATGTCTATCGAAAGTTGTTGCCAGCAGAAACCAGATACTCCACGATCGAGAGGGAGTGCCTTGCGATTATCTGGGCGGTGTCTAAGTTGGCACGATATCTGTTGGGGGCACATTTTTTCCTCCAAACAGACCACAAACCACTGCTGTTTTTGCAGTCGGCTAAATCCACCAGTGCTAAATTGACACGCTGGGCATTATTGCTACAGCAATTCAACGTTACTATTTTACCAATTCAGGGTGTATATAATGTGGTAGCAGATGTCTTGTCCAGGTTGTGAAGTTGGTTGGACATTTATAGTTTATGGGACAGGTACATCTGAAGAGAGTACTTATTACAATTTATGTAAGAAATGTGTTACGTTTATTAGAATTGGTATTTCATGAAGATTTATTATGGTATATGATTTATATGCCATGATGCCATAAAGGCAATATGTATGAAGTTATATACGAATCTTGTTACCAGATACCTATGTCTATATTGTGTGGAAAAGGATTGTTTATACGATGACATGATGCCTTATTATTGATGTTTGCGGTGGTATTACTGAAACATAAGATGCATTGTGTGTGAGAGACCAGGGTAGGACATTCGTTGTTATTTTTCACGACTGCCTGCACCTGGGGTGCTTGTTCATGTTTGCTTGTATTTAGTTCTTTGTCTGAGAAGGCATGAACGACTATCGTGGTGGACAAGTTTGACATTCTCTAAGTAGATGAGGAAGTGCCGTCTTGGCATTCTGTTCGTCCATACTCCGAAGGGGGTTGGGCGTGACTCCACCGGTGAAAGAAAACTTCATTTTCTTTCTTAAGGGGGGGGGGGGGGGTGGATTTCACAGTATAGACATTCGCCGAAATTTTGAGTTGGTCACGCTGTAAGAGTGACAACATTGATACTCATTTTAAAGAACCGGTTTGGTCAGTTGAGCCAAAAACGGAAGAAGATATGAAACTTTTGGCGCAAAGGATTCGATGAGATGTCTGCCGTCCTGAGAGGACGTGTTCCCTTTGTCAGCAGTTTTGCTGGGATTATGTGAATGCCATTACGGTTCATATTTCTTGCCGATTTCCATGTGGTCAGGATTATTTGGTATACTGCTAGAATGTCGATGTGATTTCTAGAGGTTTTTTCCTGGATATGATTTACGTTAAGTATCTTGCATTTATATATTGCTTGGCTCCAGTACAGGGTTAGCCAGTGAGCGAAAGTCATCGGGTAGTCGCTGGATAGATTATGTCGGTGATGATGTTGCTGTTATATTGAGCTATTGATTATGGCAAGTAGTTTGGCATTTCCATTGCATTGTTATTTCATGTGTATTTCGAGCCGTGTGTGGCTTTATTGTGTGCATAGTTAATAAAGGGAACTTTACCTGCTGTAGGTGTTATTGCATTATTCATGTCAGCTATAGTGTACTGTGGTCTTACCTTTAGACAGCGAGCTAGGGTCTAGTTTGAGTATGTATTAAATCCATTGTACCAGTAGAGAGTTTGTTCTGACAGCACATGTAGTCTGGTGTGCTTGTCCTGACAATGTACATACACGATATATAGAGCTTATGCACGAAGCAACTATGATAATTATATGCGAGCTCTATGATAACAAGAATACTTTTTGAGAAGACAAAGAAAGTCAACTGGAGATGATAGAATGATAAAGGAAGAATATATATATATATATATATATATATATATATATATATATATATATATATATATATATATATATATATATATATATATATATATATATATATATATATATATGCCAGCCTTCACATCACGCATAAACAATACGTTACAGTGATATATATATATATATATATATATATATATATATATATATATATATGTGTGTGAGATATAGAGCTTATGCACGAAGCACCCATAATATAATGATATGCGAGCTCTATGATATCAATTACTGGTCTTGCTGAGTAATATTACAAATGTAAATAAATGTTTTGAAGGATAAGACAAAGATTTGAGTTCTTCCTTTGAGAGTTGCTGTATGTAAGCCATTACTATTCATAAACTACCACTATACGAAAGTCACTAGTAACAACAAAGAAGGAACGGAACGGATCGTGAGTTGATTGAAGAAGGAACAGTGTCTCATCCAGGAATTAACATCTCTGGCGGAGATGGCCAGTACACATGCCCATAATCAATAACTTGGAAGATAAACAAAAGAGACTTGTAAAATTTGAGTTGCATCACTAGGTCTGCCATCTGCCACCTAGTGACACCACATAAAGTGTAACCAGTCCCCGAGCACGGTCACATACTTTAAATTAGCGCCGTGACCCTGTTACATACTTTGAATTGAGTACGTAACCAGTCGGGACAGCACAGTTACATACTTTGAATTGGTGCCGCGACCAGTCCTTCTTAGTGACAACATGGCTACATCACATTCTGATGTAATGTATCAACAGCATCAACAACAACAACAACAGACACAACAACAACCCGCATTTGTTCCACTACCCCCGGAACAAGAACCTACAATGGCTGCTCTTAAAAGCATTACAGACACATTACATAATGTTGATCATTATGCAAAGTACAACCAGATCAGATCGGTTATCACACCATTCACATGAGACTCTAAGGAATTTAGAAGATGGTTAAAGGATGCAGATAAATTCGCCACTATGGTAAATGCATGCACGGACACAGAGCGCAAGCGAATACTATATTTATCGTCACACTCCTTGGTTACTGATTTTCTACGAAGACGTGACAGTGCATATCCTAATGAAACATATGAGTCACTTAAGAAAGAAATAACACAACGCTACAGTGATATTACCAATACGGAGCACGCTTGGTCACTACTTCGTCGCATCAGACAACAACACAAGGAACCTATTCAGTCCTTCGGAGAGAAATTATTAAACCTAGTAGAGGAAGCATTTCTTGATGGCTTGACGGCATCACTAGATTTAGAAAAACATCTTGTAGGCATTTTTGTTGATGGATTGTTAGGAAATAACACCAAATTGCACATAATTCGTAAAGATCCGAAAACGATAAATAAAGCGATCCAAATAGCAACCAGAGAAGAGAACGTACAAACAAGATTTAATCAGTGTATTGAACCGGAACCTACAGTCGAGTCACACACAGAACACGAACCGATGGAAATTGGACATTCCCGCCCGCGTTGGCATCGCCCAAGCCAGACAAGTAACCAGGAACACTTAAACACAAATTATGCTCGACACCCTCCTAGACAACAGAACATACACCAAGTCAATACCCCAATTTGTTTCATTTGTGGTATTCGAGGACACATAGCCCGTGAGTGCCGACGACAACATCCTCGCCTACACCAGCAAAATTATAACCACCCATGACAGCATGGTTACGGCAATACTAATTATTATGGTCAAAATTTTTGCGGAGCACATACAGCTTCCAGCTTTACAAGAGAACAATCACGAAGGTCCATACATAGGAAGAAAAACAACATTGTTCCACACCCAATACCTCCTCCTGAAAGGACACCTCAACAAGAAATACAATCTATAAACATTACCCCAGACCCTAGTTCCTGTCTTATCAAAATTGACAAGAAGAATTACCGAGCACTTGTGGACACTGGCGCTTCTGTTAGCCTGATTAGGGAACAGTTGTATAAACAAATCAAACATCTTGTGAACTTCCGACCATCAAACACATTTATGGCCTCGGTAACAGGAGAATCTATGAAGTCTTGTGGCACAGCATATATTACATTCCCCATAGGACAGCAACAACTCACACATCCTTTTATAATCACACGTAGAATGTCCAGAAACTTTATTCTTGGTAGAGACTTGCTTACTTGCCATAACGCCAGAATATATTTTGACCTGCATAAGATCAATATCAATGGTGAATATATACAGTTACAAGATGATATACATATCGCATCCTTGGTACGTTTAACAACTCCAGTTACAGTATTACTTAACACGCTTGTGATAGCTAAAGGGCGAATCAAGAGTTCCAATTATATCGAACCAGGACAAACAATCCAGATTGAACCCTTGGAAAATGAGGACATAAATGATGAACCCCTCATGTTTGTTGCTGAAGGTATTGCAGATGTTTCACCCCCCCCCGTGACTTTCCAGTCATGATTGTAAACACATCGGGACAAGCTACAACGAAACACAAAGGTGCAATAATTGCTAAAGTACGAAGATCGTCCTTGACCTCTACCATAAACAACAGAATACCAGACGTTGGTCAGAGTCGACACCATCATTCCCCCGTTCCACGCATATCCCAAAATCATGCCCCATGTCACCCCTCCGACTCTGACAGACGATTTCAATGGCAAAGCACAGATGGTCACAAATTTACGTACAGAATTAGGCGTCAGACCCCAGGAACAAGAACGATGATCAAGTCAAAAAGAACAATGGATAGAGATAAAATTTACAGCCAGCAGAATAATGAGAGATGTACATATCAACAAACATATCACATGCAAAAGATGAATAACACTGATTATATACATGATAATTATGCTACTCCTATACACAGAGAGAGAAGACACATTAACCAAGATGACATACCGTATGATAGAGCTTGCAGAAATGAACCCGAAGACCCTGAGAATTATGCTACTCCTATACACAGAGAGAGAAGACACATTAACCAAGATGACACACCGTATGATAGAGCTTGCAGAAATGAACCTGAAGACATAGATTCAGATACGGAAAGGATTAAATATTTTCGTTATGCACATAGAGTGAACCAAGTAATACAGCGAAAAGCATACGATGGAATATACAGAAGAACAGACAATGATAGAAAAGAATTGCATTATGTCAATCTCGTTACCCACCATTTATTGCCAACCCCAACAAAACCCTTTGAATACTGCCGTAGTGAACGAGAGAGCAGACGGAATATTTATAGAACAGATGTACAGCATACTCCATGGCGGAAACCCAATACGAGATACTCAAACACACCACTGTATCGAAGATATGAATCAAGATATCCAAAACCCTTTGAATACTGCCGTAGTGAACGACAGAGCAGAAGTGACAATCATAGAACAGATATAGAGCATACTCCATGGCGGAAACCCAATACGAGATAAGCAAATAAACCATTCTGTCGAAGAGATGAACCCAGACATTCAAAACCCTTTGAACATTACCGTAGTGAACGAGAGAGTAGACGTAACTTTCACAGAACTGATGAAAAAAACACATATGTCAAAACACCGTGGACAAACCAAGAGTCCCACATACAGAATCACACACCAGACCGGTTATCGCAATTACTGGCGAATCTGAAAGTAGAAGGCCAACATAAATCTAAACTTAGTGCATTCATCACTAAACACCAAGATGTGTTTGCACTAACGGATATGGAGTTAGGCAGAACCAGTACGGTACATATGGACATTCAGACCACAACAGAGGAACCTATTAGTTTGAAACCCTACCATACTCCTTTGAAGAACCGTGAAATAGTGGAAAAATCTGTAAACGAGATGTTGAGTGCAGGAATTATAGAGAGATCGAGATCAGCATGGTCATCGCCATTAGTATTTGTATCAAAGAAAGATGGAACAAGTAGATTTTGCTGCGATTACTGCGCATTGAACAGAATTACTAAAACGATTTCATATCCATTACCACGCATTGATGATATTTTGGCGACACTTGGACATTCTACACATTTTACTACATTGGATGCACGCTCAGGATTTTGGTGTATTCCTATGACACCAGCAGCTAAAGAAAAGTCAACATTCTGTACACACATGGGTAGCTACAAGTGGAATGTTATGCCTTTTGGTTTGAAAGGGAGTCCCGCAACATACATGGCACTGATGGACGAAGTTTTACAAGGAATGCATTCTTTTGCATTAGCCTATATAGATGATGTACTTATTCACACATCAGGTACCATGGATGACCACTTAAAAATTGTTGAACAAGTTTTTGATCGCCTCCGACACCACCAAGTTAAACTCAAGCTAAGCAAATATGAATTCCTAAAAATGGAAACCAAATATTTAGGATTCATAGTCAACAAAGATGGCATTCGCCCTGACACAGATAAAGTGGAAGCAATAAGAAAGATGCCCGCCCCCACAATAGTGAAGCAGGTACGAGTTTATATCGGTTGTTGTAGATATTACAGACGCCACGTTATTAACTTCTCAAAGGCCGCTGAACCGCTTATCGCCCTTACCAAGAAGTATTCACGATTCAAGTGGACAGAGGAATATCAGAAATCCTTTGACTACCTTAAGAATGCGATTACAACAATACCACTTCTTGCACATCCATATATATGCCGCCCAATGATTTTGTACACAGATGCCTCGAATACAGCAATAGGTGCTTGTTTAGTCCAACCCAGAGAAGAAGACGAGACACCTATCATACCAGAGATTACTAACGAGATGCCCATAGCATTTGTGTCACACGCCCTCTCCAAAACACAGAGACGTTGGTCGACTACAGAGAAAGAAGCTTTCGCCATACATTACGCGATCCAGAAGCTTCATTTTTATATTAGAGGTACCAAACTTATCATTAGAACGGACCACCAACCATTGGTGAATTGGCTCACTAAGACCCATGAACAGCCCAAGAAATTACAGACTTGGTCCATGAACTTACAATCATATGGTTCAACAATTAAATACATCCCGGGTACTCAGAATATATGTGCAGACCTCCTTTCTCGAATTCCCCACCCTAGTACCACACAGCAAGATGATCCAGATGCAATTACTGACATCAACGACAATGCAAAGGAGATCAATATCATAAATTCCAACAGAGTAGATGTCGACTTTAACACCGCCACAACAGATGCTGGTACACAAGAAACAGTAGACTTGGACACATTTGATGTACACACTGAGCAGAGAAAGAACCCCCAAATTCGCAAGCTTATGATAGCTAATCGCAATTCACAGAAAGCTTTTAAGAAATGGCAGAAACATCACGATAAAAGAGCTACATTGGAACAATTTCAAGTTGGTGATAAAGTTTATTATAAGAAGAATGTTCGAGACAACAAATTTGACGTACGATGGCTCGACGGATATAAAGTACTTGAAAAGACAACACCCATAAATTACATATTATGGAATGAAGAAAAACATAGTCACCAAAGCGCATGCAGCACAAATGAAGAAAGACAATCATCGCCCGACAGCACCACCAGCTTTATCGAATGGCAGACCAGTACGAAAAGTCACATTAAATTACTATAATTCTACAGAGACCTCAAGCACTTCACACAGCGAACTTGACGCAGATGATGAGCTTCATATTGACACAGAACAGTGTAGCACCCCAAATCAATTACATGATGCTATACATCGTTTGAATCGCTGTAGAGACAAGTCAGAAGACGAAGATGATATTCCGCAGGCAGAACTAAGAGAAAGGTTGATATTTTGAGACAAGCGTTTACAAGATAGAGATAGCAGCACACCAGTATCAGTGCATGACGATGAACTCCACCCGTCCATAACGAGTCAGACATATTATGGCAATCAAGGATTACAAACGCCAGTTCCACGCCAACAACAACCTACACACCAGCCTACACACTTCAGTTTGGACAGCGAAGATGAGAGGCCCTTGCAAACGATGAAAAACAACATATCCCAGCACAGTCAGAGCCCTACAGCAGAGCATATAAACATTAAAACATTGCAACCTTCCGATGAAACACACAGAGAAAAGAACATTATCAATACGCCTTCGGCACCTTATGAATCAGAACATGAGACAACAGAACGAGAAGAAAGCGACATCGATTGCATGGATGGTACCACCAACACTGAGATACGTACAGCTACCAAGCGCCCTTACCACTCTTCATCACCAGATTCACCGCCACGAGCGAAGCTGTTACGCCTACCACAAGAACATGTACGAGCCAGGTTTAAAAGAAATCATCGCCAAGTTCATAAGCCGATTCCAGGTTTACAACTTCGTACAAATATTCAATCGCCCCCTTCCTCCTGCAGAGCGACTATAAACACAATAGCACAATCGATACCAACTTCGTCACATTACGACAGTCGTCTCTCCAGTAGAGAAATTACACTGTTAGAGCTTGCAAAAGAATTTTCAAAACTCATGCAGACAGTGTAATCATCGTAAAGTACTCCCCCAGCTAAAGTACTAATTCGCAGCACTCCCCCAGAAATATTGCTTATAGGTACTCTAATCAACATAGTACCTAAAACTAGGTCACTTTATTATTTTTTCAGTGGTTAAATTAGTCGATATTGATACTTTTGTGGACACTTAGACATTTACATTACTCATGTAACTCTTTAAAGCACGACAGTATAGAACTTTGAAAAAAAGACACAAAAATAATTAAACTGTAATCTAGAGAAACACAGAGTCCTGATTATGTAGACTTATTCCATATAAACTCACAGATCTTGTCAGTGTACTTTCCAAGATATAGCATTCATCGCACCAAAGGATCAAGACTGCTGATTATTGTTAGACATTGATAGTATTATTGTCATAATTTGGTTGTATTGCCTATGCATAAAAAGAGAAGAAATTCTTCTTACCCATATACAGGTAACAAAGCGTGCACATAATGCACTAATGATGAACATTCCCACGACACATACCTGTTACTGTGTTTTCGTGGGGTCCCCTAATGTTGATGTGTAGTTGGCCAGGTATGCGTGTTGATGTCACCTGAACAGTGTAATGGTGCGGTGAAGATCTAGGTCACTCACGCTGACAGCATACATGGTTCTTGTACAATGATGATGATGATGTGAGACATGGGTGTGTAGAGACGCGAATGCGTTTAGGCTCATATATATGTAGACAATTCACCCAGTCACACTCATACGGAAGCCAATGATGGTTGTAACTACTGGTAACAGTTCACACATTTAATCACAGGACTAACAGTAGTATCACAGGAACAGTCAATGTAAGCAGGATCATGTACATCATGTTAACTGAAATCGATTGGAACATGTCAGGCATTCTAAGGCTGGAAAACATTCAAATATGTGGGCATGGTCAATAGTGGTATGTCCTTTAAAGTACAGTTCACAATGCCGCTTTGGTATCCCTGACTTAACGCGTCAGATACCTTAATAACTCCGTCATACAAAAGACGAGCTCCTAAATCATGTAATAATATTACCAGGGCCGTCGTTCAACTTGGCATGACACACCAGTTGCATCTTATCATGCTGTAGAGTATTGGCCGAAACACAGGGCCTCAATATGACGTCAGCTGTGTATTCTTCATAAGCAGGTTGCATAAACCCTGCTATAATGATTGTATAAATATACCGCCAACCTGCGGTTTCCACCATATATAACTTCGTCACTGGACTTCTGATCAAATGAAGAAGAATAGTCTTAAATAGCTACCTCGAGCACAAAATATAGGTTCTGCATTATAGGAACTGTGAGCTGTTCTCACAGGCTAGGTAAGCCTTTAACAAGTTCTGCAACCGAATGCGTAATAATGATAAAGTCGGTGTTACCTTGAACAGAATCCTCAGAACACAAGAAACAACACTGTCGTCATTCCTGACGTACAGTAAATCACTGGGGAAAACTGACAACGCAGTCACTTCGAAGATTTTCCTTCCCCAAAATACAACGGACATTCACGTCCCACAGAAGCCAGTTCACATCTCTCTACCTGACGGAAGTCTAACCCTTCGCGCTCCAAACTGCGCATGGGCAATGGCCCAGAACTATGTACCTTTGACCCTATCTCAATACTGGTCAAACACAATGAATGAACCAAAAGGGGAGATAACCCCTAATCAACCTGACACCGCAAAGTTAAGACATAGTTCCCTAACTTTGACCAGGGTGAAAAAATACAAATAAATTGACGTTTGAAACTCCGTCAAAAATGACCGCAACATATTACTCCACCCCCCCCCCCCCCTAAAAAAATGACACATTTAAAAAAAAATATAACCATGAGCAAGATAGCACAAGCATCAATTATGCGCCAATGAAAGAATGAACCTAATATCAGGTACAATGGACGCACAAATAAAGCGTCTGGAGAGAATAAAATCATCTCCCAACATAAGAGAAAATATTTCCTCTAAGCAAAACAAACTCGGGAGGTACCATCAAAGAAATCTAAGTTGCTGGCAACCCCAAGATACATATCAAAAATTATGAAATACTATAATTATAGCAATATACAAATATCATGAAATACAATGCTATACTATCAACATATCTAATGGATATATATCATGGATGGACATAACCAAATTTGTTAAAGTCATTATACATCATCCAAATAGTGACACAATTGTGTTAATATATATTATGATATTAAGAACAGACAAAGTTTGGAAGTGTATCAGGAGATCTAGGACACAAGATTTAAATGGAATCATGTGGGCATCTAGACAATATGTCTGCCATCACATTATCCGAACCACGGATAGCTCGCACCGTGAAATGGAAAGGTTGAAGAGCAATAGCATAACGAGTAGATCTCGAGCTCTTCAAATCCTTACTTTGCATAGCTGTAAGAGCTTTTTGGTCGGTTTCCATAATGAAATGCGCGCCCAGAAGGAACCTTTGTAGCTTAAGAATGGACCAAACCATAGCCAACAATTCACGGTCTAAAACCGAGTAATTCCTTTCTGCCGCATTCAGCTTCCTAGAGATATACATTACAGGATGCAGAGTTCCTGAATACTCCTGCATTAGTGCCGCTCCAATCCCAGTGGAAGAGGCATCACTACGAAGGACAAAAGTCTTATCAATCGTTGGTAGTCTTAAGATAGGATGAGATGAGAATAAATTCTTAACCTGATCCAATGAAGATTGGCATTCTTGGGACCAACGTACCATATTAGGAGAACCTTTTTTAAATAACGTTGAAAGTGGTGCCATAATGGAGGATAGATTCTCAATGAATCTTCCATAGAATTGTATCAATCCCAAGAGACTACGCACTTGCTTTTTTGTCTTCGGAACCGAGATATTTAATATCTTCGAAATGTTTTGGTCCTCTGTCTTCAATAGACCATGACCAACCCGATGACCTAGGAAAGAAATTTCACTAAACCCAACAAAAGCTTTAGAGGGTTTTGCAGTCAAATTATGCTCACGTAGAGTAGATAGTAATTCATTTAAACCCAAATAGTGTTCTTCCCAAGTATCACTGAAAAGACAGATGTCGTCTAAATATGCGATGACATCTGTACGACATGATAGAATTCGTCGCATCATGCGCACGAAAGTCGCTGGGGCGTTCATAAGCCCGAAAGGCATAAAATTCCACTGAAATAGACCCCTAGGTGTTGAAAAAGCAGTGAGAGGTTTGGCGTGTTCCGTCCAAGGGGCTTGCCAATAAACTTTCGACAAGTCTAGTTTAGTAAAGAATTTAGCTTTAGAAAGTCTAATAAGTAGATCATCTAATAACGGCATAGGTTCAGCATCGAACTTCGTAACTTGATTTAATTTGCGATAATCAACGCAAAGACGTATGTTACTGTCTTTCTTTCGAACAATAACTATCGACGAAGAATAAGCTGAAGTGGATGGTTCAATTATTTGTAGTTGAATCATTTCATCCAATTCTTTCTCGACTTGTGCTTGAAAATGAATAGGTATTGGGTATGGTCTTACTCTGATCGGATTACGATCAGTAAGTATGATGTCATGTTCAATGACATGTGTGTGTCCAGGAATGTCGGTAAGGACATCCTGAAATGATTGTAGCGTAGAAGATACTTGACGCTGTTCCTCAAAAGACAAATTCGAAGAAACGGTAACGTTTTTCCATGATTCCGTAGAATTAAGTGGAATCACAGGAAGAGGTAAGTTAACATCAGAAAAAGTAGTTTCCTCATCCTGTATAACAGACAGGGATGAGATATGACCATGTTGGACTGGAGAGTCGTCCGTCGCCTGGAAAATAGGCTGCAAATAGTCTGGTCGTTCAATAAATTCCGTAAGCATATTTATATGAAAGGTTTTATGCCTTCCATCAACATCGACAATATAGTCGACATCGGAAATTTTCGAGACTATAGTGTATGGACCTTTCCATGAAATGAGAAGTCTATTCTCCCTCGTGGGAAGTAAGACATACGCTTTGTCTCCAGGACAAAGTTGACGTAGGCGTCTTTTCTTATTAGCAAATCGCCTAGCCTTTTCTTTAGCAAATTCGGATGATGAAGTTGCTAGCCTGCATGATTCGATAATCTTTTCCCTAAGAGCAATAACATACTCATATGACGATTGTGTATCATCGTCAATATTATCGGAAGTTATCAAATCGTGTAACAAGGACATTGGCCCGCGCGGTTGCGCGCCAAAGACAAGTTCGAAAGGAGAAAACCCTGTATGTTCGTTGGGAACCTCTCTATAGGCAAAGAGGACTGCAGGTAAAACCCTGTCCCAATCTTCAGGATGATCCTCCGTTATCTTGCCAAGTAAGTTCTTTAGTGTCCTGTTAAGACGTTCTACCAATCCATTGGACATTGGGTGACAAATACTACTCAAAGATCTTTTAATGTCCAGAGTGGCCATTACCTGAGACATAGTGTCCGATCTTAATTGAGTGCCATGGTCTGACAGTATTTCTCCGGGGAATCCCAGACGAGAAAATATGAGCCAAAGAGCATCTGCGATATCGACAGTTGATATGCTCTTAAGAGGAATAGCCTCTGGCCAACGCGTGCACATGTCAACGCAAGTAAAGATAAATTGATGTTCTCTGGCTGACTTAATCTTAAACGAGCCAATAATGTCTATTGCCATTTTCTGAAACGGCCGAATAGGAATATCTGCAGCCTGAATAGGTGCAGCATGTCTTGGACCTCTAGACTTGACCTCTTGACAAATTTTGCAAGATCGGCAATAAATTCGTATGTCTTTGTTCACGAATGGCCAAAAGAAAGACGCAAGGACTCTAGTCTTAGTTCTGGAAAAACCCATGTGTCCAGCACACTGAGAATCGTGTGCATGTTGAAGAATTAAGGCTCTCATACACTTAGGCACAAGAATTTGCGAATGCATAGACTTGTCTGAGTGTTGTACCATTCGTACCAGTATACCATTCTTCATAGTGATATACGATCTGTGATTCGTATTCTGATTAGGATCACCTTTCTTTGCGAGAAGGAAGAATTTCTTTAAAGAAGGATCTTCCTCTTGTCGTTTAACAAACGAGTCATGCGAAATCACCAAGTGATCGTCTTGGCTATCAACTCCATTACTATCATCAGATGAAGTTGGAGGAATAAGAGCTTGGGCTCTTGTTACCACCGCATTGACCGTTTGGATGTTTTGTTTCTCCCAAATAGAAATTTGTTGCGGGGTGCATTCCTTAACCCCATGAATACGACCGATTATAAGATCCGCAATAGGATTAGGAAGAAGACACGCGTGGACATCTCCTGTAAAGAAGGGAGTGTCAATGCTAATGATAGCAGTAGGATATTTTTCCATGGTACCACCAAATGTAACACATTTGACCACCTTTCCCGTGTAACAGCGCTTATCTATGAGAGACTGTCTAACCCCGACAGTAGTACATCCAGAATAAAAAAGCACTGAGGCTAGACTATCATTCACAAGACCGTTATGCAAGATGAGAGATCCTCTCCCATCATGCGCAACTGTAGCAGGAAGAGCAGGAAGAGGGTGACCACAAATTAAGGTAGATACAGTCGATGGCTCGAACAATGTTACGCATTGGGGGCATTCAGTTGCTCTTCCAAAATCGAAAGCACAACCAGTGATAGCATTAGAGTTCCCACTATCATTTACTTGATTACAGGCTCCATTAAACTCTTGTTGTGCAGAGTTTGCCTGTTGGTAAGATTTTCTTTTGTTATGTCTAGGTCTGCCGCGATTATCATTTCCCCTGTAATTGTTATCATACTGCCTATTGTAATCATCATTCCGGTTTGAATCCCGGTTTCCATAACCACCATCGTCATATTCTTGACGTCGAGAATGATTATCTCGAGAAGAAAAGCTCGGATAGTTTTTATTGTGATAACCTTTGCGATAGTGTCTAAAATTATTACCACCAAAATTACGAGAACTACCATCTCGTCTCCAGTTCTTAGAAGAAGAACCATTATATGTTGGATTACTCTGATTCTGAGTGTAATTCTGATTACTTTTCCTATTCCAGTTTTGTTGAGCACCCTGAAATTTCTTATTGAAATTAGGGCCATATGGTGCTGCCGAAGCAACTGGCAACCCTTCTTTCACTTTAGAATTGCTAACTGTAGCATGGGGATGCGCGGTGGCATACTGGCAACAGTATTCCTCCATGTCTTTTAAGTTTCTAGGTTTACGCTCATGAAGAAATGCAAGGAAAGAATCATTAACAGATGACAAAACTTTGTCTCGAAGCAATAAGTCCTTTAGACCTTCATATGTTTTCTCAGTTTGAGACAACTCAATCCATCGTGTGAATGTACGACGTATCTTTGTAATAAAATCAGAGAAATCTACTCCATTTTCTGGCAACATTGTCCTAAAACGAAGACGATAATCTTCTTCTTTTAGCTGATATTTTTTTAGTAATGCTGCTCTGACAACATCATAATTAGTCCTGTCATGCTCCTCTATTGTCATAAGAGTAGTCACTGGTTCACCTGTAAAAAATTCCATCAGTTGTTCGACATATTTTTTCTTTTTTTTATCTTATGCGTATCACATAAAAATTGGAATCTATCCAGTTAATCTGCTATGTCGTCCTTTAAAGGATTGAAATGAGGTAATTTGATCTTACTAGCAAACTCCTTTGTCGTACCCGAACTTGCTTGATGAGCACCCATATTTGTCAATTTTAATTTTTCTAACTCCAAAGCTAAGAGTTTCTCCTCATGTTCCATTTTTGCTTTTTCCTTTCTCTCCTCGGCTTCTCTGTCTAATCTTCTATTTTCAGCCTCAGCCTGAAGTTTTCTCTCCTCAGCAGCAGCTTGAGCTTGAAATCTTCTCTCCTCAGCAGCAGCTTGCAGTTTTTTCTCTTCAGCAGCAGCTTCTCTTTGAAACCTTTTCTCTTCAAGTTCTAATCTTCTATTCTCAGCTTCTATTTTCTGTCTCTTCTCTTCTGATTTCAATGCCTTGGCATATTGAGCATTTGCATATTCTTCCAATATATCACCCGACTTACCAAGGGTTAACCCTTGCTGGATGAAGAAATCCAATGTAGACATTCTGTCTGATACTTATGTATTAGTACCTGCAATAATAATACACTTATCCCAATTCAATGGGAGACAAGTCTGTAATGCTAGACTTGTATACTCACTATACTTTATTCCAATCTCTTTGAGAGACAAGTCTTAATCAAAGACCTTGTATGGTTACCTTGATTCTTTATAATAATATTCTATCAATAATCTCTATGTGAAGAGTGTACCATATTAATAATAATAATAATAATACATGACCAAGTATATATCTAGACTGTGTATGACAACAATGTATTACAATAATAAATACAAAGACAAAGATACAGAACAACAACCGAAAACGTTCGCAGAAGTCAAATAAACAATACGGCGAAACTAAGGAAAATATCACAAAGCATGTGACGATAACTGCGAAAATGAACAAAACCAATGACACCACAATTATAAACGAAAAGGTGTAAAGAAATAAATGAAAGGAAGGAGAGGCCTACAAATACAAACGAATGAAATCAAAACTAAAGAACAGAAAAAATATAACGAAAACAACGAAAAGGTACACTTCGTCACACCTAAACGTAAATAGCAATAAATATAGCTAACAATTTCCAATGAAGGAAAATTGTTCAGTCCCTAAAGACACGCTCTCAGTAGATACCTCTATTACGTGGTATTATCTACAAGAGTCACCTTCCCAAGCAACCCACAGAAATATACACAACAATATCACAAATAACATAAACAGCATATAATGGAATGTGTTGCAAAACAAAGCTCAATTACACATGATACTAAAGTAACTTTCTTGCTCCTTGTCAACACGGAAGTACAATGTCAAGCGCGTAATGATTGTTAGATCCACTGTACGACGATAACATGTAGTGGTCTTCAGGAACATAAAGTCACTATGACCTTCTCGACAACTAGTTGAGACTTGAGACTCAATATTAAAAAGTTCGTAGACGGTACTGTTTACGAAAAGAACTTGCCCTCAAACTACGTGACTTGATCGCTCAGACGTTGGAGAGTCTGTTGACTGTAACGGTAAACAACCAGCGGTACTGTTTACAAAAAGGACTTGACTTGTATGCAGCTGTAACGTGTAAACAACCAGCGGTACTGTTTACAATAAGGAATCGACTTGTGTGCAGCTGTGGTCCACGTAGCAATATTGCATAGATGCTAACTCCAGTACTTGTACCAACTGTGGTTCATGTAGCATTATCACACAGATGCTAACACTGTTTATGTGGGTCAACAGTCGATGACCTATTTTACTGTCCTGTGTTATTTATAAGCTGTCAACCTTGATCATTCCAATGTGTAGCAGAAACCAAAATTGTAGCCGAAAAGCCCACGGAACTGGTCCGCCAGAAATGTTACTGTGTTTTCGTGGGGTCCCCTAATGTTGATGTGTAGTTGGCCAGGTATGCGTGTTGATGTCACCTGAACAGTGTAATGGTGCGGTGAAGATCTAGGTCACTCACGCTGACAGCATACATGGTTCTTGTACAATGATGATGATGATGTGAGACATTGGTGTGTAGAGACGCGAATGCGTTTAGGCTCATATATATGTAGACAATTCACCCAGTCACACTCATACGGAAGCCAATGATGGTTGTAACTACTGGTAACAGTTCACACATTTAATCACAGGACTAACAGTAGTATCACAGGAACAGTCAATGTAAGCAGGATCATGTACATCATGTTAACTGAAATCGATTGGAACATATCAGGCATTCTAAGGCTGGAAAACATTCAAATATGTGGGCATGGTCAATAGTGGTATGTCCTTTAAAGTACAGTTCACAATGCCGCTTTGGTATCCCTGACTTAACGCGTCAGATACCTTAATAACTCCGTCATACAAAAGACGAGCTCCTAAATCATGTAATAATATTACCAGGGCCGTCGTTCAACTTGGCATGACACACCAGTTGCATCTTATCATGCTGTAGAGTATTGGCCGAAACACAGGGCCTCAATATGACGTCAGCTGTGTATTCTTCATAAGCAGGTTGCATAAACCCTGCTATAATGATTGTATAAATATACCGCCAACCTGCGGTTTCCACCATATATAACTTCGTCACTGGACTTCTGATCAAATGAAGAAGAATAGTCTTAAATAGCTACCTCGAGCACAAAATATAGGTTCTGCATTATAGGAACTGTGAGCTGTTCTCACAGGCTAGGTAAGCCTTTAACAAGTTCTGCAACCGAATGCGTAATAATGATAAAGTCGGTGTTACCTTGAACAGAATCCTCAGAACACAAGAAACAACACTGTCGTCATTCCTGACGTACAGTAAATCACTGGGGAAAACTGACAACGCAGTCACTTCGAAGATTTTCCTTCCCCAAAATACAACGGACATTCACGTCCTACAGAAGCCAGTTCACATCTCTCTACCTGACGGAAGTCTAACCCTTCGCGCTCCAAACTGCGCATGGGCAATGGCCCAGAACTATGTACCTTTGACCCTATCTCAATACTGGTCAAACACAATGAATGAACCAAAAGGGGAGATAACCCCTAATCAACCTGACACCGCAAAGTTAAGACATAGTTCCCTAACTTTGACCAGGGTGAAAAAATACGACAAATAAATTGACGTTTGAAACTCCGTCAAAAATGACCGCAACAATACCCTTTCATCTTTTCACCACCCACAGATGATGTACCGCAGTTACCATTGCGCTGACTACATAGCAACACCAGGAATATGAGATGTTTGTAGTATTGCTGCTTTAAGCAGTAGCTACTTGAGAGATGATAGTGATGACACACCCACATAGTCACGTTGACATTAACTCTAGGCACACGGATGTTTAGTATTTTATGAAGTTTAGTGTACATGTGTATGACGTCCATACTTTCAAACAGATTTAACGACTTGAACGGTGCATCCAAGGCTAAAATCAGTCGAGCACATCAAATTCTGACCAGATTAGCGACACATGTCTTTCACTATCGCCCCAGGACATTTAGTTATGCACGCTTCGCTATCTTAGTTAGTGTAGCTCCGCTTATCTGACCGCTCCAATTCAGTAACGACATTGATGGCAGATATTACAGACATGACGAGTGCTGACAAATCTCTGCTTCCAGAGACAGTTACCATGTCGACAGGTGTATATATTTAGATATTGCGTGTATGGAATTATTGTTGATCAGATGGTTGTATCATATGAGGTTGTGTATTTAAGTAATGATTGATGATATACCTCAATTGAAACATTAGTTATTGGTAATGGGATAACGTTACACTCATGATTTTAGTTTTCCGACTTTTCATGTTATGACTCATAGTTTGTAAATGTATATGTACAGGAGCAGGCATATGATAGTATGCTAAGTGAACACTAGATAATAGTTGATAGAACGCAAATGTCTCCCTACGGGATACATTTGTACGGCCCCGGGTTGTATGTCGCCGTGGGGTTTGCCCAAGCATTATTCATGCTATTGGCAAGGTCAGATAAACGCTTAAGACAGTTCACAGGGAAGAAAATAATGTATGATAAAACAGACAAGAGTTCAGTAACTCGGCTCGCGTTAACTAAACGTGAGTATTTCTCTTGAGTGGTAAATAAAAGGCTCGACCAATACTTTTAAGTGAAAACATTTTAGAGCAACGAATCAGAAGTAGCGAGAGAAACATACGACAGAATAATGACCAGAGGTCATTATGGCAGTCCGGTTTGAGTGATTGAAGAAGCAAGGTGTGTTTGCAGTAGTCTCAAGAAGTGCCTTCTGTTGTTGTACTGATATAGCATAGGTACAGAGATATTCAGGAGATTTGCCATTACTAGACAGTGTTTAAATGATTAGAGAATAATGACCAGAGGACATTAGGGCAGTCCGGTTTTTGTGATTGAAGAAGCAAGGTGTGTTTGCCGTAGTCTCAAGATGAACGGATTCTGTGGTTATACAGATATCGCCTAGATATAGATATATTCAGAAGTTTTGCCATCACTAGACAGTGTTTAAAATGGATAAGAAGTTTCTTATAAACACCGTGAGTGTAGAGAGTGTATTTCGTAAGGAATTCAGCGATTTGGGTTGTAAGTATTATCTGAACTTATAATTTATACGAGATAGAATTATACATATACAGGAGAAGTAACACAGAGGTACAGTGTCGAAGTGTCAGCCATATTATGAGCACTTTATTGACTAAGTAAAGAAAGCAGGAGATGTGAAGATATCACTACCCTTACAAAGCAACAGTTGGTCAAGTAAAATACGACTACCTGTAAATAAAAGAATGGTTACGCATTACTGGAAGAAAACCACATTTATCATCGTCAGATCACGATAAGTGAAGTATGAGCTATTCATAAATAGGTACGATATTTGAGCGACTGGGAGAGTCGACTTCTGTACGAACTGCAAACATGCTCTCGCATGTAAGTATATGACCTGAAGCTTTGATAGTTAGTATATGAATTGAATTTTGCTTTCAGGAACAGTAGTAGAGGCAGGTCTGACTACGTTTACAAAGGAAGAATATGTACGTACACGAGATATAGAGCTTATGCACGAAGCACCTATGATAATTATATGCGAGCTCTATGATAACAAGAATACTTTTTGAGAAGACTAAGAACGTCAACTGGAGATGATAGAATGATAAAGGAAGAATATATAAATATATAAATATATAAATATATAAATAAATAAATAAATATATATATGAGATATAGAGCTTACGCACGAAGCACCCATAATATAATGATATGCGAGCTCTATGATATCAATTACTGGTCTTGCTGAGTAATATTACAAATGTAAATAAATGTTTTGAAGGATAAGACAAAGATTTGAGTTCGTCCTTTGAGGGTTGCTGTATGTAAGCCATTACTATTCATAAACTACCTGTTGAGTGCGCATCATGGGGCATAGCGATTATGTTAAAGTGGAGTTAGAGAGAGATCGCTTTGCACCGTGTTGTACACTCACCAAACACAAAATAAATGCGATAATTAACTATGACTACGAAGTAGCGTAAAATGACGTAGATAACATAGTGACAGGATTCCATAGCGTCGGCTTGTGTGGCAAGGTCCACTTATAGCAGTGTAGTTGATTCTACTCTCAAAGTGTTTATATTAGATGTAGATTTCAATTGGGGATAAACCCATCTCGTCAGGAGTTATGAGATTCGGGTAAGATTTAGGCTAGTATAGCCACCAGAGATATTTGAACAGATCAAGGGTATCGTAACCGTCATGGAAGGGTATAGATGCCCAAAGAAAATATGTATGATTGCCGACTAAAAGAAGATGTGCAGGAAGGCACCGAAGTGAAATATTATGTATATGGAAGGAAGACAAAATATGTCCAGTGGAATTCCTAAGAATAAAATATATGAAGGAAATAATAATTATGCTATGGAAGCACTAAAAGAAAGATAAGTCTTGATAGCCTAAAGAATTTTGAAGAAGCATGGACTTATGCAGAAATAAGTTATGAAATGCTAGAATCGAAGATTTTAAATGAAACTGTCAAATTGTACTAAGAGCAATGTGTCGCTCATATAAGTTCCTGTGTTGAATAAAGTGAAAGTCGTTAAACACGGAAGTTTTCGAGAAATGATTTCCAGTTGGAAGCATGAGTTTGTAGAGATATAACCAGTTAATAATTGATGACAGTTAGTCAGATGAAAAGACTTAGAACACAAAGAACAGTTCGATTACGAATAGAAAAACGGTGGCCAGAATTTTGGTGACTACATTTCAGAACATTAATACAATATCCCTAGACATCATTCAACATACTGGAGCCAGAAGGAAAAGTTCCTTAACACTACCACTATACGAAAGTCACTAGTAACAACAAAGAAGGAACGGAACGGATCGTGAGTTGATTGAAGAAGGAACAGTGTCTCATCCAGGAATTAACATCTCTGGCGGAGATGGCCAGTACACATGTCCATAATCAATAACTTGGAAGATAAACAAAAGAGACTTGTAAAATTTGAGTTGCATCACTAGGCCTGCCATCTGCCACCTAGTGACACCACATAAAGTGTAACCAGTCCCCGAGCACGGTCACATACTTTGAATTGAGTACGTAACCAGTCGGGACAGCACAGTTACATACTTTGAATTGAGTACGTAACCAGTCGGGACAGCACAGTTACATACTTTGAATTGAGTACGTAACCAGTCGGGAAAGCACGGTTACACCTACCTCTTTGTCACATTTCGACACAAAAACCCAGGCATCGCCTCCTTTTCCTTACGTAATGCCACAATGCTTTTACTTCCCCCCCCCCTTTTTTTTTTTTTTTCTAACTATTATTCTTGGAAAGCAACAACGTAATCGAATGTAAATTAGTTACTAGTCATCATCATTATCTTCATCATCATTATCATCATCATCATCTTTTAACTCCCTAAGAAGCTTATGCTCAAGGTCTGTCCATATCTTCGTCATCCCTTCATGTCTGACTCCACTTCTCTTCTCTATGTGTTCCCTGGTCGCCCTCTGTCTCTCTTACCCTGGGCATTCCAGAACAGAATGATGGTAAATCTAAAAGCAAATTTGCTCAGTGTTGTATCCTATCTGGCAACTTGTCTGGTTCGTGTCATCAGTTCCACTTTAATGATCTTGTCATTCCACTTATCGCTCTATTTTAGGCATGCACGTATTTATGAAAGCGTCCTTGGTTAGAGCGCAGGCCTTTCGCGGCAAAGGTAGTGGGTTTGAACCACGTTGGCTTCATTCTACAATCTATCATCTGTAAGTGGATAATACATTCTGCTTTTGGGTCAGGAAAGGCAAAAACAGCGAGGAGAGGAAGGGGTTACTTGATCAAGTACTGTCAAGTCACTAACACTTCACTCTCCTACGGCAGTATCTGATATGAGCCTACCTTTTTCAGCCATTTTTAGACAGTCGCAAGCTTTTCGGTTGTTGGTTTTTGTTGTTGTCCGTGTTCAGAGCTATGACTTGACATGATTCTGATTTTTGTGTTGGACGTGACTTCTTTTGATCTGCGTCCATTTCTTTGATCTGATCAGACTGTTGTCGTGATTCTGATAATTTGTTATTGTTTTTTTTAATTCTATCCTATATTTCAGCTGAGATTTTAATTTTAACTAGTAAATATACCCGTCAAAACAATGATGGGGAAAGAAATAAAACTAACGTCTTATCATTTCAGTATCTGCAGCACATTTAGAAGACTGGGAAACACATTTTGTTGATTTTGAATGAAACTATTGTACCCATTTTTGTAAAGATTTGACAAAAATTATGTTGGCTATTTTTTATTTCAAGGGATGTAATTTATCCTCTTCCCTGAAAAAAAGGAAATAATCAAACGGCAAAAAAAAAGTTATAATAATAACAATAAAATATACGTAGTTTTGATACTTTACTACGTGTTTTTTTATATTTATTATTTAATATAACTGCAACTTTGGTGGGGAAAAAAGTGCCGTTTAGTGCAAAGCTCAGAAGCGCTCAACTTTTATATATAATTTCAAGACTGCAACTTTGGAGTGGGGGAAAAAATGTGTGACAGGAAAGAACGCTTAATTATATATATATATATATATATATATATATATGGAATATTAACTGCTTATTCGGAGTAACCAGGAGGACATGCACACCATCATAGCTGGCAGACGCTGGAGTTGGGTTGGCCATGTCCTCAGAAGGGACCCTGATACCATCACAAGAACAGCTATGCTATGGACCCCCGAGGGAAAGCGAAAGAGAGGCCGACCAAAAACAACTTGGCGGAGAACTGTGGAAGCTGAGATGCAAAGAATGAACCACAGTTGGGGCACTGTACGAAGGATGGCCGCCGACCGAGCAAAGTGGAATCAATTTGTTGCTGCCCTACAAGACGCCACCAGGCGTGATGGCCGCTGACTGCTTTGACGGTTGGCGGTTATGGATCAAAGAAGAAGAAGAATATGGAATATCAGTCGTCCACAAGGGATGTGTTATCTATTGCGGATGCAAGTTAACAAATGCGGATAACAGTTAACTTTTACGGATAAAAATTAGCTATTGCTGATAAAAGTAGAAATATAATTATGTAAGAAGCGACTATGACTCTTATAATTTTATGGGACGTCACATATTCCAAACCCCCCTCCCACTATCGTCACACAACTTCACAAACTTTTTATCCTCTCCCCCATCACTGCGTGACGTCAAATGTGGACGACGCCTTAGTGATGTAGGGCACTTTCACTAGTGCATCGATTACATATGGTCTTGTCATAATGACAACGGTGTTGTAGGTCAGACTAACCCTACACCAGATTATACCCGAGTATTATCAGGCCTAGGCCAGAATATCCCATAAAGTATAATATGCACAGGCTGCTTATCATCATCATCATTCCTTTCCGTTCCCGGTGGAACACAGGGCTGAAACAGTTGCTCTCCATCGATTTCTATTTTGGGCTGTCTTTTTCAGCTGTGCCCAAGTCATTCCAACTTCATTAGCCTCCTCTTCCACGGTTCTTCTACAAGTTCTCCGTGGCCTCCCCACTCTTCTTTTCCCTTGTGGGTTCCAATCAAGTGCACCTCTGACTTTGGCTTGATTTTTCTCTTCTGAGTGTATGTCCTATCCATCCCCACTTTCTTACCTTAATTTCCATTTGTATTGGCTATTGCCCGCATCTTTTCCTTAGCTCTATATGTGTTGTTACATTTGGCCATCTGTTATGATTAAAATTCATAACATGTCTGTCGATATCAAAATGGTTCGACAAGTATTCATATTTGTTTACCATCGGTAGACCTTGGAAACAGGAAGTTACGTCATTGCCTTTGGACTCAGTTAGCAGACGCCCGGGTCGGGGTCCCCAAATGTTTACGATCGTCTGCTAGGTTCTTCTGTGTGTTTCATTGTGGAAGGTGGACGTGTGTTTCTGAGCTCCTGAGAATTATAGTATTTCATTGATATATTCCTATGTATTCCATCACAGGATCATCCATATACATCCGTGTGATGATGCCAGTATATTTGAAAAAGGAATGATGAATGCTGGAAAGAACGTGAGTTGAACAATAATAAAATGTGTAATCTGTCGAGGACAGTGTTCTATCTACAGACGGTACAGCGCTAGACTGGAGACGATATATGTAACGGCATAATATGTATATGCATTTCAAAGATGATCTTTTGGAGCTACGTCCAGTACACTAAACTATGTTGTATATTGTCCACGATGCTTTTGTGGTGACATTTACGAGTTCATGTTGCAAGGCTGTGTGCGTGGTCTACTAACGTTACCCCTAGTTGAACATTGGCCAGAGTAGAAGAGTGTCTACTCCAAATATTCAAAGAATTATATAAAGACACGCAACATCATCTTATACGGAGGATCCGTCGGAGACATCTATTTACAAATATCTGTAGTTTGGAGGTGATACTCTTTGAGACATGCCATGTCTCTGAGCCATACAGCAAGACTGACTTCACATTTGAGTTAAAGATTCTGATTTTACTCTCTCTGGATAGCTGAGTTCCATATTCGTATCACGAGTGGTGTAAAGAGTCTGTCTGAGACAAGACAAAAGTCTGATTGAGGAGGAAGAAATAGGGGAAAGTCTGAAATAGCGAATGTGAATGTTGAGTGCAAGTGTGACAGTCAGGCGTACAAAGATGATACACAATCTTTTACCCTGTCACGTGGACTTATTTAGACGTCAACTCCACTCACCCTCTCTTTCTCACCTATCAACAACTGAATAGATATATGAAGTAAGGGACTGATACACCAAGTGGTTTTCACATTCAACAATCAAAGATGTGAAGGTCGGAACAAAATTCTGATTCGCTGCTAAATAGTTTTCTTTGTTTATTATGATATAAATAAATAAATAAATAAATAAATAAATAAATAAACAAATAAATATATATATATATATATATATATATATATATATATATATATATATATATATATATATATAATATATATATATATATATATAATATATATATATATAATATATATATATATATATATATATATATATATATATATATATATATATATATATATATATTCTTCTTCTTCTTCCTCGTTCGCCTTCAGACTTCCACATTTATGACTCTAATAAAGGCAGTAGTCAACCCAAGGCTCCCAACATCTCCAAACAGTTTTTCGTTGACAGAAGTGGGTTGTTGCCATATGCTACTCCGTTCATTACTGTAGGTTGGGCAGTATTGCAGCAGGTGTTCGACTGTCATTGGGCTGGTACCGCAGGTGCAGAGATCTGTTGCACCAATTTTGTATTTGTGGTACAGATGGTATCTCAATCTATTGTGACCAGTGCGTAGCCGAAAAATGATGACCTGTTCTTTTCTGGATAGTTGATGATATGCATCATTTTCAAATGTCCCGGGTGCTCTCTTTCCGATTTGGACTTGAATGTAGCCTTTATAGTGGTCTTTGCCGTTGCGTAAGTTGTCTCTATATCATTTTGTTGTAAGGCACCTCCTTCCTTAGCATGTCTATCTGCCTCCTCATTTCCTGGTATGTTGCAATGGGCTGGTATCCACTGGATAGTGCACTTCTTGAAGCATTCGGCCAGTCTTTCAAGGGAGATTATCAGATCTTTCAATCCTTTAGTTTGGTGGCTCTTCAGTGCTGATATTATTGAGAGGGCATCTGAAAAGATTACTATCTGTTTTTCTGCCTGTGCTTTGCATTCAATAAGAGTTTCAGCTGCCTGTTTCATGGCTTCTGCTTCAGCACAGAAGTTATTGCAGTATTTTCCAGTGGCAATTGCCATAGAGTGAATTCTATTCTTTAATTTTATGAGGATGCCGGCACCCCCATTTTCAACTGCATTTGTTGCCGAACCATCAGTATATGCATGTGTCCAAAGCTTTGCTGGAAATGTTTGGTCAATATACTTGGTTGCTATACACTTTCTTTGTGTTTCTGTCTGTGTTCCCTTACCTTCAATGCCTGGAATATCAGATTTTAACTTAGGAAAGCATCTTATTTTCCACAGTGGGATAGTTGAGCTTGTTGGGATTTTCTTTGCAACTGAGCTTGCTAGTATGGTATTATTGTTAATTTTTTCTTTTGCTTGGGCGACAAAGTTAGTTCGCTTGAGCCTGCCTCTTCCTAGCCTATTCATTCTTTGGTACATGGGGTGTCCTTCGAGCCTCTTAAATTTTTCAGCTTGTTTTAAGACTCTGCTGTCACGTCTATCCTCCATTGACTGTAGCCCTGTGATGTTTTCCATATGGTTGATTTGTGTAGACTTTAGGGCCCCTGTTATAATACGTGCTGCTTGGTTTTGGAGTCTGTTTACTCTGTCAAAATTTGATTTTGCTGCCGTCGACCAAGCTGTGATGCCATATTCCATAGCAGGTCTGACTCTGCCTGTGTACAGCTTTTTGAGGATATTCTCATCAGCACCCCATGTGGTACCTGCTAACTTTTTCATGATGGCCATGCGAAGTTTTGCCCTTAGCTGTATTTTGTTAATCTGTGATTTCCATGTCATTCGGCGGTCTAGTGTGATTCCTAAGTATGTTGGTGTTTCATCTTCTCGTACTGCCTGCCCATTTAGTTGCAGCTTTGCTTGCTGTGGTTTATTTGACAAGGTAAAAATAGTGTCTGTAGTTTTTTGTTCATTTATTTTGAGCAACCACTTTTTGGACCAACTTTCAAGGGCTAGCAGTGAATCCTGCATGCGCACTCTTGCTGTGATGATGTATTGTTCTGAAGTCCACATGGCCAGGTCATCAGCGTAGAGGGAGTTGTGGACATTCTTGTGGATGTTTTCTGTTATATCATTTATCTATATGAGGAAGAGTGTTGGGGAAAGGACCCCACCCTGTGGAACTCCATGTTCCATTGTAGTCTTTTTGCTTAACTGTCCGTGCACCTGCACTCTAGCTGTTCTGTTTGTTAGATAGTTGCTGATCCAGTTATACATTCTTCCACAGACTCCATATTTAAGCATTTTAACTCTTAGCCCATCTTTCCAAACTTTATATATATATATATATATATATATATATATATATATATATATATATATATATATATATATATCTATATATATATATATATATATATATATATATATATATATATATATATATTACTATATCTGCGGGCAAGAGGGCAGGAATTATAAAATTAATCCAAACAAAAGTATGATTCCACTATCAATAAACACAAGAATAACAACAGGCAACCCCAAACCGATTGTGGTTAATAATCCAAAATGGCAATCAAAGTTGCACACAAAGAAAACCCAATAAAAAAAACAATTAATAAAAATCCACAGTGGGTATTAGGAATTCTAAACACCCAATTCTAATCTGTGTCGCCGGTCGATAGTCCCCAGTTTCAATTGAAACGACTGTGATCTAGGCTACGCAAAATAAAAAAAAAACCCACAGCAAAAGAACACACCACCAAAAAACACAAAACCCCAACGAATGATGTAGAGAGGTAAACACACTCTTATAAGCACAACCAAGTACTTCTTGAAAGATTTATTAATTTCCGCCTCACGTCTTTGAGTTAAATCCCCTGTCTGTCATGTCTGCCAGTGAGGTAGTATCCTGTACACTTGAACCAATTATCTTGCCAGTCCTGTGCCTTTCCGGCGAGGTGAGAATGCAGATAAATCCAAGGTTGACGCGGACAGTGGGAAATATATTTTCAGTGTGACTCAATGATAATTAACCCGGATATCCCGTGGGTTGAATGAGTCCAAACTCAGGTTTGCGCAAGTGGTGCGCCTTAATATACCCAAGAGACGCGGCCAGTTTAATTGTGACTGTGCATATGCTGAACATGACCACCTGTTTACAAACGAAGACAGGATGGGCGCTCTATTCTGAAGTTTGGTGAGATTGAATGTTGATGGTCATAGAGGTTTGGTCGCTACAGAAGCATACGGTACCAGCAGTTGGGTACCGAGCTCTGCCTTCCTGGTAATGGTTTGTATTAAGATTTAACCTACTGGTCCCCATTCGAGAACTCGATCAAGGCTATGATACCAGACCTTTGACTTAATGGTGGTTTCCAGGTTTCCGTCCCCGGTGGCGTGTGGAAGTTTGCCTTCTCCGCTGTGAAGATACAATAAATACAAGCCATAAGCTAGTCGCCTAAATTAGGGTCCATTAGCTAATAATACCTATGCCTATCTCTACACATAGACAACTACTGTTTAAAAACAATAAACCCCGCGCTCCATTTATCCCAGGTTATCTTGGAGCGTCAAACAAGTTTTTGCTGGCTGATTCAGCACATTCACAACCGTCTCTCATTGCCGTGATATCGGCCAATTACTAGCCACGCAACACGCTGGGGTAGCGACAGCCCTACGCTAGCATACTGAGCTTGCGTAACGGTCCAAGGCTTGAATGTAAACAAAATCGCAGGTCTGGCAGACCAGCGTAAAAATGTTCCGCCCGTGAGGCGTCTATCCTTCAAACCCCACATCGGGTTACACTCAACAATAAAATCAATATTTACACACATGGCCCTAACCATAACTTATCCGGGAACTCATAAGTATCCTGTTATACAAATGATTTGTATAAGTCGTCATGTACGCACATATTTATGCATCTCTAGGGAAGAAAAAAGAAACACACATCTCTCAAGAAACTCGTTGTAATAAAAAAAAATGGAGTTTACAGTTGTATTAACACAATTGATATAAACCCACACTCACTGTTCTTTGAATAGAATTATTAAAGGTCCCATCTATGAAGTTTTATTTTTACATAGCGAATTTAAAATGTATCCACATTCCCGTTATGAAGTAAGATAGAAAAATTTACTGCTATACGTGTTCGCTCACTGATGAGTGATTAGTGATAGATTCTACCTACACAAACTATCTAAATAAAAATAGTGCTCTTACCGAGATGCGAAGAAATCCACTAACACCAAGAGTAGCTGGTCGAATTCGCCAAATAAATATGACAACGTCCACTCTACTAGAATTCCTGAAGCTTTAAGTACAAGACAACTAAAGAGTTCAGATGTTATATCAAAACTCAGGCCACAGATGTTCGGCTTCTAGCGATTTCGAGCGAATCTTTCGCCTAGGCTGCAACATAACATGACGCAACCGCTACAGAACTCCGAGAACAAGTTTTCCGTGTTCCGCGGACGAAAGCCGAGCTAAAAGTGAGAGGCCGCCATTTATAGCGTAATCGGATCTTCCAGTGGACACATGAAAGGCAATGGCTTTCCCTGGTGTCAAAGGCGCCAGGAAACGTCAGCAGCTCTTCTGCAAGAAACCGAGTGCCAGGTTCTAATCTCGTGGTCAAAGAACTCTAAGAAATATTCCGCCTACCGCGACAGAGAGCCCCGAAAGCGTCAAAAATTTCTCCTACCGAAATTAAAGAGAAAGGTGAGTGAACCTGTCCGGTTACAGTGACAGGCCAAGTTACCCCACTTTACAACTAAAGAAGACCGAAAAAGAATGCAATGGGCGGTGTGACAGACGAACTCATCCGTCCTGAATTTGTTAGGATGATGGTGAGAACCCTCTGATAACATCGGTACCCCTGAAGTGTTGAATGATATGATACGACTCTTCGTAATGACCCCTTGGATAACATCAGTGCCCCCGAAATATTGTAACCTTTCGTCAAACGGGATTTTTCTTTTCACCTGGACTCATTAGCTATGCAACCTTTCCACGCAGATTGGCAACACGCTTGCTGATTGATATGTAGACAGTTTATCTACCGTTCATTCTGGTCATCACATTGATTTAAGGAGAGATTAAATCACGCCCATGGTCATCTCTTGAGCAATCATAGGCAGTAATTTCATTAACTTGGCCCAGAAGGGGCGGCGCCAGAATCAAACAGATAGCAGAGACCACGATCAAAGACACAGACTAGGGGATCTCAGGAAAGACTAGCGCCACGATCAAAGACAGTAGTGGTCCATGACGAGCGACGCATGTTCCCTGCCGGTATTTTCGCATCTCCGTGCCAAACGCAGAACCGATCGCAGTGAAAGCGAACGGGGAAAGCCGGAACGCAAGCAGCGAGCGAAGATACGAGAGACCAGGGGCGGCATATCTCTTTAGTTTGGCGGTCAGATCCCCAAAAGTGTCCTGAGATCTAAAAAGGTGTCAAGTTTCTCATGTCCCACTCATCTTTCATTTCATTCTAGATATATACAGACCACGTAGAAATACACTTTATCACTCGCTGGCTAGAACTTAACAGAAGCACTAGCTATATTTGAAATCTTGTTATAGATTTTCCCCTGGATTTTATACATATTTGCAGTGAATTCTATTTCTGTGCAAAGCGGTAAAATATATATTGTGTAAAGTGATCAGTGGTCTAGTTCATTCATTCTATTTCACTGGATTTTGTGTTAATTTAAATCTATTAAATTAAACCATCTCAATAGTTCCAGTTGTAAATGTAATGATATACCAGCTATATTATTTCCAAAAGATAATAGATGTTAAATGCTTAAATTAACTTTTAAAGTCGCGAAGGAATTTATAATTAATAAATGTTGTTAAGTCCTATATTTATAAATAGTCTTAACGGGAAATTTATCGCGCTTTAGAAGGTTATTTGTTTTTCGGTATATTCTTCTTCTTCTTTCGTCCTTAGCCACCGACCGTCAAAGCAGTCAGTGGCCATTACGCCTAGTGGCGTCTTAAAGCAACAGCAGATAGGTTTTCTTTGCCATTGTTTCCCATCACGCCTATTGGCGTCTTTAGGGCAACGGCAAATCAATCCATTTGCTGTTGTTTCCGTAATCGAAGTGACTGGCAAACGGGTGATCAGCCCGTTGGTTTTCGGTATATTACATGTTTTTTTTCTTTCATACAGATTGATCGTAACCTGTGCGATCCCAGCATTAAGAAAGCAATAAAGCAAATCAATCTAAGCAAAGCAAAGCATAAACAGTGTGTAGAGTCTCCCTGACTCAGAACTTGTTGAAACTGTGTAAATTTTTAATCTTTGAGGCGATTCTATGTTTGGAATTCCGCTATCTAACTTATAGCAAAGAAAGCACACCCAAAGACAAATTTAACCCACCATCAAGCAAACTAAGTCGTAACGGGAAGAAGAACACTGGCCCGAGCTTTTGTTAGTTTACTGACACAGAGAGAGAATACATATTTACCGAACAGTGATGTGACTAGTTTTCTCCCTGGACTTAAACCATACCTCACGGATAAAGTGTATCAGCACGCGTAAGAATTTTATTATCAGCGGCAAAGTCAAATAGACCACACCATCCTCACCCCGGTATCAGAGACCGTGCCCTCCCATAGAAGCTGTTATTAAGAAAAGAGACACCATTACAGATTCATTTTCCAGCGATTACGGAATCCTTTTTTATGTGCTGAACGCCTACCCGCTAATCTGGGGCTAGAACTTGAACAAACACTCATACATTTAGTTTGAGGTGTAACTGCTGTTGTGTTATTCTATGGAGTGCCAGTTTTTTTCACAATCGGTAAGTGAGAGCAAGATGAGTGAAGGCCTTTACTAGCGCGTGTATGAATGACATGACATTAAATCTTTTGTGTAACCATTCTGTTAACTTGCTTACCTGGTAATATATATCTTTTCTGTATAACCTGCATTGTTCCTTTAAATGGGATAGTTTTGATAAACTCTGTTTAAGAAACCCCCCTCCTTTTCATTTGCTTAGTAAAGGGAAGAACAATTGGGAAGAACAGGATTCTTTCTACCACCCATACCTAACTTTATAACACATCTTTTCAGAGTAATTAACTTTACTGTTAGGTTAACTTACCTACGTTCCTGATAACTATTTATCTTTGGACTGGGTTTATCTTTGTCTAATAAGCGGGACGGGCTTAGTCGATACCAATCTTCTTTACCCCCTCCCTACTTTGTTATTTGCAATTTTCTGTAATTTTAATAATTCTTGTTGTAAACAAATGATTATTGTAGTGATTGGTTTTTTAACTTTAATAAACAACATAAACTCATCGTAATCGTTATTGTGTCGGACTACCCAAAGCCCAAAATTTCCCCTATTTGTTTAAGATAGTTGTATCCACGTCGTCTGTGCGTTTGAAGCACCAAATCGGTGTGAGAGCAGGTGTGTGTCTGGAAAACTGGCAAATAATTGTTTGACCAGGAGAGTGGAAGAGAAGATTGAGAGAAACGATTTGTCGTAAATAAGTCTGTCTTTATTCTCCTCCAGCACTCTGTGAAGCATCTATTTACTCTCTACATTTCTATCACTGAGCTTTTCACCATCATTCTACACTCTAAACCGGACTACTATTTCTAAGACTCTTTCTCTCAAAATAAATTTACGACAATATTTGTGGGCTGGTCCTGGATCTTGAGCTACATTTGAGGCAATCGCATAGCCGGGATAAAGATATTTTGAGTCTGATCTAAGTCTGGGTCTAACTAGATAGAGTGTGAGTGATCTGTCTTTGTGATTTAGGGAAATAAATAAATAATTAATTACACCCCTAGACAACGCCTTTTAGTACTTGGGTCGTCCACACAGCATATTTACAGGTTGTTTTCTTTCCACAGCAGTAGAAAGTACGGATAATCATAAATTTTGTTTGCTAAATTATCCTCTGGCGGAGTAAATTAAATTTTTTTCTTTATAAGATTTGCTGGGATTGCGTGATTGGTTTTAAATCACTAAATGTTTTTGAAGTTAAAAAGAGTTGAGCTTAGCTAAAGACGGATTGTTCTGATTTTTAAATTAAGTTAACAACGTCTCATCTCAATAATTGACTTCAGGGGCGAGTTTTTGTGACGGAGAATGAAAATTTTAGGGAATTTTTTTTTTCCTTTTAAATTGTTTTAATATAAATTTTTCTCTACTGTTAGTAAGAGTAGATTCTTTTCTAGTGTAACTTACCATTTTAGTGGCATAGTCGCTTGCGTTAAGAGTCTTAAGTGACAATAATAGCAGCGATAAGTTTGCACATTTCAAATAGGAGGTAACACAAGTAAATTTATACTTTGTGTTTTTTTTTCTCGTAGCGGCTTTGAGTTTTTTCCCTTCTTGTTCTTTCGTACTATTCTCTAGTCATACTACATCTTATTCTGTGACAATGGCAGAGAGGATACAGATGAGATCCATCCTGAGGCTGGAAGCGAAAGAGGCAGGCTTAGACGCAGAAGCTGCGAACCTGTTTATCAACCAGGAACTGGAAATATATGACGCGGAGCAACAAAGAGCAGAAGCAGAGAGGAAGGAAGAGAAACAAAGAGCAGAAGCTGAGAGGAAGGAAGAAAAAGAGAGAGAAGAGAGGGCAGAAGCTAGGAAGAAAGAAGCGGACGATCGTCAATTGGAGCAGAAGAAAATTGAGGCAGAGATGGAAGCTCGCAGGGAGAGAGAGAGGGAAAGACAGCATGAACTGGCGCTTAAGTCTTTAGAGAGTTGGGGCGCCTCTACTTCGAATAACGGAGAGCCGTCTTCGCCCCAGTCTCAGTCAATGGATCTCTCCAGTACTCAGTCTGCCCAATTAACTGCGATGTCTTTTGCTTTAGAGTCTTTTCCTAGCCCCAATGAAAAAATTGACAGCTACCGAGAAAAATTCGAGAGTCTCGCAAATCTGTATGGGTTAGAGACTTTCCGTTGGGCACTTAAACTCTCAACGTCATTAAAAAGTACTGCTTATGACGTATATACAAAGCTGGGAACCAACCAACATGATTACGACATGCTGAAGAAAGCCTTGCTAGAGCGGTTTGAGATGACCGCCCGAAAATTTCTGCAAATGTTCAGAAACAGCCGGAAAGAGAGCACGGAAACATTCCCGCAGTTCTCTACACGTCTCACGGGCTATTTGACAAAGTGCATCGAATTATCTGACCTACCTCTTACATATGAGGGACTACTTGAACTTGTTCTTTTGGAACAGATAAAGTCAACTATGTCAAACGAAACCCGTAGATTTTTGGCTGAACAGGGCGCAGTCAGGCTTGAGGACATACTCAATTAGGCAGAACGCTATACCAATTCCAGCACTAAACGTAAACCCACAGATGAGCCATCTCGTAAACAAAATCTAGAGCAGTCATCCTATTCCTCTAATCCCTCTCAGAATTATAACCAACGAGAAAATAATACCCAGAGACCTCCCCAGGAAAAATCGAAATTCTACAAAACCCGATACCCCCTAACAACAATTCTGATCAACCCACCAAGCCTACGTGGCAGCGCGGCCACCAAGGTCAAGGAAAAGGGAAGACCCCTACACCAGGAACGTCTGATCAGGGCAAACAAACCGGTCCAAACCGCATCGGATGTTTGCATACAGCCTCGAAAGGTAGAGTCAATGTCAGTGATTCTCAACCTGAGGGGGACCGACCCTCAACTCGAGGAACTGTAATTTTGAATGGTACCTCAACTACTTGTCTCTTTGACACTGGACTAAGCTTTAGTTGTATTGTCGCTAGGCACCTAGTCAAACCCGGTCAGGAGACAGAGGAAACCGTCAAACTTAGTGGAGTTTTCAGGAGTGATGCACCCAGGACGCTTCCTATCGCACTGGTAGAAATACACTCTGACTTTGTCAGAGGGGTTATTAAAGCGGCCATTATGGATGATCCTATCTACCCAGTTATCCTGGGATGTAGATATGTGTTTATTGGGAGACCAAAGGAGCCGATTGTGGCAGCGGTAACCACAAGAGGGCAAGCCAAGAAGGAGATGGAGCCTGCGCCAAATTTGTTGCCGAATGAACTGAAGGAGGCGCAACAAAAGGACCCTACTCTGGAGCCCTGCTTTAGAAAATTGCCCATGGCTAAGGACCCCAGACACAACGGAGACATCTTTTCTAAGGACGGCGTATTGTATCGTTGAACGGGCAACCCGGACACGGGGAATAACCAGCTCCTAGTACCGACGCAGTACAGAAGCCAGATCTTAGAAATGGGGCACTCTCTTCCCTTTAGCGGACATATGGGACAAAACGCCACTATTCAGCGAATAAAAAACCACTATTGGTGGCCAGGAATGAACTCTGACATTATCAGGTATGTGAAATTCTGCGCCCAGTGCCAACGGGTAGCACCAAAGCACTTGACACCCCAGTACCTATGGGGCAAATGCCAAAAGTGGGTACTCCATTTGAACGGGTTGCTGTCGACATCATTGGACCCCTGGAAAGGACCAAAAGAAAGAGCAGGTTCATCCTGACTTTAGTCGACACTTGCACAATGTGGGCCGAAGCTATACCGCTAACATGCACAGATTCCAGGCATGTCGCAGAAGCCCTTGTGCAAATCTTTACACGGTTGGGATTCCCTCAACAAGTTTTGACGGACAATGGATCCCAATTCCGTAGCCTGTTAATGGAGGAGATCTTTAAGATCTTGAGGGCCAAACATATCCACACAAGTCTCTACCATCAGGCCGGAAATGGGTTCGTGGAACGTTTTAACGGCACCCTCACCACCATGTTACGTAAGCTGGGTCAGGAGAAACCGGAAGACTGGGACCTATATATATCGGCTGCCTTATTCGCCTACCGAGAGGTTCCCCAAGCCTCTACGGGATTCGCGCCAGCTACACTTTTATTTGGCAGACCTATTAAGGGGCCACTAGAAGCCTTACTTCGGTCCCTGACAGACCAAAAGGCTGACGAGACAGTCGTCTCTGCAAGCAAGTATGTATCGGAGCTCAAGGAAAGGCTAAAGCTAGGATGGGATCTAGCTACTACCAACCTTACGAAAGCCCGCGCTAACCATGCTAAAAGATACAACAAAGCTGCAAAAGAGAGAGAACTACAACAAGGGGAGAAAGTTTTGTTGCTACTTCCAACCGGAAGCAATAAACTTCGCATCGAATGGCAAGGGCCGTTTACTGTCCTTAAAAAATCTCACGTACTAATTACAAGATCTCGATAAAAGGAAAGGAGAAGGTCTTCCACGTAAATCTCCTTAAGAAATATTTGGAGAGACCGGTGCCATCCTCCGAGCATCTCCTGGCTGTCGCCATAGCAACGGAAGACGAGGAAGATGATGATGGTTGCATGGAGTATCCATTGCAACCCACAGAATCCTTTAAAGATGTCAAGTTCGGCGACAATCTCTCACCAGAACAACAAACAGAAACCAGGGCTCTACTAAAACAGTACAGTGCAGTCTTAACGGATGTACCTGGTCGAACAAATCTCATCGAATTTGATATGAAATTAACAAATGAGACCCCTGTTCGAACCAGAGTTTACCCCATCCCGTACGCTAAAGCTGATGCACTTCGCGGAGAAATAGACAAGCTGCGTCAGGCAGGAATTATCAGTGAGTCTACATCTCCTTACAGTTCCAGTGTAGTGCTGTTGCAGAAGCCCAATAAGGAAATTCGGCTGTGTATAGATTACCGGCTGCTAAACGCTGTAACGGAATTCCAGCCCGAACCTCTCCAAACTGTTTCTGAGTTGTTCACCAAGCTTAGCAAGGCAAAGATTTTCTCCAAGATTGACCTCAGTAAAGGTTATTATCAAATACCAGTCAAGGAGGAAATTAAACCCTTGTTAGCTTTAAGCACTAGTGAAGGACATTACACATTTAATGTGATGCCATTCGGTTTGCATAACGCACCAGGAGTGTTCACCAGGATGATGAGGAAGCTTCTAGAACCTTTGCAAAGTCCCCATATCCATAATTTCATGGATGACATATTAATTGCATCGGAAACCTACGAAGAACATATTGCTACGGTTGCTATGCTCCTCAGGAGACTACAGGAAACTGGTCTCACAGCATCACCTAGCAAATGTCTCATCGGGTTTGAACAGTTAGACTTCCTGGGGCATACTATTTCTCACGGATGCAGTTGGCCTATTAAGAAGAACGTGGAGAATGTAGTGGCTGCAAAAAGACCCCGAACGAAGAAAGACGTACGTTCCTTCATATCACTATGTGCATATTATCAGAAGTACATCCAGAACTTCAAAGGACTGACAGCACCTCTGACTGACCTCACTAAGAAAGGGTGTCCGGTTAAAGTCATGTGGGATCAAAAGTGCGAACACGCATACAGCACTTTGAAAGGACAGTTGTCTGCATACCCCATTTTGAGGTTGCCTGACCTCAAGAAACCTTTTGTATTACGGGTCGACGCGTCAGGTCAGGGCATCGGGTCAACACTGCTTCAAGCCGATGACAGTGACCCAAACATGCTATTTCCAGTTGCCTATGGCAGTCGGAAATTAAATAAAGCTGTACGGAACTACAGCGTAATCGAAAGAGAATGCCTCGCTCTGATTGACAGTATCAGACGCCATCATGAGTTTCTCTATGGTACATCTGATAAGAATCTTTATTATTATTAATGATGTCCACCAAATGATAAATATAAGTGGATGGAAGCAGACATCATCATCATCAGTTGATAAACTCTTAATACAAGACCCTTGCCCTGAGCAAGAGACATGCTGAGAAATCTGAAGCTCGCTCGAACATCACCAGAGTTAAATACTGTGTTGTTGTGTTGCTCGTGGTTCGAGTATGGAATGTCAACTTGACCTACGCAGTGGTGTGTAGACATAGATGGAGTGTATAATGTGCGAATGATAGGAAGAGTTCGTGGTGTTGACAAATGTTCTTTTCTCACACTCATGTATGGCTGGAAGTCATCGACACCAACGACTGTGTACCTTTACTAAAGTTTAATTGGACGTACACACTCGACAGCACAGATAGTGACAAATCACAGGTTGGCATAATACATCATGGTACAGTGGATAAATGGTCTTGCAATGTTATGTTACATGGGCACTCATGTAGAATAATAGTATAATGGACTGTCAGTAGCCAAGCACTCAGTATTGCCCATATATATATATCAACTGAGTTTACTGACAAAGCACGTCAGATTATAAACAATATCCAAGATGGCTTCTAGACCTAATCTCGTCTAGCGAAGATTCCTTAACATAATGTCCAGCACAGATTTTTCCATATAATTATATTGAACCGCTAGCAATGGGTTCTCATGTGTAGCAGTGATCTCTGGACTAATCAAGCGATAATACGGGCATCCCTTTTCTCTTCTTGAAAGTCACTACATGTTTGGTTCCAAGATGGCTTCACTCGTGAGCTGTCACTCACGTTTGGATACAGATAATGAATCTGTCCTAAAGTTAGTCATTCATTAAACATTTCATTGCTCTGTAGATTTGATCATGAACAATTGACTGCATTCTACAGGATATAGTGCTGCTAGGAATCAGAATCGTTTTTTCATCTAGTTAAATATATCCTCTCAGACGTACAAATCGTACCTATCGAAAAACGGTGGCTTCGTACGAGAGTTCAAAAGAGTATCTTTATTACCTTGGTTTTCAGAAATATGATTTTGCCATTCCTTGGCAATAAGAATGAACACTGGGGTAAAGCATACACGATAGGTCTAGACGACTATCACTTTCCCCACAAATACTGAGATCACTTTTTCCGGCGACAAGCCGACATAGAAAAACACAGCCCATATCAGGGCGAAGCCAAAACACACCTCTCTCGCGACACATCCGCCGAACAGCCTTTGACCTCTCTAGAGACAACAGAACATATAGTTCGACTTAGATATGTAAAGATATACAGATATAAGACAGACTCGTCCTACTCAGACAAACAATACACATAAATTCAGGCCATAGATATTCTGAAGCAAGAACAATCTATTACTACCCAAACAAAGAATAAATCGCAGTAAAACTGGATTCATCCGCGGAGTTCGATCGAAAGAGACGGCACAACTTTCAAGGGAAGTAACTCAATAATGACTTTCCCTTAAGCACTAAAAAATATCTATTTTGTTTACAAAATATTTGCGAACATAACAAGTATACCAATGTATAATATTGTAAGATATCAAAGACTGCACGTAACAGTCTTACCACACCTCCCGGGAAAAAAAAATGGAACATTTTTTTTTTTTTGAAATACATCTAGGAGCAACGTACAATAGGCTCACAACGCATGAATAATGCGCAGATGAAAATATCAGGAATACATATAACGCCTAATATGAGGCTAAGTCGACTTATGGAGCGACTGGTGAGAATGTGTCTCATAAACTGAGAGAAATTATTTCTCTACAAGTATATTTTTCCAGGAAGGTGTCATCAAAGTATAATACAATTCTGGCAATTACACAATGCCTAAAAAATTCATATCATCATTTCGTATTAGATATCTTAAATTTATGATTTATGAAGAAAAAATCATCAAAGCACAGCGGTGAATAAACATCAATGAACCGCTATGTAGTGATACAATCATTATATTATTAAATTACAAATGTGTATCTATCATGATATAGAAAAGGAACTACTATAGAACTAGACATATCAAGAAGTCTAAGCCCTAATAGTTATGTGGAATCATGTGGGCATCTTGACAGAATGTCTGCCATCACATTATCTGATCCACGAATAGCTCGCACAGAGAAATGAAAAGGTTGAAGAGCAATTGCATATCGAGTAGACCTCGAGCTCTTCAAATTCTTACTCTGTATAGCAGTAAGAGCTTTTTGGTCGGTTTCTACTATGAAATGTGCGCCTAGAAGGAATCTCTGTAGTTTGAGGATCGACCAAACCATAGCTAATAGCTCACGGTCTAAAACCGAATAATTCCTTTCTGCCGCATTAAGTTTTCTGGAAATATACATTACAGGATGCAGAGTTCCAGAGTACTCTTGCATTAGTGCCGCTCCAATCCCAGTGGATGAAGCGTCACTACGAAGAACGAATGTCTTATCTTTAGTGGGTAGCACTAAAATAGGTGGTGTTGAAAACAATGTTTTAATCTTATCCAGAGAGCATTGGCATTCCTGAGACCAGTGGACCACATTAGGCGAACCTTTCTTTAGAAGTGTTGAAAGAGGTGCCATGATAGAGGATAGATTCTGAATGAATCTGCCATAAAATTGAATAAGACCTAACAGACTTCTCACCTGTTTTTTAGTCTTAGGGATTGAGATGTTAAGTATCTTACTAGTATTATGGTCCTCTGTCTTTAGGAAACCATGACCAACTCGGTGGCCTAGGAAAGAAATTTCGCTAAAACCAATATAGGCTTTAGAGGGTTTCGCTGTCAGGTTGTGCTCACGCAAAGTAGACAGCAATTCATCTAACCCTGAATAGTGATCTTCCCAAGTATCGCTGAAAAGACAGATGTCGTCTAGATATGCAATGACATCTGACCGATAAGATAGGATTCGGCGCATCATGCGTACGAATGTAGCTGGTGCGTTCATAAGACCGAAAGGCATAAAATTCCATTGGAACAAACCTCTAGGTGTTGAAAAAGCCGTGAGAGGTTTGGCGCGTTCAGATAAAGGAACTTGCCAATATCCTTTAGACAAATCAAGTTTAGTGAAAAAATGAGATTTGGAGAGTCGAGTAAGTAGCTCTTCCAGTAAAGGCATAGGTTCGGCATCGAACTTCGTTACTTGATTCAATTTTCGATAGTCAACGCAAAGACGTATGTTATTGTCTTTTTTACGCACAATAACCATCGGCGAAGAATATGCAGAGGTGGATGGTTCGATTATTTTCAAATCTATCATCTCATCCAACTCTTTCTCGACCTGTGCTTGAAAATGTATAGGTATAGGATAAGGTCTAACCCTAATAGGAGTATGGTCAGTTAGAACAATGTCATGTTCAATGACATTCGTTTGTCCAGGGATGTCAGTGAGTACATCCTGAAATGTTTGCAACATAGTTGAAACTTGTCGCTGTTCTCCTAGAGACAAATCAGGAGAGACAGTAACGTTCTTCCATGATTCACTAGAATGAAGTGGGATCATTGGAAGAGGAAGATTTACATCTGAAAAACTTGTTTCCTCATCCTGTATCACGGACAGTGATGAGTAATGACCATGTTGTACTGGAGAATTGTCCGTTGCTTGGAAAATGGGTTGCAAATAATCCGGACGTTCATGGAATTCAGTAAGCATATTGATGTGGAAGGTTTTATGCTTCCCATCAATATCGACAATATAGTCGACATCGGAAATTTTCGATATTATATCGTACGGACCTTTCCAAGAAATAAGTAATCTGTTTTCCCTACAAGGTAGTAATACAAATGCTTTGTCACCAGGACAAAGTTGTCGTAAGCATCTCTTCTTATTGGCAAATTGCCTTGCCTTCTGTTTCGCAAATTCAGAAGAAGAAGTTGCTAATTTGCATGCTTCGATAATCTTTTGTCTCAACGCGATGACATATTCGTAGGATGACTTTGTGTCATCGTCAATATTGTCAGATGTTATGAGATCGTGAAGCAACGACATAGGGCCACGCGGACGCGCGCCAAAGACGAGTTCAAAGGGAGAAAATCCTGTATGTTCATTGGGTACCTCTCTGTAAGCGAAGAGGGCCGCAGGTAAAACTCTGTCCCAGTCTTGAGGATGATCCTCAGTTATCTTCCCTAGTAAGTTTTTAAGTGTTCTATTAAGGCGTTCGACCATACCATTAGACATTGGATGGTAGATACTACTTAAAGATCTATCTATCTGCAGAGTAGACATTACTTGAGACATGGTATCTGATATTAGTTGGGTGCCATGGTCTGACAATATTTCTCCGGGGAAACCCAGACGAGAAAATATAAGCCAAAGAGCATCTGCAATATCAGCAGTAGTAATGCTCTTCAGAGGAATAGCCTCTGGCCAACGTGTGCACATATCAACACACGTCAAGATAAACTGATGTCCTCTGGCAGACTTGATCTTAAATGGACCAATAATGTCTATGGCCATTTTTTGAAACGGCCGAATAGGAATGTCCGCCGCCTGAATGGGTGCAGCATGCCGTGGACCTTTGGATTTAACTTCCTGACATACTTTACAAGATCGACAATAAATCCGTATGTCCTTGTTTACCAATGGCCAAAAGAAAGCCGCAAGGACTCTTGACTTAGTACGGGAAAAACCCATGTGTCCAGCACACTGAGAGTCGTGAGCGTGCTGCAAAATTTTAACTCTCAAATTCTTGGGAACCAGGATTTGAGAATGACTTGACGTAATGGAGTCTTGAACCATACGTACAAGTACGCCATTCTTCTTTGTAATCCACGATTTACGACTTGTGTCTTTATTCGGATCACCTTTAGTTGCAAGAATGAAGAATTTCTTCAGAGTGGGATCATCTTCTTGCTGTTTTATAAACGAGTCACGAGAAATTACCAAGGGATTATCTTGGTTATGCACTTCATTATCTTCAGTAGATGAAGTTTGAGGCATATTAAGAGCCTGAGCTCTAGTGACTACAGCGTTAGCAATCTGCATGTTTTGCCTTTCCCACGTGGAAATTTGTTGCGGAGTGCATTCTTTGACTCCATGAATGCGACCGATGATGAGGTCAGCGATCGGATTCGGAAGAAGACATGCGTGTACATCTCCTGTAAAGAAAGGAGTAGCAATCCTAATGATAGCAGTAGAGTATTTCTCTAATGTGCCGCCAAATGTTACACATTTGACTACTTGTCCAGTGGCACGGGAAGGATCTACGAGTGACTGCCTAACACCAATTGTGGTGCATCCAGAATCAAATAGCACAGAGACTGGATTGTTATTCACTAAACCCTTATGTAAGACAAGAGAACCTCTTCCATCATGCGCGACTGATGCCGGAAGAGCAGGAAGAGGATGGCCACAGCTTAAAGTAGACACTGTGGTTGGCTCAAATAACGTTTTGCATTGGGGGCACTGAGATGCTCTCCCAAAATCAAAAGCGGCACATGCCATATTACTAGCATCATTATTATCTTTACTCTGTTTATAGGCTTCATGGGACTCTTGTTGTGCAGAGTTTGCCTGAAAATGTGGTTTATGTCTTTTGTTTTGAGATCTACCTCGGTTATTATCACCTCTGTAGTTATTGTTACCTCTATTGTAACCCCTATTTGGGTTTGAGTCATAGTTCCCTTGGTTACCATTATCATATTCATTATAATGAGTATCTCTGTAATTATGATCTTGTTGACTCCAAGACGGATAACCCTGATAGTTTCTATAATTACTTCCTCTACGGAAATTCCTATAATTATGACCACCCCTGTGTCGAGAGCTATCAGCTCGTCTCCAGTTCTTTGAAGAAGAACCCTGAAATGATTGGTTACCTTGGTTTTGATAACTATTATGGTTACCTTTTTTATCAAATCTGTTTTGAGGTCCCTGAAATCTGTGTGAATAATTGGGATTGTATGGTGTTGCTGAAGCAACTGGCATACTCTCCTTAATCTTAGTGTTGCCAAAAGTCACGTCGGGGTGTGCAGTGACATATTGGGAACAATATTCTTCCATTTCTTTTAGAGATTTGGGTTTACGCTCATGTATAAATTCAAGGAAAGGTTTGTTCACACATGACATAATCTTATCTCTGAGCAACAAATCCATAAGTCCTTCATACGTTTTTTCTGTTTTGGAAAGCTCAATCCAACGATCAACTGTGAGACGTGCCTTTGCAGTGAATTCTGAGAATTCTACACCTGTCTCAGGCACCATCGTCTTAAATAAAAGGCGATAGCCTTCCTCACTTAGCTATTATTTTTTTTATCAAAGCCGCCCTAATGACATCATAATTATCCTTATCTGCTTCTCCTACAAGGCATAATCTAGTCAAAGATTCACCTTTCAAGTTTTCTGATAATTGATTAGCGTATTGTGATTTATCCACATTATGTGTACGACAAGACCGTTCAAATCTATCCAGCCAGAATGTAATATCGTCACTGGACTGATTGAACGGTGGAACCTTAACCTTGTAAGTAGAAGGTTTACCATTACCACTAGATGCCTGATTAACATTACTCATACTTGTCAATCTCAATTTCTCTAACTCAAATTCATGTTCTCTTATTGCTTTTTTTTCTTCAGCCTCTCTGTCTAATCTTTTTTGTTCAGCTTCCCTGTCTAATCTTTTTTGTTCAGCAGCAGCTTCTCTTTCTAATTTTTTTTGTTCAGCTTCACTGTCTAATCTTTTTTGTTCAGCAGCAGCTTCTCTTTCTAATTTTTTTTGTTCAGCTTCAAATCTCCTTTGCTCCACCTGCATCTGCAATTTCTTTTGTTCAGCAGCAGCCTCAGCTTCTCTTTCTAATCTTTTCTCTTCAGCCAGAGCTTTCTCTCTTCTGCAGCTAATGCTCTGTCATATTGAGCAACTGCCCATTCTTCTAATTGTTGACCAGTCTTATCAAGGGCTTTCCCTTGTATAATGAAGTATTCTAATGTAGACATGGTGTCTAACAATAATACTAATCACCTGAAACAATAATAATACCACAAGTTCTTAATGACTTGATTAATCAGTATACTATCCCAATATCTGTGGGTCACAAGCCTTAATAAGGTCTTGTATAACAGTAATAATAATCAGGTACTGGTTTATACCATAATCCAAGTGCAGTGCACAGGCAATTGTGTCTTATGAAATATACCTATATAAAACATATGTCAACCAACAGAATACATAAAGTACAAATAGGACTGACAATACGAAAACGTTTGCAGAAATCAAAATAAATCAAATAGGGAAATCAATGAAAATAATCACTGAATCTGCAAAGAATAACAACACAAATGACGTCACAGTATATGAATATAAATTGTGAATAGAACTGAAAGATAGAAAAGGGTAGACCAACAAATTACAAACAAATCAAAACAAAACTAAAGAACAAAGAAATATTACAAAAATAACAATAATTACAGACTTCACAGCTAACACAAAAGCAACAGTTGTCGCAGCAAATTTTCAATCAAGAAAATTGCACCTATAGTAAACGCCCACAACGGACCCTCTATGACGTGGGATATTCTGTTGTGAGGACGCCGCCCAACCTTAAACACAACCCGCTGACATAGAAACTAACATACTATACAAACAAATAACATGTAACATATCATAAATACATATATCATGTGTGTAATGTGTTGCAAAATAGGCTCGTTTTACAGTAATGGCAAAGTTATTTTTATGAAAATAAAGAAACTGCCACTTTATTCAATTAAACATTCTGGCCTTAAATATTAAAGTTCATATATAGAAAACAAGAAGATCCATCGATGAAAATAGGACTTCTTAGTTCAATAATACTGTCTTCCTGTTAACATTGACAAGAATTGATCCAACTGTTCTGTGAAACTCTGTAATGTCTAATGTAAAAATGTCAACAACGCTGACCTACATACTGCATTCACTTGACAGGTCACGTGACGAAGTGTTGACAAAGAGCAAACCAATACTGCAAGTGTGTCGTATCAGCCACAGGAAACGGTCTGGTATCGGTAATCTGTTGACTTCTGAACTTCTGCGAGGTCAAACCCAGAAAGCTGGTCCACCAGTTGATAAGAATCTTTATTATTATTAATGATGTCCACCAAATGATAAATATAAGTGGATGGAAGCAGACATCATCATCATCAGTTGATAAACTCTTAATACAAGACCCTTGCCCTGAGCAAGAGACATGCTGAGAAATCTGAAGCTCGCTCGAACATCACCAGAGTTAAATACTGTGTTGTTGTGTTGCTCGTGGTTCGAGTATGGAATGTCAACTTGACCTACGCAGTGGTGTGTAGACATAGATGGAGTGTATAATGTGCGAATGATAGGAAGAGTTCGTGGTGTTGACAAATGTTCTTTTCTCACACTCATGTATGGCTGGAAGTCATCGACACCAACGACTGTGTACCTTTACTAAAGTTTAATTGGACGTACACACTCGACAGCACAGATAGTGACAAATCACAGGTTGGCATAATACATCATGGTACAGTGGATAAATGGTCTTGCAATGTTATGTTACATGGGCACTCATGTAGAATAATAGTATAATGGACTGTCAGTAGCCAAGCACTCAGTATTGCCCATATATATATATCAACTGAGTTTACTGACAAAGCACGTCAGATTATAAACAATATCCAAGATGGCTTCTAGACCTAATCTCGTCTAGCGAAGATTCCTTAACATAATGTCCAGCACAGATTTTTCCATATAATTATATTGAACCGCTAGCAATGGGTTCTCATGTGTAGCAGTGATCTCTGGACTAATCAAGCGATAATACGGGCATCCCTTTTCTCTTCTTGAAAGTCACTACATGTTTGGTTCCAAGATGGCTTCACTCGTGAGCTGTCACTCACGTTTGGATACAGATAATGAATCTGTCCTAAAGTTAGTCATTCATTAAACATTTCATTGCTCTGTAGATTTGATCATGAACAATTGACTGCATTCTACAGGATATAGTGCTGCTAGGAATCAGAATCGTTTTTTTCATCTAGTTAAATGTATCCTCTCAGACGTACAAATCATCCCTATCGAAAAACGGTGGCTTCGTACGAGAGTTCAAAAGAGTATCTTTATTACCTTGGTTTTCAGAAATATGATTTTGCCATTCCTTGGCAATAAGAATGAACACTGGGGTAAAGCATACACGATAGGTCTAGACGACTATCACTTTCCCCAAAAACCACTGAGATCACTTTTTTCCCGGCATCAAGCCGACATAGAAAAACACAGCCCATCATCAGGGCGAAGCCAAAACACACCTCTCTCGCGACACATCCGCCGAACAGCCTTTGACCTCTCTAGAGACAACAGAACATATAGTTCGACTTAGATATGTAAAGATATACAGATATAAGACAGATTCGTCCTACACAGACAAACAATACACATAAATTCAGGCCATAGATATTCTGAAGCAAGAACAATCTATTACTACCCAAACAAAGAATAAATCGCAGTAAAACTGGATTCATCCGCGGAGTTCGATCGAAAGAGACGGCACAACTTTCAAGGGAAGTAACTCAATAATGACTTTCCCTTAAGCACTAAAAAATATCTATTTTGTTTACAAAATATTTGCGAACATAACAAGTATACCAATGTATAATATTGTAAGATATCAAAGACTGCACGTAACAACATCTTTCACAGTTCAAACAGACCACGCTCCGTTAGCATTTCTTGGTGCCAATAAAGAATTTAACGCAAGGATCATGCGTTGGGCTCTTCTTTTAAGCGTTTATTCTTTCAAAGTGGAATACATTCCGGGAAGACAGAATGTCGGGGCTGATTTCCTGAGTAGAAACTGGACTACGGAGGAAGAAGAGGAAGTTGAAGATACCAATCATCCTAAAGCTACCGTTCAGGGCAGCTTCATCGTCATAAATCAAACACGAAAAGAGGTTTTCATGTCTCAAAAGAGGGGACGATTGTAACAGACGAACTCATCCGTCCTGAATTTGTTAGGATGATGGTGAGAAGACTCTCATAACATCGGTACCCCTGAAGTGTTGAATGATATGATACGACTCTTCGTAACGACCCCTTGGATAACATCAGTGCCCCCGAAATATTGTAACCTTTCGTCAAACGGGATTTTTCTTTTCACCTGGACTCATTAGCTATGCAACCTTTCCACGCAGATTGGCAACACGCTTGCTGATTGATATGTGGACAGTTTATCTACCGTTCATTCTGGTCATCGCATTGATTTAAGGAGAGATTAAATCACGCCCATGGTCATCTCTTGAGCAATCATAGGCAGTAATTTCATTAACTTGGCCCAGAAGGGGCGGCGCCAGAATCAAACAGATAGCAGAGACCACAATCAAAGACACAGACTGGGGGATCTCAGGAAAGACTAGCGCCACGATCAAAGACAGTAGTGGTCCCTGACGAGCGACGCAAGTTCCCTGCCAGTATTTTCGCATCTCCGTGCCAAACGCAGAACCGATCGCAGTGAAAGCGAACGGGGAAAGCCGGAACGCAAGCAGCGAGCGAAGATACGAGAGACCAGGGGCGGCATATCTCTTTAGTTTGGCGGTCAGATCCCCAAAAGTGTCCTGAGATCTAAAAAGGTGTCAAGTTTCTCATGTCCCACTCATCTTTCATTTCATTCTAGATATATACAGACCACGTAGAAATACACTTTATCACTCGCTGGCCAGAACTTAACAGAAGCACTAGCTATATTTGAAATCTTGTTATAGATTTTCCCCTGGATTTTATACATATTTGCAGTGAATTCTATTTCTGTGCAAAGCGGTAAAATATATATTGTGTAAAGTGATCAGTGGTCTAGTTCATTCATTCTATTTCACTGGATTTTGTGTTAATTTAAATCTATTAAATTAAACCATCTCAATAGTTCCAGATGTAAATGTAATGATATACCAGCTATATTATTTTCAAAAGATAATAGATGTTAAATGCTTAAATTAACTTTTAAAGTCGCGAAGGAATTTATAATTAATAAATGTTGTTAAGTCCTATATTTATAAATAGTCTTAACGGGAAATTTATCGCGCTTTAGAAGGTTATTTGTTTTTCGGTATATTACATGTCTTTTTTTCTTTCATACAGATTGATCGTAACCTGTGCGATCCCAGCATTAAGAAAGCAATAAAGCAAATCAATCTAAGCAAAGCAAAGCATAAACAAAGTGTAGAGTCTCTCTGACTCAGAACTTGTTGAAACTGTGTAAATTTTTAATCTTTGAGGCGATTCTATGTTTGGAATTCCGCTATCTAACTTATAGCAAAGAAAGCACACCCAAAGACAAATTTAACCCACCATCAAGCAAACTAAGTCGTAACGGGAAGAAGAACACTGGCCCGAGCTTTTGTTAGTTTACTGACACAGAGAGAGAATACATATTTACCGAACAGTGATGTGACTAGTTTTCTCCCTGGACTTAAACCATACCTCACGGATAAAGTGTATCAGCACGCGTAAGAATTTTATTATCAGCGGCAAAGTCAAATAGACCACACCATCCTCACCCCGGTATCAGAGACCGTGCCCTCCCATAGAAGCTGTTATTAAGAAAAGAGACACCATTACAGATTCATTTTCCAGCGATTACGGGATCCTTTTTTATGTGCTGAACGCCTACCCACTAATCTGGGGCTAGAACTTGAACAAACACTCATACATTTAGTTTGAGGTGTAACTGCTGTTGTGTTTTCTATGGAGTTCCAGTTTTTTTCACAATCGGTAAGTGAGAGCAAGATGAGTGAAGGCCGTTACTAGCGCGTGTATGAATGACATGAAATTAAATCTTTTGTGTAACCATTCTGTTAACTTGCTTACCTGGTAATATATATCTTTTCTGTATAACCTGCATTGTTCCTTTAAGTGGGATAGTTTTGATAAACTCTGTTTAAAAAACCCCCCTCCTTTTCATTTGCTTAGTAAAGGGAAGAACAATTGGGAAGAACAGGATTCTTTCTACCATCCATACCTAACTTTGTAACACCTCTTTTCAGAGTAATTAACTTTACTGTTAGGTTAACTTACCTACGTTCCTGATAACTATTTATCTTTGGACTGGGTTTATCTTTGTCTAATAAGCGGGACGGGCTTAGTCGATACCAATCTTCTTTACCCCCTCCCTACCTTGTTATTTGCAATTTTCTGTAATTTTAATATTTCTTGTTGTAAACAAATGATTATTGTAGTGATTGGTTTTTTAACTTTAATAAACAACATAAACTCATCGTAATCGTTATTGTGTCGGACTACCCAAAGCCCAAAATTTCCCCTATTTGTTTAAGATAGTTGTATCCACGTCGTCTGTGCGTTTGAAGCACCAAATCGGTGTGAGAGCAGGTGTGTGTCTGGAAAACTGGCAAATAATTGTTTGACCAGGAGAGTGGAAGAGAAGATTGAGAGAAACGATTTGTCGTAAATAAGTCTGTCTTTACTCTCCTCCAGCACTCTGTGAAGCATCTATTTACTCTCTACATTTCTATCACTGAGCTTTTCACCATCATTCTACGCTCTAAAACGGACTACTATTTCTAAGACTCTTTCTCTCAAAATAAATTTACGACAGGCGGGCCTAAAATAAAAAAGGAATTAAGGGAGGTCTTAGTTCCCTCTGAGTGCCAAAAATTCTAACCAAGCTCTATAATTGATCGAAAGGCATTAAACGCGCATCTGGCTTTATTTATCTTAGAATAGACTTCACCATCAGTTCCCCTTCCTTTGTCAATGTTACTCCCTGTTGCAAGTCGGTTTACTGTATATTTATAGTCCATAGGCCATACTGGTCATCACTGTTGCTGTTATTTGTTATTACTGTTGCAAACTGTTATTGTAACTTGTACAGCTGTCGTGGTATGAAGTGATGATCAGGAGTGGCCGACATGGTGTGTGAGGGGTATAGATAAGTCCATAGACGCGAATGGGTATAGGTCCTTGATCAACTATTCATAGTACACACATACCCTCATACCACATGTAGAAGTCAGGAAGGTTGAAAACGACTTGTACTATTTATTACGATACAACACGTATACGTTGACATCAAAAGATATATACTGTCATTAGGACAAGGTTCAAGCACATCAACATCATGTAGATAATATTAGTTCACTGCATCCAATACAACAGAGACTCTGAACAGACTGCAGATATCGCAGGGCTAGCCGTACGTCAGTAATTCCTCTCTACCTTCTCTGACGAAATAAGCTATATAAAACTCTGGCCAAATAAGCCGCATAAGTGCCGGGCTCAAAATATCTAATGTTCTCTGTATATCCTCTGACAAAACAGGTCAGGAAAATCTCTTGCAAAATAAGCCGCATAAGTGCCGGGTTCGAAATATCTAATGTTCTCTGTATATCCTCTGACTAAACAAGTCAGGTAAATCTCTGCCAAGATAAGCCGTATAAGTGCCGGGCTCAGAATATCTAATGTTCTCTGTCGATCCTCTGACCAAACAAGTCAGAAAAATCTCTGGCAAAATAAGCCGCATAAGTGCCGGGCTCGAAATATATAATGTTCTCTGTATATCCTCTGACAAAACAAGTCAGGTAAATCTCTGCCAAGATAAGCCGTATAAGTGTCGGGCTCAGAATATCTAATGTTCTCTGTCTATCCTCTGACCAAACAAGTCAGGAAAATCTCTGGCAAAATAAGCCGCATAAGTGCCGGGCTCGAAATATCTAATGTTTTCTGTATATCCTCTGACAAAACAAGTCATGTAGATCTTTGCTACAAAATAGCGTAAAAAGTACTTTACCTTTACTGCCATCCAGGAATAAGTCACTTAAACATATGCCATATCCTTGGCTCTCAGAAATATATCAGAAATACATCAGGGGAAAATCTCAGACATTTCTATCACACAAAAACTCTGTTCCCCGATCACACAGTCAGAAAAAAAGGCTGAACACCTTCTCAGCTCAAAACGCCCAGGCCGACTGTCACGAGATACAGTCACCCGGTCCCGCCAAACCATCACGCATGCGCGAATCCTTGCGTGGCGTGAGTTTAGCTCACACGAGAACAATCTGGAACGTTCTCGTAAACTGTTCTAGAAAAATCTACGAACAGAAAATCTTAAATGACCAAATGGCAAGTCAAGGGAGATAACTACTAAATCAGACCTGTACCAAAAAGTATTACAACCTGTAAACTCCCTTAGACCATACTATAAAAAAGTTTACATCCCCAGCTTAAAACAAACTGACTTTAACACTCCCCAGATATGTAAAGCTTTCTACTTCTTTAATAACTTGATTATTGATCTTCATCTAGTTCATCTGCCTATTATTTATCCTCATGTCCTTTGTTTTATTTACATTTATGTGTAGTCCCAGGTCTTTGCTGCTTCTGTCACTAATCTATTTGTTTTCTACTTCATATCTTGCTGTCTATGTGATAGGAGGCAAAAATCATCTGCAAAGTCAACATCCTCCAGCTGTTTGTTGAATGTCCACTGTATTCCTGTTTTCTCTCCTTCTGTTGTTTGTCTCATAACCCAGTCTATGACGACGAGAAAAATTGTTGGTGATAGCAGACATCCCTGTCTGACCTCGCTGTGTACTGTGGAGGGCTCTGAAAGTTTTCCTTTGGGCACTTTTGCACGAGGCCTCCTGGTAGAAATCTTGAATGATTTTAATGAATTTCTCTGGGATTCCATAATGTCTCAGGATTTTTCATATCACAGTACTGTCTTTACTATCGAAAGCTTTTTCGATAAGTCCACAAAATTTATTTATAATTAGGTCTGCCATTCGTTTGATTGTTCTATAAGGAGAGCCAGATGTTAAATTCTGTTTTGTGGGTAAGGTCGAGTCGTGCCTGGACAGTTCTGTGTTGCGGTGTATTTAGGTCAGCAGCGTGAGGCGCTGTCAGGGTGTAGTGCAGACACTCCCACACAAAACAGCATACATGTTGTTCAGGAGCGTAGTACTCGTTGTAGGATGTGGTAGAGAGTAAAGGTGTGTGTGTGTGGGAAACAGCAGATCGTGAACACGAAGTCGTAAAGGCTCTTATTCATCTACACAACAAACTCACTCCACCACAAGTAGAAGTCATAGACGTGGATAATACCGATGACTTTTCTTTAACATTTATTACGGCAATAGTACGCTGACAGACGACACAGTCAATAGCACAAGAGATCATGGACATTTCATGTGTGGTAATGATTATAAACGTCGAGCATCATAAATCTTGCATAGCTCATGTATAAGATGCTAGTAGAGCTGGCTTGACAATTTACGTTCGTTCATACTGTAGCTCAGGGCCCCTGACTAAAGGCGTCAGGTAGTCTTTTGACAAATATACCGCTCGATAAAGGCGGTTCCAGTTGCTTAATATCAAAGTCTATTAACTTATTTAATGAAAGTCAAGACTTCATCTGGCTTCACACGCCAGACACTTCTTCTTCTGCTCAAAGATATCGGCCGTAATATCGGGCCTCTATAATAACGTGAACAACTGTGTATTCTTCATGGGCAGGCATCATCATCCATGCCGAAAACATACCGCTAACATACGGTTTTCATAATAATCTCTCTTCACTGGGCTTCTGTAATATAGTTAGACGAATAGTCTTAGTTGGCTACTTCGAGCACACATAATGGACTCTGTATCTCAAAGAACTGTGAGCTCTACTCACAGGTCGACGCAAGATGTTCTGCAATCTAGGCATAATAATTAAGTTTCTTTTACCTTTGACAGAATCCAAGAAATACACAGATAACAACTGTCGTCATTCTTGACGAACAGAATAACTCTGGGGAGAATCACTAACATCACAGTCACACTGAAGACTATCTTTCCCCAGATAATGCAGAGGAGTACCACGGACATCGTATTCCGGTCAGAACGCAGATCATCACTCCCCTGACGGAAGTCTATCCGTTCGCACTAAAAAAACTTGCGCATGCGTAAACAGAACAGATCTGAGAACAGCTAACCCCAACTTAAGACAGGTCAACACAATGAATAAAACAAAGGGAAGATAACCCCCAATCAACCTGTCCCAGGGAGTTAACATACAGTTCTCTACCTTAGATCATCAAAAAATATTAAATAGATTTACGTCTTATGAAACCGTCAAAAACGACAGCAACAGTGGCCTTCCTTCCTGCTCTTTGGGATGGCCTCTTTTTCCCAGATTTTCTTGAAGAGCTGATGTAGCAACTTTGTAGTGTATGATATATCTGCCTTCGGGGCTTCTGATGGTATGCCTTCTGGTCCTGCAGCCTCCTCATTCTTTAGCTGTTTTATTGTCCGAGATATCTCTTGTTTAGTGGGTGGGTTCATGTTGCACTGTAGTGGCTCTTCTGCTGGTACTATGATGGGTTGCTGTATTGGTTGGTTTGGGTTTAGGATTTCCTTAAAATATTCAGCCCATCTAGCCTTTTGTTTCTCTTCATTGCTAATGTTTTGTCCTTCTCTCCTCTTCACTGATGTATTGTGGTTTAACTGTTTCTTAGATAAAGTTCTAGTGATATTATATAATGTTTTCCAGACTCCTTTTTGGTCGCAATGTCGGGATTCTATTAGGTATTTTAACCATAAGGTATAATCCAAACTAGACCGAAATTCCCCCCCCCCCCCGGCGAGATTATACCCCCTGTCACGATTTGAATCTGTATAAACAACACGGTCATATTTTCCGCGCTCAATCTAGGATTAAAAGGTCCAAATATAATGGCCAATCAGAACGCTCCTTTTCTAATGTCTATGAAGATACCTTTTATATTTAGCAGAAATGGCCTATTCTGTGTTTTTGGTGGGAAGGAGTTATTTTATTTCTTAAAGAATAACGTTAAATAAAAAAAAATACATAGCTATTAATACACCTGAAATATCACTTAATAAATAGGTACCAAATCGATCTCATAAAAGAAAGTTAATTAAAGAGAAAAATTGATTTTAGTGATATTTTCATATCAGTGTAATACTCGAATTAATTACTTAAAAATTACCTAGATTGGAATGCAAGGAAATAGCTAACGAATATCCATATAGTACGATAGAGAGCAATTGGCCGTTTAATTATCACTTTTAATAATTAAAGTCGGTCCAATAATAACTGTAATATAAAATATTAAAAATTAGTCACATTGTACGGGCAGGCTGGAAATCCCTTAGACTAGAGTAAGATTCTTAAAATATTTTTTTTGACCTTGCTCCGATTGGTCGGATGTAGCTCTATATATAGAAACGGGGACTTAGAAAGCCGCCACTATTATTTGAAAAATAATACCGAGCTGGAAGAATCTAGCGGACTGTGCATAACAAGTCTTTTTCCGTTCTGACCTGTTAACAGAACTAGATTCCCATTGAGGCCAGTCTCAGCTTGAGTATTATTGCCTGAGGGTAAGAAAGATATATATATTTGTATATTTTGTTAATTATTAACCTGTGTATAGCCGATTATGTGTGCAGTGCTGTGTAGAAAAGTGAAACTGCAGGACTAATGTGTGCTGCCATACTGACCCAATTGTAAACGTGTGTAGTTTTAAAGACGACAGGCCCGAAATGAAAAAATGTGTATAATATTTGCAAAATATGGCACAAGTGAGACTATAAGTCGGTTAGGGTATTTGAATGAGTATTTTCTTCTGGAGTTACACATTGTTCAAGCACATAAGATAGGAGTACAGGAATTGTTAACATGAATAAATCACGTTGTCATTTACTATTGTGTACTTAACCAAATCATCGTAGGGAAGCCAATCATGGGCTAAGGACTCTATCATAGAATAAGTACAGAAAAAGAATAATTACATGGAACTGGCTGTAGGAAAAGAACTTATAGGTCCAGTGCAACCTGTTAGCACAAATAACTGAAAGAGGGTAAGATGTGGTGTTGTATGTGTGTGTGTGGGTTGAAGAAGATACCTACATGGAATGTGGTTATCCTTTATTCCAGGTTCTGTCTCAGTATCATGAAGTAATCCCCAGCCATTGTTGAGGAAGTCTGTTGGGGACAAAAGCTCTACATATATTAAAAGCTAGACCCAGCATTTCTCATCCATGAGCTGCAAGTCGTGTGGTCCTGACTTGTTGAATGAAGATCAGCAGCATGTACAAAGATAAGTGAACCATACGGTTCACTGAACAGCTACTCCAGATACTCACCACAGTTAAAAACTTTACAACTATTACTATCCTTAAATGATGAAGACAAGGATTATATATAATATAGTGAATCCCAAAGTTCAGGGACAGTGATTATAACATCAAGATAAACAGAACGTGAAATAAGTTCAGTCCTTTGAACAGTATTCCTTATGGAAGAGATTTTCCAGTTTATTGATTTTGATTTGTAAATACCATTTCAGTTCTTTTGAGTAGTCCTGACCTGGAAAGATATTGAGGTTCAGGACAAATAAATTGTAAATAAATTTCATACAGTCTTGCTTGATAATTTTATTAAAGTTTAAGTTCTGTATTGGAATTTACTACTTAGTATAACTTAAATTACCCCTAGATAATTAGCCAAATAAACAAAACAGTTAATCATTAATCTTTGTGGGATCATGAGAGGTAGCAGTTAGGGACTCAGAGTACTACATCATCATCTTCTCTGGGAACTTACATAGCTTGACCCCACTTTGATGTCTATACACCCTTGCTCTTTTCAGAGAAGGGGGTATTGCTTATAAGACCAGTCTCTTATCTGGCACTATCCTGGTATCATCTGATACACCTATTTGTCCAGGATACCTTTAGTTCATAACATCCAAACCTCTCGCGACACCCCCATGGATGTTAATCTGCTCTGATAAACCTGACTCAGTCATTCACTGAATACCATGCCAAATTCGACTGGCGATCATGTCTCTTCATTTTCTCCGTCTCTGTTTTCTTCAATCAGTTGTGTCATAAATCTTTTTCCATCTCTTAGGGTGTGTTTGTCCAGGTATATATATATATATATATATATATATATATATATATATATATATATATATATATATATATATATATATATATATATATATATATCGCTCTCTGTGTATGTGTGTGTCTTCCTCTTCTTCTCTACGAACTGAAGTCATCAGTTGTTACCAGATTCTCTTGTTATTTATTCTTCTCATGAAGAAAGTTATCGTTACGTTATCTTTTATCGTGCTGATTAATCCACAACTTTTTTCTGTTCTTTTTAGCACTTCCTCATTTTTCTGGCTGCTCAACGTGTCATCTCCCTGCTTTAATTTTTTTTTTCTCCATCCGAGTGCTTACAGCCAAAGTCTCATATACATACACTATATATATATAATATGTATATAACAGAGTTGTCTTTAGTCTTTCCTAACAAGTCTCAAGTCGAGTCTCTTCTTCTTCTTCCTCTTCTTCCTCGTTCGCCCTGAAAAGGACGGTGGTTGCGTTGTGTCTGTTTACGCCGTAGCTGTGATATCTGCACCTTTCGGTCGACACATCCGACTTCAGCACGGCATTTTTTGGGACCGGGTTTGCCTTCCCTCTGCGATCCGTACTCGCTCAGCCAGACTGCACTGCTGCAGACTGTTTCCAGGACCACCACGTGGAGGTGGGGTACGGTCTTGGTCAGCTCTGGTTCGCTGACCCTGATGCAAGCAGTCAAGCTATGGGTCGCTGACTGCATTCTCTATTGCTGCATCTTTTGGTCCCAAGTCAAGTCTCAAGTCTCTTAGTCCAAGTCTAAAATCAAGTACCAAACCGAGTCTCATTTATTAAAATCCAAAACTGTTTACATTCACAATACCTGTTGTACAAACAATTACACAAATCATTACAAATAATGATACAAAGTAATAATCTCTATGTTTGTTATTTTGTTTCTGACTGCTTTCATTTGATAAAACTCTGTTGGCAAATACATGTTAACGATTTAAACAAAAGTATTTTAAATAACTCCTTATGAGTGCGTTCCGAAAGACGACGTCGAAGTTGGTTCGCCTAATTTGGCTAGTCCTGAGTCGAGTCGCTAGTTAAAAAAAAAAAAAAAAACATTAATCGAGTTTTGAGTGGAGTCGTTGTGGTGACTTTGGTCTGACTCAAGTCAGAGTCCATCTACAAGAGTCGGCTACATTGGTACATATAATCGTTTTCTACAACATTATAGGACATCTATAGAATCCTAATGTTCTCTTCTTTACTACCAGTGATAGTTGCTTTTATTTTATTTTGTTTTTGGAAGACTAGTAGGGAGTGTGTGGTCGTGAAAGCCCTAAAAACGTACCTGTTCTTGAGGCTCTGTCATACAGAATAAATAACAACTAAAAAAATGCTATTTCTCTTAATGGCTTTACAGTTGTCACCATTTAGGTAGAAAACTATAGTTTGTTAACATCATGCCTCTTTCTCTACATTTAGACTATCATTTCTAACATATAAAGAGGGACTGTTGAGTCGTACAGAATTAGAGAGGGGCCATAACAACGCTACGTAGCAGTGTTGCCTGTCAATTGTTTTTTTTTTCTCTCGCCTATTCGGTATCTTTATTTTTAGATATAAAAATCTTCCTGTTTGATCTGAGTGACTGATTACCAAGGTGTGAGACCAGATCAAGGTAGTTGCTTATTCATTCAAGCGGCATCGAAGATAAAGCGAGTCATGACCACTGTCTTATTTGTTAAGGCGTATAATTCACACAAGGGTTACCTTTTATCTTCACTGAACCCTGGCGTTTCAGTTATTCATGTATTTTCTAACTTTAATTCAAGAGTGTAGTTTTGAATGGTTTTAAAAATTATTCTTTCTGAGCTGGAAATGTTTCATATGCTAACAATAATAGATGATTATGAATGGTGTATTTTCCCGAGTATTCCGACAGATATAATATACACTGTTTTCTTCATGCAATTTAGTATGAGGAGATACAAAAAACGAGTTTAAGGCACCTACCGTTGTAGCATGAATGATATATTCATTCAAGGTAAATGTCTGTGATGTATCAGGGAGACGTCGTGGAACTGCTCCACGATGATAAATGAAAAGTAGATTTTCAAAAGATGAATTTTTACCACTTCGCTGGAGCAAAGAGATACTCTAATGTCTACCCACAATTGTGGAGCGAAGTTTCATCAATACGTACATCTTTTGTTTATTTAGTTCAGTTTGGTTTCAAAGTAATCAGCAGACTTTTTATGACTACAATATGAATGGTTAGCATACAGAGAGTCCTCACACCTTAGGAGTTGGTGTCTTGATCATGCAGCTGTTGACGGCAATGAGTTGATATAACCTCAAAAGCACTTATAGTGGGGACACAGGATATCGATAAGGGAAAGATACGTATGACTATTAATGATTGCTTGTTTGAGAACAATACTTCAATCGATGAATCAATAAAGCTATGACTGCGGGAGACTGGCAAGGGGAAAGGGGGGGGGAGATATGGAAGAATGAAAGGATAGATGAAGCATCTATGAAACTAGCGTGCTATAGGAACAATCAGCATAGTACCCTTGTCTATCTGCTGAAATAGGCAGAGAAAATATAACACGGGTCGACCCATTGTCTCAGTCTGCTCTTGTCCCATTGAACGAATCTCTGATTTCCTGGATGGTATTTTGCAACCCTTAGTGGCCAATCTACCTTCTTTTTTGAAGGACACCACCCATGCTATCACTACTTTTGATTCCATCCAATTCACACCTGACCATACTTACCGTCTTTTCCTTCTGGATATTTGTTCGCTTTATACTTCCATTCCACACTCTGATGGCCTTAAAACACTACAATTTTTTCTCGACAGACGCAATGACCGTACTTTTAGCACAGGTTCTCTTCTTCGCCTTGCGGAATTGGTTCTCACTCTCAACTCTTTTGAATTCAATGGCCAGTTCTTTTATCAAATTAGTGGCGTTGCTATGGGTACCAAAATGGGCCCGAGTTATGCTTGCCTCTTCATGGGTCACTTTGAACATTTGGTGCTTCAAAGTTACGATGGACCATTACCTGGGTTTTACCGTCGCTATATCGACAACGGTATTGGAGTCACAGACATGTCTGAAGTTAACCTCCGTAGATTCATTGACTATGTCGGCAATTTCCATCCTGCCATCAAAGTCACTTCTCAGATTTCTACCACTTCAGTTAACTTCCTTGACCTTACTGTCAATATTACTCGTACTGCCTTACTACCTCTGTCTTTTATAAACCTACTGATGCTCATGGTTTCCTTCTTTACACCTCTTCTCACCCTCTCAGCTGTAAAGATTCCATCCCTACTCTCAACTTCTACGCTTACGTCGGATATGTCACGATGAAGATGATTTCCATGAAAGAGCTCAAGAAATGCTCGATTTTTTTTCGCCAACGTCACTATCCTGAAAGAGTTTTATCTGATGCCCTTAATCGCATTAGTCATGTTACTCGTCAGGTTGCACTTACTGCCAATCCTTCTACTACATCTGACAGACTCAAACTTATCTTAACTTTTCACCCTCACTGTTTGGCGGTGAGAAAAATTATGTTTCGTCATCTGCCTATTCTCCACTTCGATCCTGATACCAGAGAGTTGTTTCGTGATACCCCTTTGGTGGCATATCGCAGGGATAAGAATTTTAGGGATATTCTTGTGCATAGTCGCTTGAGACAAACTAGTCCTTCTTATTTTGGTACTAAACCGTGCCGAGGCACATATGTAAGACCTGTCCTTTTGGTCTCCAAACGCAGTCAGTCTCCTTTCCTAACGGTAAATTTACCATTGGGGAGTCTTTCACGTGCGAATCCAGAAACCTGATTTATGCTATCAGCTGCAAGAGGTGTGACATGACCTATATTGGGGAAACTGGCAGACGTCTGGCAGACAGGTTTCGTGAGCATCTGAATGACATCTATCATGACAAACAGTTACCGGTGGCCCTTCACTTCAATAGCCCTGTGGTAAGTTGGGATTATATAATATAGTTATAGGGGACTTAGTGTACTGACTGAGATCAGCTGTGAAGGTATCTGTATCTAATAAATTTGGTGTGTTACAGATGACCTTACTTGCTACCACATTTAGACCTCAATCAGACTTATTCTTGAATTTAGTGATGACTACGTTGAATGTCTAGGGTTATGATAGTGATGTAGTGTAATTCACAACAACCAACAGACAGATAAACACCTAAGTTAAGATCCTCAACAAATTGACAACAATATGACAGTCACAAACAACTAACACTCTAAAGATTATCTTATTAAGTCAAGGGTTAACTTTTAACAAATGTATATTGAACCAACACGATGACCCAGGAAAAAAATTTCACTAAACCCAACATAGGTTTTAGAGGGTTTTGCAGTCAAATTATGTTCGCGTAGAGTAGACAGTAATTCATTTAAACACAAATAGTGATCTTCCCAAGTATTACTGAAAAGACAGATGTCGTCTAAGTATGCAATGACATCTGAACGATATGAGAGAATTCGACGCATCATGCGTACGAAAGTAGCTGGGGCGTTCATAAGCCCGAAAGGCATAAAATTCCACTGAAACAAACCCCTAGGTGTTGAGAAAGCAGTGAGAGGTTTGACATGTTCAGTTAACGGAACTTGCCAATAGCCTTTCGACAAAACAAGTTTAGTAAAGAATCGAGAGTTAGAAAGTCTAGTAAGTAGATCTTCTAGTAAAGGCATAGGTTCAGCATCAAACCTCGTAACTTGGTTCAATTTGCGATAATCTACGCAAAGGCGTATGTTATTGTCTTTCTTTTGAACAATAACCATGGACGAAGAGTATGCTGAGGTGGATGGTTCAATTATTTTCAATTGTATCATTTCATCCAATTCTTTCTCGACTTGTGCTTGGAAATGAATAGGAATAGGATAAGGTCTTACTCTGATTGGATTATGATCAGTAAATATAATGTCATGTTCAATAACATGTGTATGTCCAGGAATGTCGGTAAGGACATCCTTAAATACTTCTAGCGTAGAAGATACTTGTCGCTGTTCCTCAAAAGACAAATTAGAAGAAACAGTAACGTTTCTCCGTGATTCCGTAGAAGTAAGTGGAATCGCAGGAAGAGGTAGATTAACATCCGAAAAAGTAGTTTCCTCATCCTGTATAACTGACAGGGATGAGATATGACCTTGTTGGACTGGAGAACCGTCCGTCGCCTGGAAAATAGGCTGCAAATAGTCTGGTCGTTCATGATATTCCGTAAGCATATTTATATGGAAGGTTTTATCCCATCCATCAATATCGACAACATAGTCGACATCGGAAATTTTCGAAACTATTGTATATGGACCTTTCCATGTAATAAGAAGTCTGTTCTTCGTAGAAGGAAGTAAAACAAACGCTTTGTCTCCAGGACAAAGTTGACGTAGGCGTCTCTTCTTATTAGCAAATCGCCTAGCAAATTCGGATGAGGAAGTTGCTAGCTTGCATGCTTCAATAATCTTTTGCCTTAGAGCAATGACATACTCATATGAAGATTGTATGTCATTGTCGATATTATCAGCAGTTATTAGATCATGCAGTAAAGACATAGGACCGCGCGGTCGCGCGCCAAAGACAAGTTCAAAAGGAGAAAATCCTGTATGTTCGTTGGGGACCTCTCTATAGGCAAAGAGAGCCGCGGGTAGAACCCTGTCCCAATCCTGAGGATGATCCTCAGTTATCTTTCTAAGTAAGTTCTTGAGTGTTCTATTAAGACGCTCAACTAACCCATTAGACATTGGGTGATAAATACTACTCAAAGATCTTTCAATGTGCAGAGTAGACATTACCTGTGACATTGTGTCTGATATCAATTGTGTGCCATGGTCTGACAATATTTCCCCCGGAAAACCCAAACGAGAAAATATAACCCAAAGAGCGTCTGCGATATCAGCAGTGGAAATGCACTTAAGAGGTATAGCCTCTGGCCAACGCGTGCACATGTCAACGCACGTAAGGATAAATTGATGTCCTCTGGCCGATTTAGTCTTAAAAGGGCCAATGATATCTATGGCCATTTTCTGAAACGGCCGAATAGGAATGTCTGCAGCCTGAATAGGCGCAGCAAACCGTGGACCTCTAGATTTGACCTCTTGACATATTTTGCAAGACCGGCAATAAATTCGTATGTCTTTATTGACAAATGGCCAAAAGAAAGACGCCAAAACTCTCGACTTAGTTCGGGAAAAACCCATGTGTCCAGCACACTGAGAATCTTGTGCATATTGAAGAATCAGGGCTCTTATACTTTTAGGCACGAGAATTTGAGAATGCATAGACGTGTCTGAGTGTTGTACCATACGCACTAGTATAACATTCTTCATAGTGATATATGATTTGCTATTTTATTCTGATTCGGATCACCGTTTTTAGCGAGAAGAAAGAATTTCTTTAAAGACGGGTCTTTTTCTTGTAGTTTCACAAACGAGTCATGCGAAATCGCCAAGTGATCCTCTTGGCTCTGTACTTCGTTAACTTCAATATATGAAGTTTGAAGAATAAGAGCTTGAGCTCTTGTTACCACTGCATTGGCTGTTTGGATATTCCGTTCTTCCCAGGCAGCAATTTGCTGCGGGGTGCATTCCTTAACCCCATGAATACGACCGATGATAAGATCCGCAATAGGATTAGGTAAAAGACACGCGTGGACATCTCCCGTAAAGAAGGGAGTAGCAATGTGAATAATAGCAGTCGAGTAATTTTCTACTGTGCCACCAAATGTTACACATTTAACCACCTTTCCTGTGGCACAGCGAGGATCTATAAGAGATTGCTTAACCCCAATAGTAGTGCACCCAGAATAAAAAAGCACTGAGACTGGCTTACTATCCACAAGACCTTTATGCAAGATAGGCGATCCTCTCCCGTCAAGCGCAACTGCAGCAGGAAGAGCGGGAAGAGAGTGACCACAACTTAAAGTAGTTACTGTGGTCGGTTCAAATAATGTTGTGCATTGGGGGCATTGAAATGCTCTCCCAAAATCAAAAGCAGAACAAGTGACAGCATTAGAGTTTTAATTATCATTCACTTGATTACTGGCACCATGAGACTCTTGTTGTACAGAGTTTCCCTGATGATGAGATCTATGTTTGTTATATTTAGATCTACCACGATTATTATTCCCTCTGAAATTGTCATAGTTTGATCTACCGCGACCACCGTTCTGGTTCGAATCCCAGTTTCCACAATCACTATTGTCATTTTCTCATTGATTATAGTGTCTAACTGTTTGGTTTCGCTGTCCCCGCGAAGAATATCCTTGATAGTGTCTATTGTGACTACCTCTCCGAAAGTTTCCATAATTATTGGACCCGAAATAACGAGGACTATCAGATCGCCTCCAGTTCTTTGTAGAAGACCCATTATATGATGGGTTACCCTGATTCTGATCATAATTACGATTGCTCTTCTTATTAAAGTTGTGTTGCGCACCTTGTAATTTATGCATAAAGTTAGGGCCATATGGTGCTGCAGAAGCAACTGGCAACTCTTCCTTCATCTTAGCATTACTAACCGTAGCATGGGGATGTGCAGTGACGTACTGGCAACAATATTCTTCCATGTCTTTTATGTTCTTAGGTTTACGCTCATGAAGAAAAGCAAAGAAAGACTCATTTACAGATGACATAACTTTATCTCTAAGTAATAAGTCCATAAGGGCTTCATATGTTTTTTTCTGTTTTAGACAGCTCAATCCAACGTGTGAATGTAAGACGTATCTTCGTAATAAAGTCAGAGAACTCTACTCCAGTTTCTGGTAGCATTGTCTTAAAATGAAGACGATAATCTTCTTCTTTTAATTGATATCTTTTAAGTAATGTATCCCTGACAACATCATAATTAGTTCTGTCAGGTTCCTCTACTGCCATTACAGTACTTAATGGTTCACCTGAAAGTAACCCCATCAGTTGTCCGACATATTGTTCCTTATCTACTTTATGCGTTACGCATGTTAATTGAAATCTATTAAGGTAGAAGGTTATGTCGTCCTTTAGAGGGTTGAAAGGGGGCAATTTGACTTTATAAGTATTCTCCTTTATCTTACCCGAAGTTGTTTGAGGAGCACTCATATTCATGACCTTTAATTTCTCCAACTCCAAAGCTAAGAGTTTTTCTTCATGTTCCATTTTCGCTTTTCTTTCTTCAGCAGCAGGTTGAAGTTTCCTCTCTTCAGCAGCAGCTTGAAGTTTCCTCTCTTCAGCAGCAGCTTGAAGTTTCCTCTCTTCAGCAGCAGCTTCTCTGTCTAACCTTTTATTTTCAGCTTCAGCGGCAGCTTGAAGTTTCCTCTCTTCAGCTTCTCTTTGTTGCTGTATTCTTCTTTCTTCAGCTTCTCTGTCTAACTGCATTTGCATCCTTTTCTCTTCAGCCTTCTGTGCCTTGGCATATTGAGTAAGTGCAAACTCTTCCAATTTCTCATCAGTTTTGCCAAGGGCTTTCCCTTGCTCGATGAAGAAATCCAATGTAGACATTCTGTCTATTAATGTGCTATTAACACCTGAAATAATAATACACTTTATATCCAAACCTCAGTGGGAGACAAGTCTTTGTCAAAGACTTTGTATAATCACCTTGTTTCTCTATAATATTATCCTCATAAATAACCTCTATCTGAAAAGTGCATCGTTTAATAATAATAGTAGTTCATGACCAAGTATATATATATATATATATATATATATATATATATATATATATATATATATATATAGACTGTGTATGATAAACATGTATACAATAACAATACAAAGACAAGAATATAGAACAACCGAAAACGTTCGCAGAAGTCAAATCAAAATAAAGCTTAACTAAATCTAATGTTGCAAAGAATTGCAATGATAACTGCGAAAAATTAAACAAAACAAATGACAACACTGTTATAAACAAAAAGATGTATAGAAATAAATGAAAGGAAGAGGAGGCAGACAAATACAAACAAATGAATTCAAAACTAAAGAAAAAATATATGACAACAACAACGATGAAAAGCACACTACGTTACAGCTACACAAAAATAGCAACAATTGTCGCTAGCAAATTTCACTGTGGAAAATTTGCACAGTCCCTAAAGAAAACGCTCTCATTAGACCCTCTATCACGTGGGATATTCTAAAGGAGTCACCTGCCCAACTGACCCGCAAAATATACACACTAACACATCATGTAAACAAAAAACATGTAAACAAAGAATGCATTATTATGAAAATACACAATATAAAGAATGTGTATAGAGGAAGGCTCAGTTGAACATAAATAAAGGCACAGTTTAACACATAAACGGGCCACTTATCTCAAGCACAATCCTCAAACACCCGCAAAGATGCAGTACAATGCGGTACAACTGTAAACAGTAAAGGTAGACGATCCACCGTTGAAGTACCCAGCAACTTAACAACAGGTAGTTGTCTCCAAATGTCCAGCTACAATGTCATACCCAACCAACCAGTTGAAACCGGAAGATCCACCGTTGGTATATGTAGACTGTAATATGTAAACAATAGCTTGGACTGTTTACAACTTGAGCTTTGACGTAAACAACGTGACTTGAACGTAACAATATATGACCATTGACGACTGTCAAAATGCAGAAGGGTGTTTCCTTCTGTAGCACAGCGTAAATGACATCATAAGCAGCTGTGGTCCATGAAGCAGTATAAGGCGTTGACCTGTTTAGTACTGTTCGCTGCGTAGCTGACACTCCACGATGTAATGTAGAAACCCACGAATCTGGTCCACCAGATGTTAAGTACGATTTTATAAGAAGAGCCAGATGTTAAATTCTGTTTTGTGGGTAAGGTCGAGTCGTGCCTGGACAGTTCAGTGTTGTGGTGTATTTAGGTCAGCAGCGTGAGGCGTTGCCAGGGTGTACTGCAGACACTCCCACACAAAACAGCATACATGTTTTAGGAGCGTAGTACTCGTTGTAGGATGTGGTAGAGAGTAAAGGTGTGTGTGTAGGAAACAGCAGATTGTGAACACGAAGTCGTAAAGGCTCTTATTCATCTACACAACAAACTCACTCCACCACAAGTAGAAGTCATAGACGTGGATAATACCGATGACTTTTCTTCAACATTTATTACGGCAATAGTACGCTGACAGACGACACAGTCAATAGCACAAGAGATCATGGACATTTCATGTGTGGTAATGATTATAAACATCGAGCATCATAAATCTTGCATAGCTCATGTATAAGATGCTAGTAGAGCTGGCTTGACAATTTACGTTCGTTCATACTGTAGCTCAGGGCCCCTGACTAAAGGCGTCAGGTAGTCTTTTGACAAATATACCGCTCGATAAAGGCGGTTCCAGTTGCTTAATATCAAAGTCTATTAACTTATTTAATGAAAGTCAAGACTTCATCTGGCTTCACACGCCAGACACTTCTTCTTCTGCTCAAAGATATCGGCCGTAATATCGGGCCTCTATAATAACGTGAACAACTGTGTATTCTTCATGGGCAGGCATCATCATCCATGCCGAAAACATACCGCTAACATACGGTTTTCATAATAATCTCTCTTCATTGGGCTTCTGTAATATAGTTAGACGAATAGTCTTAGTTGGCTACTTCGAGCACACATAATGGACTCTGTATCTCAAAGAACTGTGAGCTCTACTCACAGGTCGACACAAAATGTTCTGCAATCTAGGCATAATAATTAAGTTTCTTTTACCTTTGACAGAATCCAAGAAATACACAGATAACAACTGTCGTCATTCTTGACGAACAGAATAACTCTGGGGAGAATCACTAACATCACAGTCACACTGAAGACTATCTTTCCCCAGATAATGCAGAGGAGTACCACGGACATCGTATTCCGGTCAGAACGCAGATCCTCACTCCCCTGACGGAAGTCTATCCGTTCGCGCTAAAAAAACTTGCGCATGCGTAAACAGAACAGATCTGAGAACAGCTAACCTCGACTTAAGACAGGTCAACACAATGAATAAAACGAAGGGAAGATAACCCCCAATCAACCTGTCCCAGGGAGTTAACATACAGTTCTCTACCTTAGATCATCAAAAAATATTAAATAGATTTACGTCTTATGAAACCGTCAAAAACGACAGCAACAGTGGCCTTCCTTCCTGCTCTTTGGGATGGCCTCTTTTTCCCAGATTTTCTTGAAGAGCTGATGTAGCAACTTTGTAGTGTATGATATATCTGCCTTCGGGGCTTCTGATGGTATGCCTTCTGGTCCTGCAGCCTCCCCATTCTTTAGCTGTTTTATTGTCCGAGATATCTCTTGTTTAGTGGGTGGGTTCATGTTGCACTGTAGTGGCTCTTCTGCTGGTACTATGATGGGTTGCTGTATTGGTTGGTTTGGGTTTAGGATTTCCTTAAAATATTCAGCCCATCTAGCCTTTTGTTTCTCTTCATTGCTAATGTTTTGTCCTTCTCTCCTCTTCACTGATGTATTGTGGTTTAACTGTTTCTTAGATAAAGTTCTAGTGATATTATATAATGTTTTCCAGACTCCTTTTTGGTCGCAATGTCGGGATTCTATTGGGTATTTTAACCATAAGGTATAATCCAAACTAGACCGAAACCCCCCCCCCCCCCCCCGGCGAGATTATACCCCCTGTCACGATTTGAATCTGTATAAACAACACGGTCATATTTTCCGCGCTCAATCTAGGATTAAAAGGTCCAAATATAATGGCCAATCAGAACGCTCCTTTTCTAATGTCTATGAAGATACCTTTTATATTTAGCAGAAATGGCCTATTCTGTGTTTTTGGTGGGAAGGAGTTATTTTATTTCTTAAAGAATAACGTTAAATTAAAAAAAATACATAGCTATTAATACACCTGAAATATCACTTAATAAATAGGTACCAAATCGATCTCATAAAAGAAAGTTAATTAAAGAGAAAAATTGATTTTAGTGATATTTTCATATCAAGGTAATACTCGAATTAATTACTTAAAAATTACCTAGATTGGAATGCAAGGAAATAGCTAACGAATATCCATATAGTACGATAGAGAGCAATTGGCCGTTTAATTATCACTTTTAATAATTAAAGTCGGTCCAATAATAACTGTAATATAAAATATTAAAAATTAGTCACATTGTACGGGCAGGCTGGAAATCCCTTAGACTAGAGTAAGATTCTTAAAATATTTTTTTTGACCTTGCTCCGATTGGTCGGATGTAGCTCTATATATAGAAACGGGGACTTAGAAAGCCGCCACTATTATTTGAAAAATAATACCGAGCTGGAAGAATCTAGCGGACTGTGCATAACAAGTCTTTTTCCGTTCTGACCTGTTAACAGAACTAGATTCCCATTGAGGCCAGTCTCAGCTTGAGTATTATTGCCTGAGGGTAAGAAAGATATATATATTTGTATATTTTGTTAATTATTAACCTGTGTATAGCCGATTATGTGTGCAGTGCTGTGTAGAAAAGTGAAACTGCAGGACTAATGTGTGCTGCCATACTGACCCAATTGTAAACGTGTGTAGTTTTAAAGACGACAGGCCCGAAATGTAAAAATGTGTATAATATTTGCAAAATATGGCACAAGTGAGACTATAAGTCGGTTAGGGTATTTGAATGAGTATTTTCTTCTGGAGTTACACATTGTTCAAGCACATAAGATAGGAGTACAGGAATTGTTAACATGAATAAATCACGTTGTCATTTACTATTGTGTACTTAACCAAATCATCGTAGGGAAGCCAATCATGGGCTAAGGACTCTATCATAGAATAAGTACAGAAAAAGAATAATTACATGGAACTGGCTGTAGGAAAAGAACTTATAGGTCCAGTGCAACCTGTTAGCACAAATAACTGAAAGAGGGTAAGATGTGGTGTTGTATGTGTGTGTGTGGGTTGAAGAAGATACCTACATGGAATGTGGTTATCCTTTATTCCAGGTTCTGTCTCAGTATCATGAAGTAATCCCCAGCCATTGTTGAGGAAGTCTGTTGGGGACAAAAGCTCTACATATATTAAAAGCTAGACCCGGCATTTCTCATCCATGAGCTGCAAGTCGTGTGGTCCTGACTTGTTGAATGAAGATCAGCAGCATGTACAAAGATAAGTGAACCATACGGTTCACTGAACAGCTACTCCAGATACTCACCACAGTTAAAAACTTTACAACTATTACTATCCTTAAATGATGAAGACAAGGATTATATATAATATAGTGAATCCCAAAGTTCAGGGACAGTGATTATAACATCAAGATAAACAGAACGTGAAATAAGTTCAGTCCTTTGAACAGTATTCCTTATGGAAGAGATTTTCCAGTTTATTGATTTTGATTTGTAAATACCATTTCAGTTCTTTTGAGTAGTCCTGACCTGGAAAGATATTGAGGTTCAGGACAAATAAATTGTAAATAAATTTCATACAGTCTTGCTTGATAATTTTATTAAAGTTTAAGTTCTGTATTGGAATTTACTACTTAGTATAACTTAAATTACCCCTAGATAATTAGCCAAATAAACAAAACAGTTAATCATTAATCTTTGTGGGATCATGAGAGGTAGCAGTTAGGGACTCAGAGTACTACATCATCATCTTCTCTGGGAACTTACATAGCTTGACCCCACTTTGATGTCTATACACCCTTGCTCTTTTCAGAGAAGGGGGTATTGCTTATAAGACCAGTCTCTTATCTGGCACTATCCTGGTATCATCTGATACACCTATTTGTCCAGGATACCTTTAGTTCATAACATCCAAACCTCTCGCGACACCCCCATGGATGTTAATCTGCTCTGATAAACCTGACTCAGTCATTCACTGAATACCATGCCAAATTCGACTGGCGATCATGTCTCTTCATTTTCTCCGTCTCTGTTTTCTTCAATCAGTTGTGTCATAAATCTTTTTCCATCTCTTAGGGTGTGTTTGTCCAGGTATATATATATATATATATATATATATATATATATATATATATATATATATATATATATATATATATATATATATGTCACGAACGGTTTATAGAATGAATGTCAGTACTCATGCTCCGGTGGGAACTAGATATGTTTATGTAAGTTGTGAGTTGAAGTGCGTGAATGTTAAGTTTGACGGGGGCATGAATACATTAGTAGCAGTAAGTGCTAATGTCGAGTTCACGGGCATGACTGAGTTGTTGTGAACAAAGTGGGGGTGAAGACTGGTCAGCGTGAAAAGGGTCAGAGGTGTGTAAAAAGGTCAGTCGGGAGAGCGATTAGAGCGAGGAGAGATTACGCGGAGAGTGAAGGCGGAATGGTTGAAGGAAAATAGGAAATATATTAAGATATTGTGAAATCCTTTCCATGAGATGCTGTTCTAATTATGCACATCATATATTGTGTTTTTCTTATGTGATGATTTATGGCCAAAGCGGCAGTCTGCCTGTGTTATTGTGTTATACTCAAGTTTGTGACATAAAGTCGTCGGATATCGTATCTACGTGTTGGAGTTTAGTGAGTTAACAATTAGCTGTGGAAAACGAGCCATGTTTGTCGCTCCATGTGTATGTAATACATATTTGTCAATGTGTACACACAGCAAGCACTTGACAATATATATATATATATCGCTCTCTGTGTATGTGTGTGTCTTCCTCTTCTTCTCTACGAACTGAAGTCATCAGTTGTTACCAGATTCTCTTGTTATTTATTCTTCTCATGAAGAAAGTTATCGTTACGTTATCTTTTATCGTGCTGATTAATCCACAACTTTTTTCTGTTCTTTTTAGCACTTCCTCATTTTTCTGGCTGCTCAACGTGTCATCTCCCTGCTTTAATTTTTTTTTTCTCCATCCGAGTGCTTACAGCCAAAGTCTCATATACATACACTATATATATATAATATGTATATAACAGAGTTGTCTTTAGTCTTTCCTAACAAGTCTCAAGTCGAGTCTCTTCTTCTTCTTCCTCTTCTTCCTCTTCTTCCTCGTTCGCCCTGAAAAGGACGGTGGTTGCGTTGTGTCTGTTTACGCCGTAGCTGTGATATCTGCACCTTTCGGTCGACACATCCGACTTCAGCACGGCATTTTTTGGGACCGGGTTTGCCTTCCCTCTGCGATCCGTACTCGCTCAGCCAGACTGCACTGCTGCAGACTGTTTCCAGGACCACCACGTGGAGGTGGGGTACGGTCTTGGTCAGCTCTGGTTCGCTGACCCTGATGCAAGCAGTCAAGCTATGGGTCGCTGACTGCATTCTCTATTGCTGCATCTTTTGGTCCCAAGTCAAATCTCAAGTCTCTTAGTCCAAGTCTAAAATCAAGTACCAAACCGAGTCTCATTTATTAAAATCCAAAACTGTTTACATTCACAATACCTGTTGTACAAACAATTACACAAATCATTACAAATAATGATACAAAGTAATAATCTCTATGTTTGTTATTTTGTTTCTGACTGCTTTCATTTGATAAAACTCTGTTGGCAAATACATGTTAACGATTTAAACAAAAGTATTTTAAATAACTCCTTATGAGTGCGTTCCGAAAGACGACGTCGAAGTTGGTTCGCCTAAATTGGCTAGTCCTGAGTCGAGTCGCTAGTTAAAAAAAAAAAAAAACATTAATCGAGTTTTGAGTGGAGTCGTTGTGGTGACTTTGGTCTGACTCAAGTCAGAGTCCATCTACAAGAGTCGGCTACATTGGTACATATAATCGTTTTCTACAACATTATAGGACATCTATAGAATCCTAATGTTCTCTTCTTTACTGCCAGTGATAGTTGCTTTTATTTTATTTTGTTTTTGGAAGACTAGTAGGGAGTGTGTGGTCGTGAAAGCCCTAAAAACGTACCTGTTCTTGAGGCTCTGTCATACAGAATAAATAACAACTAAAAAAAATGCTATTTCTCTTAATGGCTTTACAGTTGTCACCATTTAGGTAGAAAACTATAGTTTGTTAACATCATGCCTCTTTCTCTACATTTAGACTATCATTTCTAACATATAAAGAGGGACTGTTGAGTCGTACAGAATTAGAGAGGGGCCATAACAACGCTACGTAGCAGTGTTGCCTGTCAATTGTTTTTTTTTTCTCTCGCCTATTCGGTATCTTTATTTTTAGATATAAAAATCTTCCTGTTTGATCTGAGTGACTGATTACCAAGGTGTGAGACCAGATCAAGGTAGTTGCTTATTCATTCAAGCGGCATCGAAGATAAAGCGAGTCATGACCACTGTCTTATTTGTTAAGGCGTATAATTCACACAAGGGTTACCTTTTATCTTCACTGAACCCTGGCGTGTTACAGTTATTCATGTATTTTCTAACTTTAATTCAAGAGTGTAGTTTTGAATGGTTTTAAAAATTATTCTTTCTGAGCTGGAAATGTTTCATATGCTAACAATAATAGATGATTATGAATGGTGTATTTTCCCGAGTATTCCGACAGATATAATATACACTGTTTTCTTCATGCAATTTAGTATGAGGAGATACAAAAAACGAGTTTAAGGCACCTACCGTTGTAGCATGAATGATATATTCATTCAAGGTAAATGTCTGTGATGTATCAGGGAGACGTCGTGGAACTGCTCCACGATGATAAATGAAAAGTAGATTTTCAAAAGATGAATTTTTACCACTTCGCTGGAGCAAAGAGATACTCTAATGTCTACCCACAATTGTGGAGCGAAGTTTCATCAATACGTACATCTTTTGTTTATTTAGTTCAGTTTGGTTTCAAAGTAATCAGCAGACTTTTTATGACTACAATATGAATGGTTAGCATACAGAGAGTCCTCACACCTTAGGAATTGGTGTCTTGATCATGCAGCTGTTGACGGCAATGAGTTGATATAACCTCAAAAGCACTTATAGTGGGGACACAGGATATCGATAAGGGAAAGATACGTATGACTATTAATGATTGCTTGTTTGAGAACAATACTTCAATCGATGAATCAATAAAGCTATGACTGCGAGAGACTGGCAAGGGGAAAGGGGGGGGGGAGATATGGAAAATGAAAGGCTAGATGAAGCATCTATGAAACTAGCGTGCTATAGGAACAATCAGCATAGTACCCTTGTCTATCTGCTGAAATAGGCAGAGGAAATATAACACGGTCGACCCATTGTCTCAGCCTGCTCTTGTCCCATTGAACGAATCTCTGATTTCCTGGATGGTATTTTGCAACCCTTAGTGGCCAATCTACCTTCTTTTTTGAAGGACACCACCCATGCTATCACTACTTTTGATTCCATCCAATTCACACCTGACCATACTTACCGTCTTTTCCTTCTGGATGTTTGTTCGCTTTATACTTCCATTCCACACTCTGATGGCCTTAAAACACTACAATTTTTTCTCGACAGACGCAATGACCGTACTTTTAGCACAGGTTCTCTTCTTCGCCTTGCGGAATTGGTTCTCACTCTCAACTCTTTTGAATTCAATGGCCAGTTCTTTTATCAAATTAGTGGCGTTGCTATGGGTACCAAAATGGGCCCGAGTTATGCTTGCCTCTTCATGGGTCACTTTGAACATTTGGTGCTTCAAAGTTACGATGGACCATTACCTGGGTTTTACCGTCGCTATATCGACAACGGTATTGGAGTCACAGACATGTCTGAAGTTAACCTCCGTAGATTCATTGACTATGTCGGCAATTTCCATCCTGCCATCAAAGTCACTTCTCAGATTTCTACCACTTCAGTTAACTTCCTTGACCTTACTGTCAATATTACTCCTACTGGCCTTACTACCTCTGTCTTTTATAAACCTACTGATGCTCATGGTTTCCTTCTTTACACCTCTTCTCACCCTCTCAGCTGTAAAGATTCCATCCCTACTCTCAACTTCTACGCTTACGTCGGATATGTCACGATGAAGATGATTTCCATGAAAGAGCTCAAGAAATGCTCGATTTTTTTTCGCCAACGTCACTATCCTGAAAGAGTTTTATCTGATGCCCTTAATCGCATTAGTCATGTTACTCGTCAGGTTGCACTTACTGCCAATCCTTCTACTACATCTGACAGACTCAAACTTATCTTAACTTTTCACCCTCACTGTTTGGCGGTGAGAAAAATTATGTTTCGTCATCTGCCTATTCTCCACTCCGATCCTGATACCAGAGAGTTGTTTCGTGATACCCCTTTGGTGGCATATCGCAGGGATAAGAATTTTAGGGATATTCTTGTGCATAGTCGCTTGAGACAAACTAGTCCTTCTTATTTTGGTACTAAACCGTGCCGAGGCACATATGTAAGACCTGTCCTTTTGGTCTCCAAACGCAGTCAGTCTCCTTTCCTAACGGTAAATTTACCATTGGGGAGTCTTTCACGTGCGAATCCAGAAACCTGATTTATGCTATCAGCTGCAAGAGGTGTGACATGACCTATATTGGGGAAACTGGCAGACGTCTGGCAGACAGGTTTCGTGAGCATCTGAATGACATCTATCATGACAAACAGTTACCGGTGGCCCTTCACTTCAATAGCCCTGTGGTAAGTTGGGATTATATAATATAGTTATAGGGGACTTAGTGTACTGACTGAGATCAGCTGTGAAGGTATCTGTATCTAATAAATTTGGTGTGTTACAGATGACCTTACTTGCTACCACATTTAGACCTCAATCAGACTTATTCTTGAATTTAGTGATGACTACGTTGAATGTCTAGGGTTATGATAGTGATGTAGTGTAATTCACAACAACCAACAGACAGATAAACACCTAAGTTAAGATCCTCAACAAATTGACAACAATATGACAGTCACAAACAACTAACACTCTAAAGATTATCTTATTAATTCAAGGGTTAACTTTTAACAAATGTATTGAATTTTTTTCAATAAATAGATATCCTGATCCTACTACACAGTGAATCAGGAATCACAATCAAATGTAAACACAATGTTTATGTACAAAATTTTATACAAAGGATCTTTGTCCCGACATATAATATTATTATAATATGAGTGTAATGTTGTGAGGTAGTATTATGAGGCAATACTGGCTGTTTGAGCTAGGTTGTTGGTTGTCATCACGACTTCATGTGTTTGTTACTGGTGGAAATAATATTAAAGGATTCACAGATTCTTTTACTTTTTAAAACAATTGCTGTCCCTCTTGGACTATTTATGTAAGTTCAATTGATGTGGGTTATACAAGGGTGAGCTGCTCGTGCTGACACATTCTTAGCTCATATAGCGGCTGCAGGAAAACTGTATCCTCTGCTCGCTTGCTTCTCAGTTTGCTAGAAAAACCCACAATGGCCGATATCTTGGGCAAGGAGTCTGCTGCCAGAGTTCTGGATCAAGCAAAGCTCAGACCATGTGCTGCTATATTAACATCAGTACCACGGTCCCTGAAATAAGAAGGGTGTGCCTTCTTCTTCATAACTAATATATAATATATTTCCACACTGACGTACAAGACCGTACAAACATAAAGTTCAGAGCTGTAGGCCAACTGCTAGCTTTTCATGTGACAATATACACCAGTATTCCTCTCCCTAATGGTTACAACGCCTCTGCAATTCCAGCGTTAATCCCTTCTATACAATAGGATAGGTGTCATGTTACATATGGCAATCCAATATATCTATCTGTATAGGCAGTTATACTCCTCTCTGACAATTTTTACAAGGTGGAGCAATATCTATGCTTTTCCTCATGTTTGCTACTGAACCACACACATACAGACATAATTTATCATTTCACATTCAATTTTCATATAAAATATATATTAAATATGTCTAGCTTACCACAATTCAAGGAAATATTAAACAAGTAACGTTGACTGGCGATGAATTCTGGCACAATTTTGATCTGCCTTTGTCCAGGCTTTTCCTTTATTAGAAAATTCTTAGCCTGCTCTCAACGTACTTGATGTTCACATAATTTATTTTCAAAAATGGCAGTGAACTGACGCTTCTATTTGACCATATCTAACGTTCTAACCAATCAGGCCATGTTTACATGAGCCTTTGAAAAGGACTATCCATCCTATACGTTGCCATTAACAACAATATCTGTATTTGCAGTTAGACCAATAAGGTTTCGCCTTACATTTTACTACCGCCAATCAAATCGTATCTAACTTGTCGACCTCATTTCCCCCAAAGCAGTGTTTTCCAAACATGCAATAAAAAAATATGAAGATATGATCTTGTGCTGTCAGTCAACCCCACTATAGTATTTTGGCTATAATTTGTTAATTAATAGACTATTTGCGTAACACATAACATATTCTTTGTCAGCAAGTCCTAAGGTACAAGAATATATAAGTTTAATGGGGCTAAGTGGCTTCGTTCAAAATATGTATTTTTCTATGATAGTCATGCATTTGCTGTTACCACCTGTTCACTTCCATACTAGGGGATGTCTTCTGTACTGCCAGACTAATATCAGGAGCTTAGACATAAAACAGTAGAATGTCAGGTTTCCCAATAAGACTTTAAACCTGTTTTCAAAACCTAACCTTGTATCGTTAGTGTTTTTTATCACTGTTTATTTGAAAAAATCAGGCCTTCATGCGTTTCGCGTGTGATTGGCGTTCACTTTTTAATCGCGAGACGACGTAGTATTATTGCTTCGCTCCGTCTATCCTTTCTCGTCTCTGCTTAGCCCGTCTGTCTTTCTAGGTCAACTTTGTGTGTATAATTTCATTAATGTAGTATTTGTATCTAGGTCATTATGCAGTTTGCATATCAAGGTCTTCTAAGAAATACAGTACCAGTTTTATTTTTAGAACCGACTGTGATTCGCGTGTAGTTTATGCAGACAAAGTAGAAAAAGGGGGTCTCTTGTTCAGCCATTATGGCGTTCTACAACGCAGGCGTTCGCTATTGGGAAAGCACTGGTCTTTCACCATTCTTCTTTCTTTCATATTATTTCGTTCGGCTTTACATTTATGTTCTAATTTTCCAGTTTTGTTCCAATTTATATAGGGGTATCTAGAATTTTTCACTACAAGCCCTGACCATTCAGGTAACTCTGACATTCATGTCACTGCCCTCCTGTCATGTGCCGGCGACGACCAAACTCGCTTCTCGTTGGAGAATCGTCTCATTTTTCAAATGGGCGTTTTATCTCCTGCTGGCTTGAATATCCAGCATCATTTTGCATAATTCTGGTGGCTTCTGTCTCTGTTTCATAATTTATTTCTTCTGTTGTCATTTTCCTTTCTATCCTTGTTTTTGCTGTGGTTCGTTTCGTTTCCTCAATTATCTTTTCCCAGCCGTCACCAGCTCATACGTCACTTCTGCATGATGCCTCATTTTTTCAGCCATCTTGAATGTTTCTTTCTGGGATCCAGCTAAGTGATTTTTTACTTGTTTTAATAGTGTTGTTCATTTCTGTCTTCGCTTCGTCGATTATTTACTTTCCTGTTTCGACATGTCTTTCTGGTTTTACGATTTTCTTGCGTTATTACTGTTATCGTTTCGCTCATCACCGTCATTTCATCTGCTTGTATCGCTCATTTTGGCGATTTCCTCATCATCGTTGATTTTTGTAGCACCTATATATAGTTCTTGTCCTTGTCACCTGTTCGTAACTGTGGCTGACGAAGGGTAAAACCCGAAACGTCCCTTGTTTCATGTGTACCGTTTACTTGTAAAACTGATTTCATACCATATTATTTTTTATTTATGTATTTATTTAGAGAAAATATAAACTGACCAGGGTTGTCGGTCATGTCGATTCTGAACAAGAACAACAATAACTGTAGACTTCTTACAAAAGAAAGAAATCGACAGGATACAACATAAAGAGAGTATCCTCATCTGACTCTGTCAGATTTAAAATGTGAAGATGCACCAAGGACAAATGTCATAATGTGAAGAAGCACCAAGGACAAATGTCAAAAATGTGAAGAAGCACCAAAGACATATGTCAAAATGTTAAGAAGCACCAATGACAAATGTCAAAATGTGAAGGCACAAAGGACAAATGTCAAAATGTGAAGAAGCACCAAGGACAATTAATAAAATGTGAAGAAGCACCACGGACAAATGACAAAATGTGAAGAAGCACCAAGGACAAATGACAAAATGTGAAGAAGCACCAAGGACAAATGTCAAAATGTGAAGAAGCACCAAGGACAAATGTCAAAATGTGAAGCAGCACCACGAACAAATGTCACATTGAAAAGTTTCTTTTCACAAATTAATGTCTGTTTGTCAGTTCTGTTGTTAACTTATGTTCATGTATGAAACAACTCACATTTTAAATGCACATAATCTCATGTCTTTAAAAGATGTGAAGTTTACTACTTACACTCAAGTAACTATCACGTTATGCTCAGTTTCCTTATAAGAATGTACTGGTTCAGATACACTTTCAAAATATCAGCTCTCATATACACTTTTTGTTCCACATGCCACCAAAAGTAAATTTCAGACGCAGAACCATCCTCTTCTCTCAACTCATCATCATCATCACTTTCCAAATCCACTAGGACCATAGGTCTTCAACAAACATATGCAAAATCTTCCTGACTCGTGCCATAATCTCAAGATTTTCCCATGTCTCCTTCATCCCTTCATGTCTATTGTGATGGTATTGCCTCCCCTGCTTTGCAGTAGTGGTCCAGCAGTGGCCAAAACTCAAGAGTATCTAATATAATCTTTCAATATGGGCTTCACATGTATCTACCTTTGCACAAGATTACTCTTGGCAGAGATGTAGATAGAAGGGTGATGACACTTCTATTACAAAGGGACTCTTCACAAGATATTCAGATAAGCGAAAAAAAATGCTGCTTTGGCTGGGCACGTTAATTCTAGAATCTGCCGAGAACATTTGTGACAGAATTAAGTACTTATTAATTTCAGTTCATTCAAGCCCCCACCCCTGATTTGCTCAGTTGAATTCTTATTATTATGGAATATTTATGTTTAGAGTGTGAGTAGTAAATTGACTGAGACAAACATGCAGTAACTTTAAAATGATTAAATCGAAGTTAAATTTGTAAATTTACAAATAACACAATTTAATAATCACTTAAGTTTTAACAGTTTGAAAATAATTTGAATAGTTTAAAAGAAAGGATTCATCAGTGATAGATGATAGAATTCGTATGAAGGAAGTTCACTTTGGCAGCGTATATTTTTCATTTAGCTGCCAACAGTAGTTTCTGCTCCCGCTGATGGGTTCTGTTTACACTGCTCTCGCTCGTCGCTGGACAAGGTTAAAGGCGCGGCACGTTCCCAGAACGTCAAGGAGTAACGGCCAAGCTGGTCCTGCGTCTGTCTATAAGACCCTCTTATGATGGCGTCTCGCACAACGTCAGTCCACTTCTACCTTCACAGTTCCAGAGATAGTACTTTCTGCTGGCACCACCAATAACTATGGTAAAGAATAGAAACGAAACGCTCTTCTGCGTATTGCGTTTTCCAACCCCTATCTTCCCATTCCACCACCCCATTTATCTCAGAATTTACCCTTCTATTTCACTATCCCACATAACTCAGAGTTTACCCTCGATGAGAATTAAATTTAATCCCTCGGGATAAAACTTTCTTTACATTAAAATTGAATAGCTTTAGCTTTACATTACATTAAAATGAAAAGGTTTATAATACAGATATAATATGTTTATATTTACATTTCCACTGATTGAAAAGTGTTCACAATATAAATTGAATTAGGTTTCATTTATGTTTACACTGAGTTGAAAAGTTTGAAACTTTCATTAACTTTAAAAATGAATATTTTCACATGCAAATTTGCACTGTTTTAATGCTTGAAAACTTACATTAATTTTAAAGTGAATATGTTTATATGGACATTTACACTGTATGAAATTGTAAGTATTATAATTAAAATGTACATCATTTCTTTCATCTTTTCCTACCTGCTCCGTACGAAACTTGGAACTTCTTTATGCTTTTAGTTCTCTCTACGAAACTAGCAATAAATCAATCACCACCCTTTCGAGTGGTGGTTCACGAAATCATCATTCTATACGCTGAGGTAACCTGACTCAAATGACTGGAACATCCATTAGGATTTTCACACATTAATCTTCACAAGGTAATATACGAATATATGTTAGTTCACATGTTAGTAATGAGAAATATAATGTAAAATATAATGTAAAATCACAACTTACGCCAATCCTGGCTCACATACTTTTTGCTCAGATGTTGTCATGAAATATTCTAATCCACATATATAAATTATTAGGTAAATATGAAGCCTAACAAATAAAATTAATAAAGAGAAGAGCAATGGTAAAATGACAGTGCTGTCACAAGGAATGTACTCGAAATCCCCCTTGTTTTCTGCTTCGTCTGCAAATTGTAACGCTTTCACGTTGATAGTAAAAGCTTACTGTATTATACCCGCTTTCTTCAATGAAACGTGTGCTGTATTTCTTGGAAAAACATTAAGAGGCAGACTGCGTAATGACCTAAATTAATCCTAACATTAATTATATTACGTTACCAAAACGAACGAACAGATGGACAAAAGGATAGCGAGAAGGGAGAGGCAGAAAGCCGAACATTAAACACGCGTCGCGCGATACACAATTACTACTATCACGCGTGTAAGTCTACAAGCACTAACTTTTTTTCAGACGGACAGTGATAAAATACACTACCCTTTCCCAGAGTTAGGTTTATAAATCATAAAAAACTCTTATTAGAAAAGATAACATTAGATGGGTTTACGGTTGAAAACATAACAGTACCCAGACAGCACATCTTCGAAACAGGAGGTAGAAGAAATTGCATATTTTGAACGCAGCCACGTAGCTCCTTTAAATTTGTATTTTTGGGTTCCTTAGGGCTTGCTGACAAATAATATGTAAAACGTTACGCAAATAGTCCAGGAATTAATAAATTATACCCAAAATAAAATATTGGGGGTGCCTGACAGCATAAAATCATTTCTGCTCATAAGATTTTTTTTTAACGTGTTTGAAAAAAATTTACGTTACAGAAATAGCCTACCATGTAAACTCCAAATTGATTGGAGCGCAACAAATGAAAGCCTAACCACGATTGGTCGGGCTATAAATACTATCTTGGTTGTTAGGGGAAACGGGGAAAGGTAACATTTTTTCAAACACTTGTCGAAACGTGGCTCATTGGTCAGACTCGCTGATATACACACTTGGGAGCGTTAGTTCGAAACCACTTGTTTAAAATAGCTTGATAAAGCATCAGTGCGTTGAAGCCAGCATATATTTGCTAAATAAAAGCCTGGAACATAAGCAGATGGGAATTTGTGCCAGTTTGTGCCAGAATTCATTGCTAATCAACGTATCTGTGTTTATTCGTATGAATTGTGGTAAGCTTGAACCATTCAATATCTTTTAATGAAAATTGAATGTGAATTGTTGATTTATGCCTGTATATATATGTGTAGTTCAGTGGCAAACGTGAGGTAAAGCCTGTAATGCTCCAGCCTGAACAGAGGGTGTCGGAGAGAAGTAAAACGGCATGGAATGGCCAAACAGTACACTGACACCTGGATGATTGACTAGAAAGAAATAATGCTGGAAGTGCAGAGGCGTAGTAACCATTAAGAAGGGTAATACTGGAATAAAGTATTTCAAATGAAGCTGACAGTTGGCCTAACGCTCTGAACTCAATGTTTGTGCTGTATTGTGATCAGTGTAAAAGAGAATATAAATTAGTTATGAAGTAGAAGGTACATCCTTCTTGATTTCAGGGACAGTGGTCTTGATGGTACTGAGCAGCACCTGGTCAGAGCTTTGCTGAATCCAGAGTCGGACAGCATACTCCTTGGTCTTTTAGCTATCAGTGAGGTGTCTCCAGAGCCCAGAGGAGAATTCGAGCAGAGGAGTCCTTTCCTGCCGCCATCACGCCAGATAAGCTAACTTGGCCAGCTGAGCTCAACATTATGTCCCCTCATCTTGAATTGATTTTTTAAAATTAACATTAAGAGGGGAATTTACTTGTCTTAAAATCAGGAACTGTGAACATCTCCAATACTAGTCCCTAAAGACAAACTATTGAAGTCATGATGACAAATACCAACAGAGCTTGAACAAAACAAAACCAGTATTACCTCATTTTACTACTACACAACTGACACACATAGAACATTTGTAATAATATATGTCACTACAATATTCATATTAAATACATTCTGTACATAACTTGTAATTTAAATTGATTGTGATTCCTGGTTCCCTTGTAGTTGAATCAGGACACATATTCATTCATGCCAGTAATGAATACATATTGTTATTTGAAAGTTTATCAGTGACTCTTTTAAGATATCTTTGTAGAGTGTTATATGTATGTGAGTGTCACAGTGTTGTCAAGAGTAGTGGATTAAATTAAATTGTTTATCTGTCTGTTGTTGTGACTTACACTTCATCATACACATACCCTAGACACATAACGTAGCATCACACTATTCCAGAATAATTCTGACTGAGATATATAGATATGTGGTAGCAAGTAAGGTTATCTATAATACACTACTCTTAATAGATATAGATACCTTCACAGCTGATCTCAGTCAGTACACTAAGTCCCCTATAAATATTTATAACATCCCACTTCACCACATATATTGGGGTCTCGCTCTTGGGATTTTGAATCTTTAACTATTAAAAATATTGGGGGTAATTCACTTCAGGGAATATAAGAATTAAAAGGTATCCTTGGGTGGAATTAAATAAGGTTGAGCTCACGGTGCCTGTGTTGTCCATTAGATATATTAGAGATTGAATTGTTGGTTAGACATTGTATAAATTTACCTGATAGACAATGGCGGACCTGGCCAAATTTCGATCTGCTGCGGTTCAGACTGCAAAAGAGTTAGGATTAGATGGGCAAGCTATGGTTGCCTATGTCACGACGGAATGTGACAAATTTATTGAACGTGAAGAAAGAAGGTTAGAAGCTGAAAGGGAAATTAAGAAGTTACAATTTGAAGCTGAGGCTGAGACTAAGAGGTTGCAGATTGAGGCTGACAAAGAGGCTAAAGCATTGGAAGCCGAGGAAAGAAGACAAGCTGCAGAAAGGGAAGAGAAGAAATTAGCTGCAGAAAGAGAAGAGAAGAAATTAGCTGCAGAAAGAGAAGAGAAGAAATTAGCTGCAGAAAGAGAAGAGAAGAGATTAGCTGCAGAGAGGGAAGCAGAAAAGGAGGAGAAGAGATTACAAAGGGAACATGAGTTACGACTAAGGGAGTTTGAGTTTCAAGGCCATGCTCCTGAAAATGGTGCCAGTCCCTTTGCCTCTGATGCTACGGTTACTCAAGGAGCCTCAACCTCAGCTATGAATTTTCATTTAGATCATTTTGTTGAGAAAGACGATGATATTGAGAGCTATATAAATAGGTATGAACTATTAGCTACCACGTATGGGTTAGAGAGAGAAAGGTGGAGCTTAAAGTTATCTCAGGGACTTCGTGGGGCAGCTTATGAAGTTTTTGCAAAAATGAGCAGAGGTGATCAGGAAAATTATGACATGCTAAAGCAGGCTCTTTTGTTAAGGTATGAAAAGAATGCAGAGTTTTACAGGAAAAAATTTAGGAATGCTAAACTACTGTCAGGTGAAACCTATCACCAGTTCTCTGCACGAATAGAGACATACTTGGAGAAATGGACTTCTCTGGGGAAAACCCAAGATCTTAAGGAAATGGTCCTTATAGAGCAACTAAGAGAGTCCATGGCTCCAGACCTGAGAAAGTTTCTCATGGAACAAGGTGCAGAGAGGCTGGGTGAGTTGCTAAATGTTGCTGAAAGGTATCAAGCAGCTCAAGCAGAGGTAACAGGTAATAAAAAGAAACAGGTGGATAACTTTAGGGCACCACAGAACTTTAATAAATTTGATCCTAAGGATCAAAATAAAGGTAAGCACCAATTTGATAGGCCACGGTATGAAAATAAAAATAAATTCCCACAATTCGATGAAAGGAAATATGATGAAAGAAAATCTTTCAACCAAGGAAAAAGGTGGTGTAAAAATTGTAAGATGAACAATCATGACACTGACCATTGTAGAAGGAAACCTCCTCATTTTGCTGCTATGACATCGGGGAAAAAGGAAAAGAAGGGCAAACCTGAAGAATTACAGGAACCATACCACCCCCCAGTGTGTGAAGATGTCATCTGTAATGGTGTCACTATAAGATGTTTATATGATACCGGTTTAGATTACGATTCCGTTGTGAGTTCTCACCTGGTGCAGGCCGATCAATACACCACAGAAACAGTGGAGATTCAAACTGCAACCAAGGATGTAGCTACCATGACACTTCCCGTCGCCCGAATAAAAGTGAAAACGCGATATGTGGAAGGAATCATAAAAGCAGCAGTGATAAATGAGCCAATCTACCCTCTAATATTGGGGTGTAGATATGTCTTCTTGGGGAATCCCAAGAGACCTGTGATATTGGCAACAGTGCAGACCAGATCACAGACAAAGAAGGAGGAGGATAATCCCATAAATACTCACCCAGATGAGATGAGGAAGGCACAGGCTGAGGACAAAACACTCAAGCCATGTTTCAAGAAGTTGCCCAAATCTCATACACCTCCAGGCAAGGGAGAGTTTTATATGAAGAACAAATTGATATATAGGAAGGCTGGATCTGAATCCAATGGTCACGGACAGCTGGTCCTTCCCACTTCATATAGGACTAAAGTGTTGGAACTAGGGCATGCGATTCCCTTCAGTGGTCATATGGAAATCAGCGCAACAGGACAGCGAATAGCTTGTCACTATTTCTGGCCAGGAATAACTGAAGATATCAAACGATATGTAAAATCCTGTCCAGAGTGCCAACGAGTAGCACCTAAACATTGGACTGCACCAGCAACTCTGGGGGAAATGCCCATAGTGGGAACACCCTTTGAGAGAGTTGCCGTGGATCTTGTGGGACCTCTCACCCGAACCAAGAGAAGGAACAGCTACATTCTGACTCTGGTGGACACTTGTTCTATGTGGGGAGAGGCAGTAGCCCTGTCATCGATTGATTCAAAACATGTGGCAGAGGCATTGCTCACAATTTTCACAAGGTTAGGCTTTCCCAATCAAATCTTGACTGATAATGGCTCTCAGTTCAAGGGGAAACTAACTGAAGAAGTTTTCAGGATCTTCCAGGCCAAACACTTCCATTGTAGTGTGTATCATCCCCAAGGGAACGGCCAAGTGGAAAGATTTAACGGCACATTGATGTCGATCCTGAGAAAGTTGGCACACGAAAAACCAGATACATGGGACCAGTACCTGCACGCCGCCCTCTTTGCTTATCGGGAGGTACCCCATAGTTCAACCGGTATGGCCCCGGCAACATTATTGTTTGGAAGGCCAATAAAAGGTCCACTTGAAGCTTTGTTAAGAACGTGGACTGATGAAAAGGCAGAGGAAAACATTACATCTTCATACCAATATGTGAATGAGCTGACCACTCGGTTAAAAACTGGCTGGAAACTTGCCAATGAAAATTTGAAACAAGCCAGGAAGAAACATGCTGCCTATTATAACAGGAAGGCGAAAGACAGAAATTTGGCTGTGGGAGAGAAAGTACTGCTTCTTTTGCCTGGGAGTCAGAATAAGTTACAAATTGGATGGCAGGGTCCATATACAGTTCTAGAGAAGGTGTCTAGAACAAATTATAAGATAGATAAGAAGGGGAAAGAAAAAATCTATCATGTGAATCTCCTGAAGAAATATTTGGAAAGAGAACATCAGGAAGAGACACACTTGTTGACCTTGTCCATCGCCATGGAGATGAAAAAGGAACCACTTTCATCATTTGAATATCCATTACACCCCTGTGAGACAGCAGCACAGGTGAAAATCAGTACACATTTAACGAAAACTCAGAAAGAGAGAGTGCAACAGGTTCTAAATAATCATGCAGAGGTGTTAACAGACCGACCAGGGCATACAAACCTATTGGAATATGATATGAAACTCATAGACTCCACACCTGTCTGTATGAAACCATATTCGATTCCGTTTGCTAAGGAAAAAGCTTTGAAGGAAGAGATAGACTATCTGTTGAAGGAAGGAATTATTTCGCACAGTGAGTCTTCGTATAGTTCCGGTGTTGTACTCTTAAGGAAGCCCTCTGGAGAACATAGACTCTGTATAGATTACAGGAGACTGAATGCTATTACAGAAGGACAGGTGGATCCATTGCCGGATACAAATCAGCTGTTTGCCAGACTAAATAAAGCTAAATATTTCTCAAAAGTGGATCTGAGTAAAGGATACTATCAGATTCCAGTAAAGCCTGAGGTTAGACCATACCTAGCTTTTAGTACCTCAGAAGGACACTATGAGTTTAATAGATTGCCATTTGGATTGAAGAATGCGCCTAGTGTCTTCTCTAGAATGATGAGAAAATTATTGGATCCTCTGAATAATCCCTGTATAACAAATTTTATGGATGATATCCTTATAGCAACAGAAACATTTGAGGAACACATTGACTCTCTGAACATGCTGTTTGATCGACTTAGGGAGGCAAATTTAACAGCCCGACCAACCAAATGTTGCGTTGGATGTAAAGAATTGGAATTTTTGGGACACACAGTTTATCAGGGAAACATGACCCCTGACCCAAAGAATTTAGAGAAACTACAGAAAGCCCCGAGACCACAAACCAAGAAGGACGTGAGATCCTTTGTCTCATTATGTGGTTTCTACCAGAAGTATATCAAAAACTTTAATTCCATATGTGCACCGTTAACTGAATTGACACGTAAAGGACATCCAGATCGCATTACATGGACACCACAATGTGAAATGACTTACCAAGAATTGAAGGAAAAGCTCACAAGTAAACCCATTTTGAAATTACCTGACTTAAGTCAAGAATTCATAGTAAGGACGGATGCAAGTAATATTGGGTTAGGTGCAACTCTACTACAGAAATCAGATGCATTGGATGGGGAATTAAGCCCAGTGGCATATGCTAGCAGAAAGTTGAATAAAGCTGAAATCAACTACTCAACTAGCGAAAAAGAATGTCTTGCAGTAATATGGGCAATAAAGAAATTCAATATTTATCTATATGGGAAGGCATTTAAGTTGCAAACAGACCACAAACCTTTATCGTTTTTAGCACAGGCTAAGCATGAGAACTCTAGGTTACTCCGATGGTCTTTGCTTCTGGCTCCATATAATTTTAGCATTGAGTATATATCTGGAAAAACCAATCTGGGAGCGGATTTTTTAAGCCGCCATCCGTGTGATGAGAATCACCGTAAACCCCAGAAATAATAATAAATTTCTCTATGTGTATATAGAATAAAGGACTGACATATAATGTCTGTTTTAAGAGGGGAGGTGTCATGAAATATTCTAATCCACATATATAAATTATTAGGTAAATATGAAGCCTAACAAATAAAATTAATAAAGAGAAGAGCAATGGTAAAATGACAGTGCTGTCACAAAGAATGTACTCGAAATCCCCCTTGTTTTCTGCTTCGTCTGCAAATTGTAACGCTTTCACGTTGATAGTAAAAGCTTACTGTATTATACCCGCTTTCTTCAATGAAACGTGTGCTGTATTTCTTGGAAAAACATTAAGAGGCAGACTGCGTAATGACCTAAATTTTAAATTCCATTCATGTCTTTTTCTACATTACGTTACCAAAATGAACGAACAGATGGACAAAAGGATAGCGAGAAGGGAGAGGCAGAAAGCCGAACATTAAACACGCGTCGCGCGATACACAATTACTACTATCACGCGTGTAAGTCTACAAGCACTAACTTTTTCAGACGGACAGTGATAAAATACACTACCCTTTCCCAGAGTTAGGTTTATAAATCATAAAAAACTCTTATTAGAAAAGATAACATTAGATGGGTTTACGGTTGAAAACATAACAGTACCCAGACAGCACATCTTCGAAACAGGAGGTAGAAGAAATTGCATATTTTGAACGCAGCCACGTAGCTCCTTTAAATTTGTATTTTTGGGTTCCTTAGGGCTTGCTGACAAATAATATGTAAAACGTTACGCAAATAGTCCAGGAATTAATAAATTATACCCAAAATAAAATATTGGGGGTGCCTGACAGCATAAAATCATTTCTGCTCATAAGATTTTTTTTTAACGTGTTTGAAAAAAATTTACGTTACAGAAATAGCCTACCATGTAAACTCCAAATTGATTGGAGCGCAACAAATGAAAGCCTAACCACGATTGGTCGGGCTATAAATACTATCTTGGTTGTTAGGGGAGACGGGGAAAGGTAACATTTTTTCAAACACTTGTCGAAACGTGGCTAACTGGCCAGTCTCGCTGATATCCAACATTCGGAGAGTTAGTTAGAGACCACTTGTTTCAAATAGCTTGATAAAGCATCAGTGCGTTGAAGCCAGCATATATTTTGCTAAATAAAAGCCTGGAAGATAAGCAGATGGGAATTTGTGCCAGTTTGTGCCAGAATTCATTGCTAATCAACGTATCTGTGTTTATTCGTATGAATTGTGGTAAGCTTGAACCATTCAATATCTTTTAATGAAAATTGAATGTGAATTGTTGATTTATGCCTGTATATATATGTGTAGTTCAGTGGCAAACGTGAGGTAAAGCCTATAATGCTCCAGCCTGAACAGAGGGTGTCGGAGAGAAGTAAAACGGCATGGAATGGCCAAACAGTACACTGACACCTGGATGATTGACTAGAAAGAAATAATGCTGGAAGTGCAGAGGCGTAGTAACCATTAAGAAGGGTAATACTGGAATAAAGTATTTCAAATGAAGCTGACAGTTGGCCTAACGCTCTGAACTCAATGTTTGTGCTGTATTGTGATCAGTGTAAAAGAGAATATAAATTAGTTATGAAGTAGAAGGTACATCCTTCTTGATTTCAGGGACAGTGGTCTTGATGGTACTGAGCAGCACCTGGTCAGAGCTTTGCTGAATCCAGAGTCGGACAGCATACTCCTTGGTCTTTTTAGCTATCAGTGAGGTGTCTCCTGAGCCCAGAGGAGAATTCGAGCAGAGGAGTCCTTTCCTGCCGCCATCACGCCAGATAAGCGAATTGGCCAGCTGAGCTCAACATTATGTCCCCTCATCTTGAAATGACTTTTTAAAATTAACATTAAGAGGGGAATTTACTTGTCTTAAAATCAGGAACTGTGAACATCTCCAATACTAGTCCCTAAAGACAAACTATTGAAGTCATGATGACAAATACCAACAGAGCTTGAACAAAACAAAACCAGTATTACCTCATTTTACTACTACACAACTGACACACATAGAACATTTGTAATAATATATGTCACTACAATATTCATATTAAATACATTCTGTACATAACTTGTAATTTAAATTGATTGTGATTCCTGGTTCCCTTGTAGTTGAATCAGGACACATATTCATTCATGCCAGTAATGAATACATATTGTTATTTGAAAGTTTATCAGTGACTCTTTTAAGATATCTTTGTAGAGTGTTATATGTATGTGAGTGTCACAGTGTTGTCAAGAGTAGTGGATTAAATTAAATTGTTTATCTGTCTGTTGTTGTGACTTACACTTCACCATACTCATACCCTAGACACATAACGTAGCATCACACTATTCCAGAATAATTCTGACTGAGATATATAGATATGTGGTAGCAAGTAAGGTTATCTATAATACACTACTCTTAATAGATATAGATACCTTCACAGCTGATCTCAGTCAGTACACTAAGTTCCCTATAAGTATTTATAACATCCCACTTCACCACAGATGTATAAAAGAGACTTGAATCGGCCTCTTACACGCGTTTGGTGTGTCGTTAATTTAATAAGTGTGTCCTATCATCTCCAGCCTATTCTTCTCCTCTCCTGTTCCACTGGCACTTGCCTAGTTCTCGTCAACAGTTCCACATTGGTGATCTTGTCATATAACTTCATTCCTCTTCTCTCCCGTATCCCTTCCAAAAGTTTAGGTTTTAAAAAGGAAAAAAATATGCCATCGAAAGCAAATCCATCGTCAATGTACGAGGAACTGGAAACCTGTGACTCTGAGGTTACATCCCTTAGGACTTTATGTTGGCTACGGCAGACGTATAATTTTCAGAAACAAACACAGTTTTAGATACTGAAGATGTGTTAACTGTAAAACCTTATTACAATCTATTTTCATACTTTTCAACTGTAGAACAATTACATATGTGTGATCTCGATCTGAGTATTAGTGAGCCTTGTCACGGGCTGCCTCCCCTTGCTCCACAGTGATGGTCCAACAATGGCCAAATCCTAGAGTATCTAATGTGGGTCTTCAAAGGTATCTACCTTCGTACAAGATTACTCTTGGCTGTCGTAGATTTGTGATAAGGGAATTAAGACACAGATTGGTCCCTTCTGAATAGACTAGAACCTGAGGTGACTCAGTGAGAGATAATAATAAAAATAGATTTTCACGAGTGAGATGGTGGAAACTAGGTAATTCTGTCCCTGAGACTCGAGGAGATCCTCTCGCTCAGCCTATCTCTACAACAGAAAGTGTTTGTCAGACAGATAACTCAGTTATATAGATGTACTATATATCAACCACTCACCGACACACTCACATAAGTGACGACAGTTTGACATACCAACGTGAAAACTATAACAATGGAATATAGATATTTTGGGCTGAGCTGACCGACACACTTGAATAAGTTTATGTAAATTTTATTTATCATAAAGAATCTCACAACACAGTAAATAAATTTAGACTATCAAATCAATATACAAATAAACATAGGTTAAGGAATCAATAACAGAGTTGACCCATAGGTGTAATCCTTTCCCCCTCTGTTGAACCAAGATCCCGTTATAAGTGAAGTTATTCGCCCCAAAGAGTCACAGATTTATACACTATGGTTTAGGATTTCTCTCTACCGTAAATAACAGAGGTTTCTCCTGTAATCTACTCTGAAATAGATAGCATATGTAATCTTTAAGAAGAAAAAACAATCAATGGATATGGATTATAGAATCAAAGAATTAATCATCCCTGCATTTTCTCGCTCTGACACACTTGTGATCACAAGACATGCTCTCTTACCTAATAGGCTCTCTCACCACATCTGGAACAATTGTTTAAGGAACATACAGCCCATCCACTGGTGTGTTTAGGCGAAACAAGTCCCAGCTTCTCCAATGCTAATAAATTCAAATCTTGGGAAGCGCTCGCTTCACTATGGTACGTAGGATGCTGATAAATGTCACTTCAATTTTTGTCCAGGTAGTAAAAATAATTAAGAAGTCTAATGTTCACAAGGGTACAGTAGCTTGAAATAGTCGATCGTTACCTCGAGTTGCAGGTAAATAACTCTGTTCAGGATTTATCTTCTTCTCAACACAGTGGTTGTTATATGTCACAGGTTTGATTATGTTAAATGTTTGAGTTAGTCGCCACCACAGGCCGACTGTAAAACTTTGATTATTGGAAAAGGACTCTGGAACTCAATGCCAGTTACAATATAAATTTCAGAAAAATAGTTCTTTTCGTCTAGTTATTTTCTGCTACACATAAACAGAAACCGCTGGTAGGTTTTGGGCTTGACCCAGATACTGTATAAGGAAGAGAAAAACATAAATACTCAACCCTAATATAGTACACGATCCTACGCGTAAATAGAATATGTTCACTTCGGTCATTTAACTTAAATTATAAACCGCAAACTTAGAGCTTGTCTTATTGTTTAAAACTCCCGTGAAATAAATTCTAGTCATTAAAAAAAATCAATCATCACGAATTAGAAATAAATACATATCTCGTCAACACTCATGATGAATCAGTGCATTTACTTAGTTAGTTAAAATGTTCTCTGACTGGTTACTAGCAATTAAATTTAATTTATATATTGCTGAATGAGTTTTAGCTAGAAATTATAATTTATTCTGCTATCCACTGTAACACATTAACTTAGAGAATTTATAATGACGATTAAACTAGTAAATCACTCTGCGCACAATCTAGTGAAGATATAATTCGAACTAACAATGCTATCACTCGACAATACTAGTCATATATATTTACCTTTACACAAACTTCTAAGATTTTCTCCACGAGAAACTAAGACTCTACTATTACGGTGATTCTAGAACTCGCGCTAGAAGTCTCTCTAAAGCTGTGGCAGTACTGAATGAATGAAGTCTAAACTACTGGGGTATAAATATCTGAAACTGACAAAGAATCAAAGGGAAAGTTGTAACTAGCAGACTCTTGTCAGATGTTGGCACCTTTTGGAAAATCTACATAAATTCTATCTCATTCTGCGAATCAAACAACTTTTATCGCACCGATGCCGAAGCCAGGTCATATTAAGATCTAGATGAATTAGAATCTACATATATTATCGCCTCACTCTCGCCATCTGCAGAAGTGGTCGTAAATGAATTATAGCGAGAGTCTTTGATATGGCGGTTCGCATCTTGTAAATTAACTTACAACGAACGAATCCAGGCAAAGGTAATAGGCAAATTGTCTCCCCTTTCCATCACTGACTGATCTCATTACGGCGATTTTTATGATCGCTGCCGAGATAATTACAGGTGAGAGGGACCAGGTCTGCTCGCTAGCCTGCATCAAAGAGAATGCAATTAAATGCTACCAGCCATAAACTGCTTGCTAAATTATAAGAAAGACAGAGGTTTGAATATGTGAGGGTTACATTCCTACAGGCGTAGGTGACAGAGAAGGTAGAAGAGAAAAATGAAGATAAAGAAAAAGATATATGAAATCACTTAATCATAATCTACCACATTGGCAGAGATATAGATAGAAGGATGATGATTCTTCTACCTCCAGGAAATCTTCACACAATATATCAGAAGTCAAGAACAATGCTGCATGTGTCTTAGCAATGACAACTTTTATCTGCCCGCCGCCTTTTGTGAAGAGGTATTTGTTACCGGTGTGTTTGTGGTACTGTGTTGACTGGTACTGCTGACAAGGGTGATGTCAGAACTGTCGGGCTTACTGTTAGTGGCCGACGTGTTTATAATAAAGCGAATGTAGATGGGTCGTTAATGAGGACAATGTCAACGCAACAGCAACGACTGGGTCATAAAGCTGACCAACTGGTAAGTCAAGCAGGTTGGACCCATTGTTTGACATCACTGACAATATGGTTTATTGAAGACGAGTACATAGACATCATGGGTCGGAACAGTTCATAAATGCAGTTACGGTAGAAACGAATACGTAGTTAATACATGTTATCAATGTTGGACTTGATCGAACTCACTCACCGTCACCATCTCAAGGGCGACGGAAGCTCTGCGGTAATAAGTCTATCCAATCCTAGTCTCTATTACACGACTGTATAATAATTTTGGAGGTCTTCCATTAAGACAATGCGTTTCGATCCATTATATATATTTTCAGCAGGCACTTGGACGCACTAGCGACACGCCATAGCAAGACGTGCCGAAGCTCTGCCAAATCCTGCAAAGGACAAATTGAGTATCTATCACGATAAATGAACGAGCCAGACTTGGCTAATATATACGCTCCACTCAGGGAGATATCACCATATATTTCAGGGTGTCGTCCCACGACTTGGGTCTAAGACACCAAACAATATTCGTCTCAGACGACTGTCCTTACAAAAGGACTTTTTGGATCTGCCCACGCATCATTGCTGTATGGCAACAAATCGACGCAGCAAGCTGCGATAATCTGTTCAAATCCCTTGCACTACGGCACAAACACTTAAACATATAATAACTTTGGATGCGCTCACATGAGCGTCTATAAAAGACTAGACCCGCATGTGAGGATCTCAAACACTGAACTCCCACGCGAAAAAGGACTTAACAGTATTATATATATTAATTTAGCTCGTACAAGCCCCCAACTGAATTAACAGTAAAATTCTTATTGGTAAAATTCTTCTCTCTCTCTCTCTCTCTCTCTCTCTCTCTCTCTCTCTCCACATATATATATATATATATATATATATATATATATATATATATATATATATATACATATTTAAATATCCTATCATCATCAAAACCCTCCACTCCCCAAGGAGCATAGGCCTTCAACAAAGACATGCCAAGTCCTTCTGTCACGTGCCATCTTCTCAAGTTCTTTCCACGTTCTCCTCATTATTTTCACCTCTGTTTCCAGTTCTTTTCTCCATGTGCTTCTTGATCTACCTCTGCCTCTCTTGCCCTGGGAGTTCCAGAACAAGGACTGCCTTGTAATGCTATCAACTGGTTTCCTCAGTGTGTGTCCTATCCATTGCCAGAGTCTTCTTCTCATCTCTTGTTCCACTGGTACTTGTCATCAGTTCCACGTTGGTAACCTTGTCTTACCATTTTAATCCTTCTATTCTATGCAAGCACCCATTTATGAAAGCCTGTAGCTTTTTGGTTGTTGTCTTTGTTGTTCTCCATGTTTCAGAGACTATAATAGTACTGACTTCACATTTGAGTTGAAGATTCTTATTTTCGTGTGTTGGATCCGATTTCTCTTGATCTCCATAAATTTCCTAATGCAATGAAAGCTCCTCTCCCTGTGTGTATTCTTATTTTGATATCACTGTCTGTCCCTCCAACTTTGTCTATATTGCTGCCAAGATATGTGTACGATTCTATATCTTGTAGTGGAGGAAGTTGAGGGGAACTGCTGTAAGACGTGGAGTAAAATGGATGGGTGTGAAAAAAATCGGAAAAAGGTAATTCGTCTTACGAGGACAAAAGACAAAGAAAATAGCCAACGTTACGACCACAAGGCCTTCGTCTTGTAGTGGTGTTTCTTCAAGTTCAACCTTGTTATCATTACCTGCATTTATTTTCATTATTTTTGTCTTTTCCCTATTTTCAGACTCAATTGCTATGAACTCTCACCAAGTGTTTTCAATTTATCTTGCATCTGATTACGGTTATGGGAGCCACGTCATCAGCAAAATCCAGATAATCTAACTGCTTGGTCGGAGACTACTGGATTCCATTTCTGTTATGTGTTGTCGATGTTCTCATAACCAAGTCTATTGCTAGTTAGTTCATCTCTCAGTTTCTTGTCTATGGACTCTTTTAATCTTTCAAGGATAATCCTGTTTAATACTTTTCCTGGCACTGAAAGTAACATTATTCCTCTATAATTTGTGCACTCTTGTAAATTTCCCTTTTTAGGCAACTTAACCAGATATCCTTCCTTCCATTCTGCTGTTATCTCTTTCTTTTCCCAGACTTTACCAAGCAATTTATATAACATCTCTGTAGCCGTGTCGATATCTGCTTTGATGGCCTCGCTGGAATGCCATCTGGTCCAGCCACTTTTCCATCTCTTTGAAGCTTTATGTCTTTCTTTATTTCTTCTTTTGTTGGTCTTTCACAGTTAATTTGTATCGCTTCTTCTGCTGGCTTGATGTCTCGGGGGTGTTGTGGAGCTGGTCTATTGAAAAGGTCCTCAAAATATTCCGTCCACCTCTTCATTATATATATATATATATATATATATATATATATATATATATATATATATATATATATATATATATATATATATATATACGAGGGGGAGTCAAAAAATAACCTTAATATGGCAATAAAAAGTCAAAATCACGTAGTAGACGGTTGTACTACAGAAATGTTATGCCCTCCCGCTTGAGGTACCAGTGCGCGCAGGCCCGTCGACCCGATGGGAAGTATGACGTCAGCAAACCATAGCCAAGATGGCCACCCCCTTGGAAGCATGCACGAGAGAAGAGCAGCGTGCAGTTATCGGTTTTTTTGGTAGTTAGGGTGAGAAACCAGCAGACATTCATCAGAGGATGAAGAGGCACTATGGGGACGCTTGTGTTTCGCTTCAGCAAGACCATACCAAAGGATTGGGAGATTGCCATCATAACACCAATTTTCAAAAAGGGTGACAATCGACAGTGTGGAAACCATAAAGGCATATCCCTTCTCAGTGTCCCGGTAAAATCTACTCTAGAATCCTAGAGCAGAGACTCCGACGCCTAGCTGAGCCACAATTGGATGAGGTCCAGTGCGGATTCCGAGCGAACCGAAGTACTCAAGACCTAATCTTCACACTCAGACAGCTGAGTGAAAAGGCCCTTGAGTATAAGAGTGAGATCCATCTTTGTTTCATAGATCTGGAAAAGGCGTTTGACAGGGTCCCATGGAGCAAACTTTGGGACTGTTTGGCAAGGAAGAACATTCCAGCACCTCTGATTCATGCTATACAGAGCTTCTACAACTCTTGCAGAAATTATGTGAGGACAGCAAACCATAAGTCAGAAGAGTTCAGGACCACCACAGGTGTAAGACAAGGTGATATCCTGTCACCTTACCTTTTCATACTCCTCATGGACGATGTCATTAAGGCATGTAAGGAGAGAACAAGAAAGTATTCAGTGGGGTACTGGAAGATGAGACAGGTCTGTATTTCGGAGCTGGCATTTGCTGATGATATTGCCCTGATTGCTAAATCAGAGGCACATCTCCAATTCAACCTGCAAGTCTGGAAGGAAGAGCTGGAGAAGAGAGGGATGGTCATAAGCAGCTCTAAAACAAAATCCATGGTGATATCACGAGAAGAAAGAAGACATCAGATTAAGCTGGGAGAACAGGTCCTGGAGCAGGTCGACCACTTTAAATACCTCGGAGCTATTATTGACCAAAATGGAGGCATCAAAGAAGAGTTGGCCACTCGAAAAGCAGCAGCTGGGAGACTTTTTCAGGCCATAAATCGAGGATTCCACAGCAAGAGAGAGGTTGGTAAGAAAACGAAGATGGCTGTATACCGCTCCACCTATGTCACAGTCTTGACATATGGATGCGAGTCATGGGCAATGACTACAACCCACAAAAGCCAGATCCAAACCTCAGAAATGAGGTATCTGAGGAAGGTGGTTGAAGTAACAAGAAGAGACATGGTACGCAACCAGACGATACGTCAAGGCCTTAAATCCCACCCCCCTGCAGACCCAAGTAGAACAGTCCCAACTAAGATGGTTTGGCCATGTCTGCAGAATGAGAGAAGATCGGCTACCATGACAAGCATGGGAAACAAAGAGCCAAGGATCCAGACCCCCAGGACGACCCGGAGTCTGCTGGGAGGACAACATTAGACAATCTTTGAAGGACCGAGGACTAGAATGGAACCAGGCCAGGAGGAAGACAGCCGATAGAATAGTCTGGCGCTCTCTCTTCCAAACCTCTACACCTCACGGTAGAAGGGGAACGACTAAGTAAGTAAGTAAGGTTTGTGAGTGGCACAGGAAGTTTAAAAGTGGGGTATCAACTGTGACTGATGCAGCTCGCTCCGGCCCACCTCACACTACGGAAAAACCGGCGGGTAACAATCGACGAGGTGGCTGGAGAATTGAGGATCAGTCATGGCTTGGAGCACCACATCATTCACGACGTGATGCAGTACCACAACGTCTCCGCTAGTTGGGTACCAAAACCACTCACCCCCGAACTGAAAGAACGTCGTGTGAATGTTTATGAAACACTGTTACGACATTATGACGCTGAATGAGATGGCTTTCTACACCGTATAGTCATTGGTGACGAACGCTGCGTCCACTACTTCCAGCCAGAGACTAAGCGAGCCAGCATGGAGTGGCGACATTCATTATCGCCGAAAGAAAAGAAGTTCTGTACAACGCGGTCGGCCGGCACATTGATGCTCACACTCTTCTGGGACTGTAAATGCCCAATCCTGGAACATTACATACCAAGGGGACTCACTATCAATAGCGAATCATACTGTGATCTGCTTCAGAACCACTTGAAACCTGCAATCAGGTCAAAACGTCGCGGCATTGTCAGTTCTGGTGTGTTGTTACAGCATGATAACGCGCGGCCGCACACAGCACGTGCGACAGTAACGAGAATCACGAATCTGCGTTTGGAGTGTCTTCCACATCCTGTATATTCACCGGACCTCGCACCGAGTGATTATCATGCATTTGGACCCATCAAGGAGGCACTCGGTGGCAAGAATTTCAGTATGGACGATGAGGTGAAAGAGGCGGTGCGAACGTTGCAATGCAGTCAGTCAGAAGAGTTTTTTTTTCTCGCGGAATCCAGGCATTAGTGAAGCGCTGGCACACCTGCATTGAACGTGGTGGGGACTATGTTGAAAAGTGATTAAGTGCTTTCATTCCTATTTGTGCATATTCTGTTAATAAAAAAATATTAAGGTTACTTTTTGACTCCTCCTCGTGTGTGTGTGTGTGTGTATATATATATATATATATATATATATATATATATATATATATATATATATATATATATATATATATATATATATATATATAAAGATACTGATTCATACGCGTGCACTTCTCTCTATAACAACATATAACAAATTTCATGATCAATTACTATTGAACAAATGTAAATAAATAAGTGTTGGTGATTAATAAAATGTAGGTGTTTTCATCAAAAAGATGTTGCCTTTAGAAAGCTTATGGGGAAAGGAAAAACAAAGTTCTTCTGTGATTGGCCTGCTAGAAATGTCACTTAGCTGCCTGAACGCTAGTCAAGACAGGTATCTTCACAACCCGTGGAACGTAGGTTTGCAGTGTCGATCACAAGCTTTAAGCCACGGTATAGAGTACAACTGGTATCGTAGAGTTTACCTCAAATGGTCACCACGATTCGTACCACAAACTTTACGGGAAATACAAGAATAAAAACTTTGCTAAGTTTTTGCTTTCCTGATATTAACCAGGCGCCTGTCCTGCTACTGATTCCTTTCTCTGATTTTTAAAATTCTCCCAATGCGTACATCATATAACGCAGGGGAAATGATGAAAAATCCCCATTCTTTTAGTTAATCTAATTGAAAAATAGCGACTGGACAGCGGCAAGTTCAATGGCTTGTGCCTAGGTGAACATGTTTAAGTATACATACAACTTATTACAAATGATAGTAAATATTTACAGTTGATATCATCCACTCCCTGCTCCACTTGAAGTCTGGGGTTACCTCTGCTCTTGGTTCCCTGTGAGAACTAGCACGAAGCAATCACCAACGCTTGGCTGTGGTAGTTCATGAATATATCATTTTCACATGCTGAGGTTGCCAGCCTCGTATGGACCTCTATAACCATCAGCAAGTTTGAACATTTCAAATTCAAAATATAAAATATATGTTGCAACTTACCCCAAACTAATTGAGAACTCTAGACTTCTTGCTGAGTAGAATAGTCTTGGCAACTTGATTAAGATGCCTTGAACACGCGTCAGGGGTATTATTTCGAGTTAATAGTCCCTCTGTGACTTTTGCGAGTAGGTTCTGTAGGAATCTGGTTTCCGTATTAACAGGTAAATCTTCCTGTAGTGTTCACTCCTGCTGTAGTGTTCAGAAGGAGTTCCAATGCGTGTTTTGTCCGGTCCTATAAGGACAGAATCCTAACTCTATTCTTTTCCTAGCTTCAGTCTAAGATGCCTACTTTTGACGATTCTGGAATGCAGTGTGTTTTAGCCTCCGAATTAGCTAAGTTATGTTGCAGTTTTCCTGCCCACGCTTCCACCTTTCGTTTCCGACAAACTTCCAATCAGAATAAATGACTCATGTGATCCGATCCGTGAGGAGAATGAAGTGGGTCAGGGTGTCAGTTATTTTACTTTCCCCTGCGTGTTTTAAAATATCATTTTAAAATTTAAACACATGACCTCATCTCCCATTTATGGCCCGACTTCTTCCGTCACTGTTAGATCACCTTTCAGTTATGATTTGTAACCTCGCTTGCTCCCAGCATCATCACTAATTTGTCTACCCAGACAGGGTTTTCTGTAATAATTACAGACAATGTCTTGTCGGAAGCAATTATCACCTGTACTTTCTTGGTCCTAAGAAGGAAAGCTGTGACATACAGCAGACAACATCTGGTCTTCCTTTTGTATTCTCCGCCACAGTGTCTGAACCGTTTTTGTAGTGAACAATGCGCGCCTAGACGGGCATGCGTGATTTGGCGGAAAAGTCAACAATAATTTGCCCATTTACCGGAGGAAGCAAATCTGGTTCAACAACTTAAACGATAATAATTAATTCTTAAGGATGGCCAATTAGCTGTGAAAAAACACTATTGCTGTATGAACAGATAACAACAAATCTGAGGCGCGGCGATGGGACAGGTTCATGTGCATAAAATGAAGGAATAAATGGAGAAAGTAAGAGGGAAAGAAGAGGAGTAAAAGGTCTCAACCTTCTTCTTCTTCTTCTTCTTGCGATCGCATCTTTGATGTTTACACCGTCAGACGAGTTCTCATGATGAATTCGACTGTTGTTTGAAGTTCCTCTTTAGCTCCATATAGCTTTGAGTTTAGTGTTGAGTCATTGGGCCAGTATATCTTTCTTAACTGGTCATACAGAGGACAATCCTGTAGAACATGCTCAGCAGTTTGTTCGTTTAATCCACATGTGCACAGTGGTGAAGCAGACAATCCTAGCTTGTGCATGTGTTTATTCAGTTTGTTATGGGTCTCAACCTAATTCCGTAACAAGCCTGTTATCTTCAGGATATTATACAAATTACTGAATAAAGTCTGGGAGAAGGAATGATATCTGGTTAAGCTGCCTAAGAAGGACAATTTAAAAGAGTGCACAAATTATAGAGGAATAACATTACTATCGGTGCTAGGAAAAATATTAAATAGGATCATCCTTTAGAGATTAAAAAAGTCCATAGACAGACAACTGAGAGATGCAAAAGTATGTTTCTGGCAAAAAAGATCCTGCATAGATCAGATAACCACACTAAGAATAATAGTGAAACAGTTTAGAATGGAATTCATCTCTTTAAATTGCATTTGTGGACTATGAAAAGGCATTTGACAGTGTGGACATAGAATCACCTTGGAAATTGATGAGGCACAATGGTGCTCCCCTGAAGATCATTAACTTAATAAAGAAAACTTATGAATATATAAGTTTTTTTTTTACGTTATACGTGAAACTAAGAAGGGCTGGACCAACTGTAATTACACAGAAAAGGTTTGACATCAGCAAATTGAAGGATCCCCTTACCAGAAAAGCTTTTGCGGCTGACATAAAGAAACGATATCAATTTGCCAAAAGTCAGGAAAAGACATTGACTGATGATATAGACCAGAAATTCAACACCATTTCAACAATATATAAGGAAAGCAGCAAATCATGCTTGGGATTCTAGGAAAGGAAGAAGCAAGACTGGATAACACCAGAAACATTAAACACAATAACACTAAGAAAGGAAATGAAAAGAAAGAAAACAGAAGCGAAGTCCTCCAGATTAAAGCAACTATATAGCGAACAGGACAGTAAGCTGGACAAGGAAGTTAAACGCCAAACCCGAGCCAACAACAGGAATTTCCTAGACGATCTTGCAAGACAGGTAGAAGAGGCAGCACTGAGAAATGAACAAAGCACAATATACAAAATAACTAAATTCATCAGCGGAAAACGAGGTACAAACAACATTACATTAGTAAGAGATAAGCAAGGAAATCTCATCACGACAGCAGAGGGACAGGAAATTAGATCGGCAGAGCACTTCAGAGAAACTCTGAACAAGGAACCATCATAGACACAATTGAATGTTCCTGAGGGTGAAAACGATCTAGATGTAAATACAGGCATTCCACGAAAAGAAGAAATCATCACAGCAATCAAAGGATTAAAGAATGGAAAAGCTCCTGGCCACGATAACTTAAATGCAGAGCTATTTAAGACAGAACCAGAGCTAGCAGCAGAACTAGTAGAACCACTATTTGCACAAGTCTGGAAAACAGGGACAACACCATCAGAGTGGAACAAAGGAATAATTGTCAAATTGCCCAAGAAGAGAGATCTTGCAGACTGCAATAATTGGAGAGGAATCACTCTTCTCTCAGTTCCCAGCAAAATACTAGGCAGGATAATTATACAGAGAATTTCAAAAGCAGTAGACCACAAACTGAGGAAAGAACTAGCAGGATTTAGAAAGAACAGAAGATGTGTAGATCATATATTCGCTCTCAGGAACATTATAGAGCAGTGCTCAGAATGGCAAAGACAGCTGTACATTAATTTCGTTGATTTTGAAAAGGCTTTTGACAGCATACATAGAGACAGTTTATGGAAAATACTGAGGGCTTATGGAATTCCAAGCTGCATAGTGTCAATCATAAAAAGCCTCTATGCCAACTTTACGTGTAGAGTTGGGCAGAGCAACCTAACCTTTCAGGTGAAGACAGGAGTACGACAAGGATGCCCCTTATCAACCACTCTATTTTTAACAGTCATAGACTGGGTGATGCGCCAGACAACAGAGGGCAGTCCAAGAGGAATAAGATGGACTACATTTTCTACATTGGAAGATCTGGAATATGCAGATGACATTGCACAACTAGCACATTCACATCAACACATCCAGGAAAAAACGAATGTTTTTAATAAGTATAGCCAGCAGGTGGGCTTGAACATCAATTTAAAGAAGTCAGAGATCATGACGCTCAATGTGAGCAACCCTAAGCCCATATCAGTAAGGAATCAGCAACTGGTACAGACAGACACCTTCACATACCTAGGATGCATAGTAACACCAGACGGCGGGGCAGGCAAAGACATCAACATCAGAATGAATAAGGCAAGAACAGCCTTGTTTAGCCTAAACAACATCAGGAAGTCCTCTTAATACAGCACAAGCACAAAATTAAGATTATATCAGAGGTGTGCTTGCTGTGCTTGTCTGTGGTGCGGAATGCTGGAGAGTTACAGAGAAGGAAATGTCAAAATTGTCCTCTTTTCACACAACATGCTTAAGAAAAATTCACCGAATCTTTTGGCCGAATACCATCACCAACCAAGACCTGCTTACTCGGAGCAAGCAAGAGGACATGCACACCATCATAGCTGGCAGACGCTAGAGCTGGGTTGGCCATGTCCTCAGAAGAGACCCCGATGCCGTCACAAGAACAGCTATGCTTTGAACCCCTGAAGGAAAACGAAAGAGAGGCCGACCAAAAACAACCTGGCGGAGGACTGTGGAGGCTGAGATGCAAAGAATGAACCAGAGTTGGGGCACTGTACGAAGGATGGCCACTGATCGAGCAAAGTGGAATCAATTTGTTGTTGCCCTACAAGACGCCACTAGGCGTGATGGCCACTGACTGCTTTGACGGTCGGTGGCTAAGGATCAAAGAAGAAGAAGATGAATATATAACATGCAAAAAACAAGTAAAAAAGCGTAAATGAAAATTGGTTTCCGTTATTTATAAGAAAAACCTCCCGCTGAACCTCTGATGGGCTTTTACTAGGACTTTTAATTTTAGATATGACAATTAAATATTTCATAAACTACATATATTACACAGCTCAACAGTTGACTTTGAAAATACTATGTGTTAGTGTCATGTGTTAGTGTCTTTTTTTAAAGATAGATGGTTTTTTAACAAACGAACTGAGAACCATTCAAAACGGCGCCATAGCCTTGCTGGGAAAGTAAGTCGTGAAAGGACACACAACCATATTTGCACCTCAACAAAGTTCATCGCTGGCTAAGGTCATTCTCACGTCTTTAACCCGCCAGTCTATTCTTGTTGATCTCATGACCTCAGCCAAAGATGTATTAAAACAAACAAAACATAAAAGCAATATTTCCTTGTACAGAAAAAAAGCAGAAATAAGCTAACAAAACTCTTTATTAACACTATTGTAACATTAAAAAAAACACACCATAAAAGAGCAAATAAAAGATAGTTAAACTTTAATGATTTACTGAATCCACATACGCACACTGCATTCTTGTATTCTCAGGGATTACTCATGAACAAACAGTCTTCCTTTTCCTTTATAGCATTAAGGATATGATTATCAACAACTGAAAACACACGATTATTAAAATTATTTAGAAGGACATGATTTTATTGACAGGTATTTCATGTAAATACGAAATACATAGTCATAATACTAAAGAAGTGACAATCATGAAAACTAAAAACAGAATATTGTACAACTGCTTACATGGAGATGGAGGGTAAATACAATAGAACTGTAAATGAGTTAGATATAACACACTGAAAGTACGTAGAGATATAGTTTAATTCTCAAGAACTTTTATGTGAGTATGTTATTTAATTATTCATTTAAAAATATTCTGTATGACTGATTTCCGTCCATTTTTTTTTCATTGTTCTTTTGCTTCATTGCTGCAGTTCTTCTCATCACCAACACATTCTTAAACTTGCTACCCAGTTGGGTAATATCAATATGTCTTTATTCTTAGAAAGAGCCTGTGTTTTATAAATGTTTGTTGTGTTGTCCTCGCCATTAAAAACTCGTCTGTACTTTGGTCTGTGTTATATCTATCAAAATTTACTGTCCTTGCCAGTTATATTGTATAAGTCAGAAAACTGTACCACAGAAGTATAAGTTGTCCTGGCATAACAAAGTTTGTCTCATGTGTGTGTGTGCGCGCACACGCGCGCGCACACACACACGCACGCACACACACACCCACAAATATATATATATCACATATATTATTTCACTTGGACACTTGCCTCCCATTTAGGTCCAAAACCTGTTGTCGAAGCCAAGAGTTCAACATATCTTCAGAGTTAAACAGCAAACAGAAAGAAAAGAAATTTTAATCGCATAAATCAGAATTGACATCCATCTTAAATTAGACAAAGGTATAACCAACAACACCACCAAAGCTTTAGAGTTAAATAATAAAAAGCCAGAAATAATAGTTATTTCAAGAAGAAAAATAATCCTAATCGTAAAATGTTTGCAAAAAGGGGAAGCATTAAAGCAAGTCAAAAGTTAGCGAGTAAAAAAGTTTAACTACCATAAGATCTTTCACAAAATTCAATGGTAATTCCCTAAAATCTTAAAATAAAAAAAGGCAAGAAAAATCAGATTTTCAATTCATGAAAAAGTATTGCTACCAGCACAAAACAGTTACTGTTATTTAAATACGTGTACACCTGCAATGCCGACAACAGGTGAGTCATACACAATGTAGAAACAAAGATAATAAAAGCTCAAGGAACATTAGTACTAATGACATATTATGTGTCACAGCACATTTTACAGGTGTTGAGTAACTGTGCTCTGGAAGGAGCATATCTTAGATGACAGGTGCTACTGACATTGGGATTGAAATGTCAGGGAACTGGTTTTGTTTGTTTACAGCATGAGCAAGGGGTTAACTAAGAAACACCAAAGAACACATGGAGAAGAGAACTGGAGATAGACATGAAGATAACATGAATAGACCATGAGCTGATGGCACGGGACAGGAAGACTTGGCATAAGTCTGTTGAAGGTTTATGCTCTTTTGAGAGTTGAAAGGTAAAGAAGAATAAAATACTATTTTATGTGTTACTCAGCAAAAAGCACGGCATGGCATCAGATATTTCCATATTATATTTCCACTCTTCTCATTTGGTAAAGCCTGTTTCCTTGTGAATGCCAAGAACACCTGTTCTAGTGTTGTCTGATGTACAGAGTAATCATCCACATTTAACTCCTTTTTGGTTTGCTCCATAACAGAGAATATGTCAGCAAGTTTCACAGAAACATCAGGAACTTGGAAATGTATATAACCTTCATGATCATCAAATACCTAGTAGATGAAAAAAGAATTGCAGATGTTGTAAAATGTATCCCTTAGAAATTATGATTATACAACACAACATATATTGATATCTGGGATCAAGTGGAGATGTGAAAAAAAGACTTCTTTATAATACCAAGCAATCAATAACACAGACACTGTATGAGACCAGCAAAGTAGGACGGGGACAAAGAACAGGCATTTGTAAAGCATGAAAGGGAAAAAGTATACTATTTCTTCGCTGAATGAATAAATTAAAAGAAGCAACCTAGTGTATCAAAAAATATAAATAAAGCTAAAACCAAGGATAAAATAATGCATTATCACTAAGCACAAGGATTTCCAACTCTTTTTTGGTCCATGTTGTAGCCTCTGCTTTTAATAAACCTTAATATTCTCGCCCCCCACCCCTCCCCCCGTTAAATTTAATATGAAATGCAATACAAATTCTGGAGTTTACCTTAAATAATTTATTGTAAAGAAAACTTGACTTACTACATAACAATCAGAACACAGTCAAATAAATTAGAGAGACCCTTGATTCTGTTACTTGTCAACTAACTGTTTTATTCTTTGGTAGAGTCTTGGAAAGAGATAACAAATGTCATGTTCAGCCTCCAGTCTGTTTTTTTGCTTTGGATTTGGTCGAGAACAGGACTCAAAATTCTGATTCAAAAAGATAAGTTAATATAACTGGAATTTTTTTAACTTGGAATATTTTGATAGGATATTAGTTATTTACCAAAAATCCCCATATCCCCTTGAAAAGCTTCTCATTCCCGTCGAGGATACACATACACCTGATTTTGAATCCCTGACGCGACTTTATTGATGTTTAATAATATTGACGATAATGAAATAAATGACATAGACTGACAATTATCTGTATTTGTTAGTGGTTATGTTGAATAGAAATAGATGACGAGGTTAGGACAGTACAGGTAGATTACTGAAATGCGCAGTATGTCAAAAGAAATTAATGATCAGGTCAAACTCTGTTCACCACAAGTGGTGGTCCTGGAAACAGGCTGCATCACTGCAGTCTGGCTGAGAGAGTAGGTATCGAAGAGGGAAGGCTAACCCAGTCCCAAAAAATGCCGCGCTAAAGTCGGATGTGTCGGCAGAAAGGCGCAAGTATCGCAGCTTCAACAACACATCCAACGTCCTTCTAAGGACGAACGAGGAAGAAGAACTCTGTGACTGCAACAGTATACGTCAGCAGTGATTCTCCAAATATAGTAAATACTATAGAAAAGTCCTTCAATAAGTTAGTAGTTACTAGTGCAAATAAACTGAGAACTTAAATCATAAGCTGAATGCGCTTGGCTAGAATAAAACGGATGCAATGTCTGTCGTCAGGCAGAATTGTGTGACAATCGTTAGCAAACTGAAAAAAACTAACGCAGTAAGCTGATCAAGTTAGCGAGACCAGTTAGAGAGCAATTGCCGACTAGTGCAGACAACATTTGTTAGAAGTAGAAACATCTTTTAGACCATGAGAACTGCTGAATTTGTTAGTTAGAAACAGAACGAATAAAGGACCTTTCAAAAGACAACAACTCTTCAACATTCAGCTCTAAGTTATCGGCGCACGTCTTTATTTCCAAGGAGAGTTAATTTTATAACTAGTGCCCGCTTTACACAGAACGTTTACAAGAACATTGCAAACATTGTAGACACCGTGGTACCACAATTTTCTAAGTCAGAAGGAAGATAACAATAGATCTGCAGGAAAGAGAAACTGTAACAGCTTAATTCCTCTTAAAACCTGCTGTAGCCATTTATTAAGGACGAAGACAGGACAGTTCTTCATTTTGAGAAGTTACTGATATATTTCCATGTTATTGTCAAATGCTGTTATAACAAGAAGATGTCAGAGATTTAACATCAATAAACAGGCCTTAAAACGTTTTCCTGGATTTATTTCAACACCGTGCCTGTATAATCTGTGGTGACTCTTAATGCTACATGTCGTCTGCGCTTCAGTTGTTATCAGTCGTAACAGAAGATGTGTCTGTGATCGTTGAAGTTTCCATCCTGGTGATTTGTGATGTTAAACAGTCGTGCTTATGAACGTTTATATGATATAAAGACTTTTATTACCTTCCAATAAAGAAAAGAGAAACGATCTCCAAAACTAACTCGATAGAAACAGCTTGAGAATTAGAGACCAGAAACTAACAAAGAAAAGACATTAATACCAAAGAATAAAATTGTCAAAGAATAAATTCTTTTCCAACATCAAGTGCCAAGAAACGCCAATCAACACCAACACCGTAGCAGCATTCTCATCCGGAAGAACGAACCTGCTGGGTTGTCGCATAACACACAATGCTTGAGATTACACTATACGATCAAAACACGTGCCTCGCCATTAAATGACAATTCAATACACAAAACAGCACGAAAAAACATTCTCGAACAAGTGACAAATTCAACACGTTCATTAACAAACAGCAATGGGCATTACTACATCCCTGAACTGGCAAGACAGCAATCAATAAAAATCAGGTCTTGCTGAAGACTTGCACTTTCTTACCTGTGCACCATGGAAATGTGAGGAGATAAAATCAATAACAGGTTTGTTGGGTGCAGTAGTGCCATTTGGTAATGTTCCCAGTTGTGTAATGAGAGTGTATCCCTGTCCAAACTTGCTCTTCAAATGCTGAGGACTGCCCAGGCACATAAATCTTCCACTGACCATTATAGCAATGCGTGTACAGAGGGCGTCACATTCCTCCATACTGTTAAAAATAAAGGTGGCGGTGTATTATATCAAACACATCTTTAACATACAAAATAATGTTTACAATTAAGTAAGATAAATATTTGTTTCTTTCTTCTTTTACATCAAAAATACAGACAATACATCTAGATACATGAGTATGTACTTATAATAATAATAATAATGTATACTTTTTTGCTTTTCGGTGTAGATATTATGTTTTTATATAATTTAGTTTCTAGAGTTAAAATAGGTTGAAAGGTAATTCAGTGGGTACTTTTTGCAGGTCAGAAATGAGATGCATAGGCTCCCTTTATATTGTTTACATTTTATATATATACAGGCATACCTCGGAGATATTGCGGGTTTGGTTCCGACCACCGCAATAAAGCGAATTTCGGAATAAAGCGGGTCACACCCATGTTTTTGGCTTTCCAGTGCATATAACAGCCTAAAATCATGTTTACATTATGTCTATTAAATGCACTATAGCGCTAGGTCTAAAAAAAACCAATGTACTGTAACATTAACAATATTTTTGTGACGGTGCAGCACTTGCAATGGCACCACTTAGAGGTATGTCAATGGGTGTTAGGTGTCAGTATGATGACCTAACAAATTCTTTTTCAAATCTAGTTTTTCTTAAATCTTCCAAGTTGACTTTCATTCACTGGCCTATACTGCCAGAGGTATTGATTCTTGGATGAAGGGTCACTTACTCAGGTTCGTTCTTATCCTTCTGTGATAGTATGTTGTGTGACTTTAATATAGTGGCAGCTTAGTAATTATATTCAACAAATTCTCCAATGGGTAATGACTGAGTCGAATGCCTGATGTTCAATTAAAACTTTATTTAGGAACAACTGTAACTGGCAAGTCAATTTACAAACATTTCATATTCAGTGCAGCAAATGTAGAATCCTCATACATCTTTAATTTCCCTTCCTTTACTTCTATAACTTGTGGTACAAATATTTCTTGACAACAGTCCACCTTTCTATTTTCATATGGGAGCTCTTTAAGAGTAATAGTTTGATAGGCTTCTACCTCTTCTTGTAGCTTTATTATTGTGAGATCAGTATGTCTCACTTCTTTAGACATGTGTAGTCTACTTTAACGTTTTCTAGAATACTTCTGAGTTAAATCATGAGTGTACTTACACTGGTGAAGTTATAACTACGCTTCTCTCACTAATGTAAAAATTCGTTAGCAGCTTCAAAGACTGTTCCGACATCTTCAGAATAAATGTCTTGAGGCGTAGGAGCCGGAATTTTGTGGCAGACTGGGTGATGCGCCAAGGTGCTACAGCTACCAGTTAAAACCACGTCCAAGTGCTAATGCTCTCTAAGTGCGACTGATTCCTAGTTTATAATATTTTTTTCACCTAAAGTGATGTGTGATCTTGCCACATTTTGATTGGTTATCTGAATATTTTATAATTTATTTCATTGGGCTTAGCCTCGCTGTTCCATAGACAATCTTGGATATTCCCATTTACGTCACTATTTTGCTATGGCAACTTCCGCCTTGGAAAGCGTTGGGCTGCCCACTTAAACTAGTTTCAGTTTTAATCTTATTTTATAATAGCGTAACTTACACTTTTATTTGATGAAGTGTCTTAACTGCTTTTCCTATTCTAAGTCATTTTAATAGCACGGATAATGCTAGCAAATGCCATCCGGTTACATACGTCAGGGGCCACACAAATATATCCCGTAGGGAGACATTTGCGTTCTATCAACAAACTACCTAATCCCTAAAAAAACTCTACTATATTATTCCTTCTCCTGTATATATACATTTCCGTAATAACCATCATAACTTGAAAATTTGTAAATATGGAATTATAATTACAATGTTATCTTACTGTCAATAACTGATACATCAATTAACTTAGAATATGATGAAGCTTGGAACACTTGTGAATATTAAACGTTATAATACATGACCTTGTAAGGTATAACAACTCATCAACATTAATCAATACAAGTGATATATAGTACATTTTTACACGGTAGCTGCCTCTGGAAACAGAGATTTGTAAGCACTCGAAATGTCGTTAAGCATCTGCTGTCAATATCAATGCTGAATTGAAGCAGTCAGATTAGCGGATCTATACTTAATCACATGGCGAAGTGTATTTAACCAAATGTCCTGAAGTGATAGAGATGGGACAAGTGTCAATTATAAAGTCATTGATGAATGTGCACAGCCGATCGGGGCCTTGGATGCACCACATAAGTCGTCAATTCTGTCTGTAACTGCAGACAATGTCTAATCATAAGACCTGTGGTCGAAAACTAAAGACACAACTATAATGCCGAGGTCATCTAAGTATTTAACCTTATGAACTATAAACTGTCAGTCCTGTTTAGAGGCATGTCACGTGTCCACGTAGCCATATCATTATTATCATCATCTCTTAAGTGAGCACATATAATGTCTTTAGCAAGTCTTTTGCCTTTTCTGGGCTATCGCTACTGCGCAATAAAGCATTACAGCGAAGCATATCATGTTTTTCGCGCTGAGACATGTAGTGAGCGCAATGACAACTGGGGGTACATCATGTTCGTGGGTGGTGGATGGGGGAGGGGAGAAGGTGTGAAAGGTGTCGTGGGAATGTTCACTATTTGTGCATCCTGTGCACTCTTTGCTACCTCTTCATTTCTTACAATGGTAGGAGGAATCACTTGTATTTCAATATCTTGGCTGTTACCAGCCTGTTTCTCGCTCTTGCAAATAAAATGTCTATACAATTTAAATTTGTACAACACATAAAATATTATAATTATGCCAATGATACTTATAACAATTATCAATCCCGATACTCTGGTGTGCTGAATCATGTATTCTGTGGAGTGTACTGTGTCAAGCTCTGTGAGTAGTGTGGACATATCTACTTTCTCAAGAGGTGGTAGATGAGGAGGAATAGTGAAAGTAGTATCCGTATGTGTCATGAAATATTCTAATCCACATATATAAATTATTAGGTAAATATGAAGCCTAACAAATAAAATTAATAAAGAGAAGAGCAATGGTAAAATGACAGTGCTGTCACAAGGAATGTACTCGAAATCCCCCTTGTTTTCTGCTTCGTCTGCAAATTGTAACGCTTTCACGTTGATATAAAAGCTTACTGTATTATTACCCGCTTTCTTCAATGAAACGTGTGCTGTATTTCTTGGAAAAACATTAAGAGGCAGACTGCGTAATGACCTAAATTAATCCTAACATTAATTATATTACGTTACCAAAACGAACGAACAGATGGACAAAAGGATAGCGAGAAGGGAGAGGCAGAAAGCCGAACACTAAACACGCTTCGCGCGATACACAAATGCTGCCATCACGCGTGTAAGTCTACATGCACTAATTTTTTTTCAGACGGACAGTGATAAAATACACTACCCTTTCCCAGAGTTAGGTTTATAAATCATAACAAACTCTTATTAGAAAAGATAACATTAGATGGGTTTACGTTTGAAACACATAACAGTACCCAGACAGCACATCTTCGAAACAGGAGGTAGAAGAAATTGCATATTTTGAACGCAGCCACGTAGCTCCTTTAAATTAGTATTTTTGGGTTCCTTAGGGCTTGCTGACAAATAATATGTAAAACGTTACGCAAATAGTCCAGGAATTAATAAATTATACCCAAAATAAAATATTGGGGGTGCCTGACAGCATAAAATCATTTCTGCTCATAAGATTTTTTTTTAACGTGTTTGAAAAAAATTTACGTTACAGAAATAGCCTACCATGTAAACTCCAAATTGATTGGAGCGCAACAAATGAAAGCCTAACCACGATTGGTCGGGCTATAAATACTATCTTGGTTGTTAGGGGAGACGGGAAAAGATAACATTTTTTCAAACACTTGTCGAAACGTGGCTCATTGGCCAGTCTCGCTGATATACACACTTGGGAGCGTTAGTTCGAGACCACTTGTTTAAATGCTCTTGATAAAGCATCAGTGCGTTGAAGCCAGCTAAACTTTTGCTCACTAAAAGCCTGGAAGATAAGCAGATGGAAATTTGTGCCAGTTTGTGCCAGAATTCATTGCTAATCAACGTATCTGTGTTATTCGTATGAATTGTGGTAAGCTTGAACCATTCAATATCTTTTAATGAAAATTGAATGTGAATTGTTGATTTATGCCTGTATATATATGTGTAGTTCAGTGGCAAACGTGAGGTAAAGCCTAAAATGCTCCAGCCTGAACAGAGGGTGTCGGAGAGAAGTAAAACGGCATGGAATGGCCAAACAGTACACTGACACCTGGATGATTGACTAGAAAGAAATAATGCTGGAAGTGCAGAGGCGTAGTAACCATTAGGAAGGGTAATACTGGAATAAAGTATTTCAGATGAAGCTGACAGTTGGCCTAACGCTCTGAACGCAATGTTTGTGCTGTATTGTGATCAGTGTAAAAGAGAATATAAATTAGTTATGAAGTAGAAGGTACATCCTTCTTGATTTCAGGGACAGTGGTCTTGATGGTACTGAGCAGCACCTGGTCAGAGCTTTGCTGAATCCAGAGTCGGACAGCATACTCCTTGGTCTTTTTAGCTATCAGTGAGGTGTCTCCAGAGCCCAGAGGAGAATTCGAGCAGAGGAGTCCTTTCCTGCCGCCATCACGCAAGATAAGCAGAGTTGGCCAGCTGAGCTCAACATTATGTCCCCTCATCTTGAAATGACTTTTAAAATTAACATTAAGAGGGGAATTTACTTGTCTTAAAATCAGGAACTGTGAACATCTCCAATACTAGTCCCTAAAGACAAACTATTGAAGTCATGATGACAAATACCAACAGAGCTTGAACAAAACAAAACCAGTATTACCTCATTTTACTACTACACAACTGACACACATAGAACATTTGTAATAATATATGTCACTACAATATTCATATTAAATACATTCTGTACATAACTTGTAATTTAAATTGATTGTGATTCCTGGTTCCCTTGTAGTTGAATCAGGACACATATTCATTCATGCCAGTAATGAATACATATTGTTATTTGAAAGTTATCAGTGACTCTTTTAAGATATCTTTGTAGAGTGTTATATGTATGTGAGTGTCACAGTGTTGTCAAGAGTAGTGGATTAAATTAAATTGTTTATCTGTCTGTTGTTGTGACTTACACTTCATCATACACATACCCTAGACACATAACGTAGCATCACACTATTCCAGAATAATTCTGACTGAGATATATAGATATGTGGTAGCAAGTAAGGTTATCTATAATACACTACTCTTAATAGATATAGATACCTTCACAGCTGATCTCAGTCAGTACACTAAGTCCCCTATAAATATTTATAACATCCCACTTCACCACATATATTGGGGTCTCGCTCTTGGGATTTTGAATCTTTAACTATTAAAAATATTGGGGGTAATTCACTTCAGGGAATATAAGAATTAAAAGGTATCCTTGGGTGGAATTAAATAAGGTTGAGCTCACGGTGCCTGTGTTGTCCATTAGATATTTAGTTAGAAATTGAATTGTTGGGTAGACATTGTATAAATTTACCTGATAGACAATGGCGGACCTGGCCAAATTTCGATCTGCTGCGGTTCAGACTGCAAAAGAGTTAGGATTAGATGGGCAAGTTATGGTTGCCTATGTCACTACGGAATGTGACAAATTTATTGAACGCGAAGAAAGAAGATTAGAAAAAGAAGCCGAAAGAAGGTTAGAGGCTGAGACTAAGAGGTTGCAAGCTGAGGCTGAGACTAAGAGGTTGCAGATTGAGGCTGACAAAGAGGCTAAGAAATTGGAAGCAGAAGAGAAGAAATTAGCTGCAGAAAGGGAAGCCGAGGAAAGAAGACAGGCTGCAGAAAGGGAAGAGAAGAAATTAGCTGCAGAAAGAGAAGAGAAGAGATTAGCTGCAGAAAGGGAAGCAGAAGATAAAAGATTACAAAGGGAACATGAATTACGACTAAGGGAGTTTGAGTTTCAAGGCCATGCTCCTGAAAATGGTGCCAGTCCCTTTGCCTCTGATGCTACGGTTACTCAAGGAGCCTCAACCTCAGCTATGAATTTTCATTTAGATCATTTTGTTGAGAAAGACGATGATATTGAGAGCTATATAAATAGGTATGAACTATTAGCTACCACGTATGGGTTAGAGAGAGAAAGGTGGAGCTTAAAGTTATCTCAGGGACTTCGTGGGGCAGCTTATGAAGTTTTTGCAAAAATGAGCAGAGGTGATCAGGAAAATTATGACATGCTAAAGCAGGCTCTTTTGTTAAGGTATGAAAAGAATGCAGAGTTTTACAGGAAAAAATTTAGGAATGCTAAACTACTGTCAGGTGAAACCTATCACCAGTTCTCTGCACGAATAGAGACATACTTGGAGAAATGGACTTCTCTGGGGAAAACCCAAGATCTTAAGGAAATGGTCCTTATAGAGCAACTAAGAGAGTCCATGGCTCCAGACCTGAGAAAGTTTCTCATGGAACAAGGTGCAGAGAGGCTGGGTGAGTTGCTAAATGTTGCTGAAAGGTATCAAGCAGCTCAAGCAGAGGTAACAGGTAATAAAAAGAAACAGGTGGATAACTTTAGGGCACCACAGAACTTTAATAAATTTGATCCTAGGGATCAAAATAAAGGTAAGCACCAATTTGATAGGCCACGGTATGACAATAAAAATAAATTCCCACAATTCGATGAAAGGAAATATGATGAAAGAAAATCTTTCAACCAAGGAAAAAGGTGGTGTAAAAATTGTCAGATGGACAATCATGACACTGACCGTTGCAGAAGGAAACCTGTGTATATGGCAACCCTTCAGGTCAGGTCGACCTCAAGACAGGAGGAGGATATTATGTTAGATACCACTCCAGAAGAGATGAGGAAGGCACAGGCTGGGGATAAAACACTCAAGCCTTGTTTCAGAAAATTGTCAACTTGTCATACAACTCCAGGCAAGGGAGACTTTTACATGAAAAACAAGTTGATGTATAGGAAGACTGGAGCTAGATCCCATGGTCACGGACAGCTGGTTCTTCCAAAGAGATATAGGACAGAATTAATAAGGAGCCTACATGTGAAACCAGATGGGGACCATGAGAAAATAGGTACCATCATTCAAAAGGTGGCTCACAATTATTATTGGCCCAAAGCAAGATGGGACATTGAGAATTTTGTAGAAAGGTGTAGCATAGCACATGAGGGAACACCCACAAGTGGGAACATGGATCAGGACCTGGACACGCCACGGGGCAAAATTAGGCCTGATAATAAAAAGAAAAATAGATTTGATAAAGTGGACCAAATGGAATGGGAAGCCCCTTTTCACGGACAAGCTTCACTTAACTGTTTTACAATGGCCACTATGCGGAGAGTGCAAAAAGATGTCTTACCCCAGGATAAGCCGAAAATCCCTCAATCGGACTTAAACAAACTGGAGGAAGAGGATGTAGAGAGGAAATCTCTCATCAAGAATTTTAAGAGGGGAGAAAGCCCCAAAAGAAAAATTGGTAGCGGTCGTTTTGTGAATGATAATTCTGGGAGGAAAAATCATCACTATAAAGCTTCGAGTGGAAGAGACCATACCGGTGCATGGACAAATAGGTCCACACAATTAAAGGTCCATATGTAGCTTTGTTAAGAACGTGGACTGATGAAAAGGCAGAGGAAAACATTACATCTTCATACCAATATGTGAATGAGCTGACCACTCGGTTAAAAACTGGCTGGAAACTTGCCAATGAAAATTTGAAACAAGCCAGGAAGAAACATGCTGCCTATTATAACAGGAAGGCGAAAGACAGAAATTTGGCTGTGGGAGAGAAAGTACTGCTTCTTTTGCCGGGAGTCAGAATAAGTTACAAATTGGATGGCAGGGTCCATATACAGTTCTAGAGAAGGTGTCTAGAACAAATTATAAGATAGATAAGAAGGGGAAAGAAAAAATCTATCATGTGAATCTCCTGAAGAAATATTTGGAAAGAGAACATCAGGAAGAGACACACTTGTTGACCTTGTCCATCGCCATGGAGATGAAAAAGGAACCACTTTCATCATTTGAATATCCATTACACCCCTGTGAGACAGCAGCACAGGTGAAAATCAGTACACATTTAACGAAAACTCAGAAAGAGAGAGTGCAACAGGTTCTAAATAATCATGCAGAGGTGTTAACAGACCGACCAGGGCATACAAACCTATTGGAATATGATATGAAACTCATAGACTCCACACCTGTCTGTATGAAACCATATTCGATTCCGTTTGCTAAGGAAAAAGCTTTGAAGGAAGAGATAGACTATCTATTGAAGGAAGGAATTATTTCGCACAGTGAGTCTTCGTATAGTTCCGGTGTTGTACTCTTAAGGAAGCCCTCTGGAGAACATAGACTCTGTATAGATTACAGGAGACTGAATGCTATTACAGAAGGACAGGTGGATCCATTGCCGGATACAAATCAGCTGTTTGCCAGACTAAATAAAGCTAAATATTTCTCAAAAGTGGATCTGAGTAAAGGATACTATCAGATTCCAGTAAAGCCTGAGGTTAGACCATACCTAGCTTTTAGTACCTCAGAAGGACACTATGAGTTTAATAGATTGCCATTTGGATTGAAGAATGCGCCTAGTGTCTTCTCTAGAATGATGAGAAAATTATTGGATCCTCTGAATAATCCCTGTATAACAAATTTTATGGATGATATCCTTATAGCAACAGAAACATTTGAGGAACACATTGACTCTCTGAACATGCTGTTTGATCGACTTAGGGAGGCAAATTTAACAGCCCGACCAACCAAATGTTGCGTTGGATGTAAAGAATTGGAATTTTTGGGACACACAGTTTATCAGGGAAACATGACCCCTGACCCAAAGAATTTAGAGAAACTACAGAAAGCCCCGAGACCACAAACCAAGAAGGACGTGAGATCCTTTGTCTCATTATGTGGTTTCTACCAGAAGTATATCAAAAACTTTAATTCCATATGTGCACCGTTAACTGAATTGACACGTAAAGGACTTCCAGATCGCATTACATGGACACCACAATGTGAAATGACTTACCAAGAATTGAAGGAAAAGCTCACAAGTAAACCCATTTTGAAATTACCTGACTTAAGTCAAGAATTCATAGTAAGGACGGATGCAAGTAATATTGGGTTAGGTGCAACTTTACTACAGAAATCAGATGCATTGGATGGGGAATTAAGCCCAGTGGCATATGCTAGCAGAAAGTTGAATAAAGCTGAAATCAACTACTCAACTAGCGAAAAAGAATGTCTTGCAGTAATATGGGCAATAAAGAAATTCAATATTTATCTATATGGGAAGGCATTTAAGTTGCAAACTGACCACAAACCTTTATCGTTTTTAGCACAGGCTAAGCATGAGAACTCTAGGTTACTCCGATGGTCTTTGCTTCTGGCTCCATATAATTTTAGCATTGAATATATATCTGGAAAAACCAATCTGGGAGCGGATTTTTTAAGCCGCCATCCGTGTGATGAGAATCACCGTAAACCCCAGAAATAATAATAAATTTCTCTATGTGTATATAGAATAAAGGACAGACATATAATGTCTGTTTTAAGAGGGGAGGTGTCATGAAATATTCTAATCCACATATATAAATTATTAGGTAAATATGAAGCCTAACAAATAAAATTAATAAAGAGAAGAGCAATGGTAAAATGACAGTGCTGTCACAAAGAATGTACTCGAAATCCCCCTTGTTTTCTGCTTCGTCTGCAAATTGTAACGCTTTCACGTTGATAGTAAAAGCTTACTATATTATTACCCGCTTTCTTCAATGAAACGTGTGCTGTATTTCTTGCAAAAACATTGAGAGGCAGCCTGCGTAATCACCTCAATTCTAAATTCCACGAATGCCTGTCTCTACATTACGTTACCAAAACGAACGAACAGATGGACAAAAGGATAGCGAGAAGGGAGAGGCAGAAAGCCGAACACAAACACGCGTCGCGCGATACACAAATGCTGCCATCACGCGTGTAAGTCTACATGCACTAATTTTTTTTCAGACGGACAGTGATAAAATACACTACCCTTTCCCAGAGTTAGGTTTATAAATCATAAAAAACTCTTATTAGAAAAGATAACATTAGATGGGTTTACGTTTGAAAACATAACAGTACCCAGACAGCACATCTTCGAAACAGGAGGTAGAAGAAATTGCATATTTTGAACGCAGCCACGTAGCTCCTTTAAATTAGTATTTTTGGGTTCCTTAGGGCTTGCTGACAAATAATATGTAAAACGTTACGCAAATAGTCCAGGAATTAATAAATTATACCCAAAATAAAATATTGGGGGTGCCTGACAGCATAAAATCATTTCTGCTCATAAGATTTTTTTTTAACGTGTTTGAAAAAAATTTACGTTACAGAAATAGCCTACCATGTAAACTCCAAATTGATTGGAGCGCAACAAATGAAAGCCTAACCACGATTGGTCGGGCTATAAATACTATCTTGGTTGTTAGGGGAGACGGGAAAAGGTAACATTTTTTCAAACACTTGTCGAAACGTGGCTCATTGGCCAGTCTCGCTGATATACACACTTGGGAGCGTTAGTTCGAAACCACTTGTTTAAATAGCTTGATAGAGCATCAGTGCGTTGAAGCCAGCTTATATTTCTGTTAAATAAAAGCCTGGGACATAAGCAGATGGAAATTTGTGCCAGTTTGTGCCAGAATTCATTGCTAATCAACGTATCTGTGTTTATTCGTATGAATTGTGGTAAGCTTGAACCATTCAATATCTTTTAATGAAAATTGAATGTGAATTGTTGATTTATGCCTGTATATATATGTGTAGTTCAGTGGCAAACGTGAGGTAAAGCCTATAATGCTCCAGCCTGAACAGAGGGTGTCGGAGAGAAGTAAAACGGCATGGAATGGCCAAACAGTACACTGACACCTGGATGATTGACTAGAAAGAAATAATGCTGGAAGTGCAGAGGCGTAGTAACCATTAAGGAGGGTAATACTGGAATAAAGTATTTCAAATGAAGCTGACTGTTGGCCTAACGCTCTGAACGCAATGTTTGTGCTGTATTGTGATCAGTGTAAAAGAGAATATAAATTAGTTATGAAGTAGAAGGTACATCCTTCTTGATTTCAGGGACAGTGGTCTTGATGGTACTGAGCAGCACCTGGTCAGAGCTTTGCTGAATCCAGTGTCGGACAGCATACTCCTTGGTCCTTTTAGCTATCAGTGAGGTGTCTCCAGAGCCCAGAGGAGAATTCGAGCAGAAGAGTCCTTTCCTGCCGCCATCACGCAAGATAAGCAGATTTGGCCAGCTGAGCTCAACATTATGTCCCCTCATCTTGAAATGACTTTTTAAAATTAACATTAAGAGGGGAATTTACTTGTCTTAAAATCAGGAACTGTGAACATCTCCAATACTAGTCCCTAAAGACAAACTATTGAAGTCATGATGACAAATACCAACAGAGCTTGAACAAAACAAAACCAGTATTACCTCATTTTACTACTACACAACTGACACACATAGAACATTTGTAATAATATATGTCACTACAATATTCATATTAAATACATTCTGTACATAACTTGTAATTTAAATTGATTGTGATTCCTGGTTCCCTTGTAGTTGAATCAGGACACATATTCATTCATGCCAGTAATGAATACATATTGTTATTTGAAAGTTTATCAGTGACTCTTTTAAGATATCTTTGTAGAGTGTTATATGTATGTGAGTGTCACAGTGTTGTCAAGAGTAGTGGATTAAATTAAATTGTTTATCTGTCTGTTGTTGTGACTTACACTTCACCATACACATACCCTAGACACATAACGTAGCATCACACTATTCCAGAATAATTCTGACTGAGATATATAGATATGTGGTAGCAAGTAAGGTTATCTATAATACACTACTCTTAATAGATATAGATACCTTCACAGCTGATCTCAGTCAGTACACTAAGTTCCCTATAAGTATTTATAACTTCCCACTTCACCACAGTATGCAGGAATGAAGGGGTTTTTAAACTTCTAAGGAAGAATAGTTGAATGTCATAGACGCGTTCAGAGCAGGTAACTGCTTTGTGATAGTGGAAAATGATCGTAAACGAGCGTTGATCTTAATAAAACCATTCGATACTAAACACGTTGGAAATAGCGTGAGAACATGAAATGGCGGTGTAAGGCGTTCAGTAGAGTAAACCGAAGAACTATTTTGCAGGCAACGCTTGGAGAGTGTCAGAGGTTTGGAGAATGTTAATAGCCATGTATCAGCATTAATGTTATAGATAAAAGGTAATGTTTGTGCAAATCTGACAGTACGTGAGCATAGTGTATGGGTTCTAACAGTGTCACGATCAAAGAGAGCCATGACACAGTGGCGATGTTGTCTTATATTATTTGAGGGGCGGTAAATAGCGCAAAATGGAAATGGTATACTCATACATTCATCATAAGTATTCTGTGAGATAAGCTTAAAATAGGTGTGCTCCTTGTTGACTGCTAATGCATACTCTTGAATGTTATATTCTACCAATAAGTGCGTTGGAGTGTCGCTGTGATATGTGAAGGTACAGGAGAGGGAATAGTATGGACTCTGTAAAGATTGTAGATCTCGTCAACTATGATCAGCAGAATGTTGATCGTAATGACCTTGAAATGTGCGTGAGAATTGCATCAACTTGAAAAGACTCGTAGTACTGGAAAAGGTTCTGCGCTTGGACAACAGGTGGGCGCAGTGTGTGTGGGAGTATGAGAGCGGGTTCATCAAAAATCTTTTGCAAGTCAACAGTGTAGGTGGAAGTCGTTTGAGCTTAAGCATATTAATATGAGACTCTACTAATAGACATGTGTGAGTAAGTTGCGTAAGAAGTTCACGCGTCTTACTAATGAAGCTATTGACAGTCAAATACGAAAGGAGGAACTTGTCTAATGCGAATGTTCTATTGTTGAGGCTTTCTACTGCGATATCTGTGAAGGTAAGCTTAATCACAACTTCTCTAAGTTCGTTCAATGCGAATCTGTTGGAGGTAAAAGCATTCCTGGTACTATTAACAATGGTAATGCTTCTACTGAGTACATGTTTCCCGGTTAACTGGTTATCTGAAAGTTCTTTCAGTGCTTTTCTAACATCATCGTAATTTGCATCAGTTACAGTGCCAAAAAGATATTGCAAAGCGTCACATATTAAAGGCAAAATGGACCTTCTATATCTGTTAGCAGTTCTAATGTTCTGAAACTGTATCTGGGAACTTGTCAGAGTTCTTCTTAACATTGTACTTCATATCTAGCACCTATAAATTAGTCTACATAACCTGGGTTCTGTGTTCTCCTAAAGTCATGCATTGCTTGTAATGTGTACTGTTCTAAATTAGTTAAGAGTTTCTTGGAGCTCCATAAGCTCATCCCTTAAGGGGTTAAATGAAATAACTAAGGTAAGTGTCCAGGTGGCAGATGAATCTGCGAGTTCCTCAACTTTCTCGAACATCGTGGCATCTCGCCATAATAGTTGACTATCTTCTAATGGATTAGTCTGGAGAATGCTAGTGTCGACAACGACCATCATGGTAAACAACAAAAAGATGACTGAGGGCGGCATCTGCTGAAAATACATGTTCTTCACTAACTTAAGCACTGGAAATTATGGAAAGAAAGAAAAAAATATGTGACTTAGTGGTAGGTTCTATGCTGGTAGAGTACCTAATAAGCACTATGCTGGGGGAGTGCTGCAATTAGCACTATGCTGGGGGAGTACTTTTCGACGTTACACTGTATAAGTTTTGACATTTCTTTCACCATCTCTAACAGTGTAATTTTTCTACTGGAGAGACGACTATCGTACTGTGATGAAGTTGGAATGGACTGGGAAGTGGTGTTTATAGTCGCTCTGCAGAAGAAGGACGACGGAATTTGAGAATGATGCTGAGGAACTGGGGTCTGCTTGTGAGTTGGGCGACATTTTCTTCTGACTTTTGTTCGTACTTGCTCTTGTGGTAAACGCAATAACTTCGCAAGGGCTGACGAATCTCCTGAAGACGAACAATAAGGGCACTTGGTGGTTGTGCGTACATCTGTATTGATAGCGTCTTCAATGCTATTGACAGTGCTCTATGGTTCTACTATCTCGATGTCTGACTCTAGATGTGTTAAAGGCATACCAACAATGTTCTTTTCCGTTAGGGTTTCATCGGAAAGTTGCGACGATTCAATCCGGGTGTGATCTGGAGTGTGCTGATTGTGGTGGGCTGTATTGTTTCTCACTGCTTGTAACGGTCTCTCATCTTCGCTGGCCCAGCTAGAGTCTGAAGACTGGTGTGTGGAGTGTTGCTGGTCTCGTACTATCAGTTGTAATAGCCTACTTTCGTAGTATGTCTGACTTGTTACAGAAGAGTAGGATTCTTTCTCCTGTGCTGATGCCGGTGGGCTTCTATCTCGATCTTTCAAATGATCGTCTCAAAATGCTAGTCTTTCTTTTAATTCCGCCAACGGAATTATCAACTGTGATAACCTGCCCGATTTGTTATCTCGTTTCTGTGAATCGTGGTTGGTCTGGGGACGTTTGACATTTGTGCTTAATGTTCTGTGGTTTCGAATTCGGATCTGTCGCTCACTACAGCAATACTCTAATGATTTTGGATGTCTCGACTTATATGTGTCTCTCTGTGGTTTGTCTGTGTTTCTTGTGATGGGTTTCCGTCCTGTAGGAGACCAATGGTGTCGGTCTTGAGACACGAATGACTGTCTGTGGTGGTAGTGCTCTCCATATCGAGGAAATGGCCTATTGCGCCAATGGTCTGCTTTCTTTACTGGGGTTTACGATGAATGGTGGTCAACGAGATTTATGTAATGTCGTTCCTGTTTACTGCTGTATGTTCTTCTGTATATATTGTCATATGCTTCCTTTATTATCATTTGGTCTACTTCATCTGCGTAGTGGAGGTACCTAGCTCCATCAATATCTGAATATGTATCCTCAGTCCCGTCTCTGTGGACCTGATAACTTTTTCCCCATTTTTGGACGTCTGGGTTTTTATATCTGTTGTTTCTATTACCTGGGTATCCTCCTGGTAATGGTGTGTCATCAAAATAGTCTCGACTTGTGGGGCAGCATGGGGTTGAGTGTGGGTCTGGCATGGGGTGAGGAATGAAGGGTACTGACGCTTGTTGTAGTCACTTCGATCTCTTTGATCTCTGGATCTTCCATCTCATTATCTGGGCGTATGTTCTATCTTTGTGTCTGGGCACATTGCATGACGCCTACCCGCTTTCATTTTTCTTGGTGGTGCTGGTTTGCTGCCTTTTTCTGACAAATATATCTCTTTCTGAAACTCGATTCGGTGTTATTTTTGTTCGTGTACCAGGTTGCTGCTTTTCTTTCTCTCGGGTGGGAGTTCTTCTTTCGTTTGTTGCTCTGGTCGATTTATGTACTTCTTTGTCTCTGGAACTTGGTATCTATTCCCGCAGGTAAATCTGTTCCGACATGTGTTTTGCTGGTAAATTCTTTTGTCAGAGTCGGTGAGGTCACGTCAGGCATGATGTTGGAGCAGGCGTGGGGCGGGGGAATGATGGTGTCGATTGTGACCGAATTTGGACTTGTCGTCTTTTGCAGCACTGACTAAGGACGATCTTCTCACTTTCGCAATTATCGCACCCTTGTTTATTGTCGTAGCTTTCCCAGATGCAATCACAATCATGACTGGAAATTTGTGTGAGGTTGAGACTTCAGCTATGCCTTCGGTAATAAACAATAGAGGGTCGTCATTGATGTCCTCACTTTCTAATGGCTCAATTTGTATCGTTTGCCCTATTTGGAACATTTGACTCGACCTTTTGCTATGACTAGCGTATTGGGTAGGTCTGTGACTGGAGTGGTTAAGCGCACTAGTGAGGCGATATGTATATCATCCTGTAAATCTATATATTCGTAGTTGATATTAATCATGTGAAGGTCGAAATATATTCTAGCGTTGCGTTGGTTGAGGAAGTCCCTGCCAAGGATAAAATTTCTGAACATCCCACGCGTGAGGATAAAGGGAAGTGTAATCTGTTGTTGTCCTATTTTAAATGTTATGTTTGCGGTACCACAGGACTTCATGGATTCCCCTGTTACTGAAGCCATATACGTTTGTGATGGTCTGAACTTTACATGATGTTTGATCTGTTTATATACTTGTTCCAGTATTAGGCTGATTGACGCTCCGGTGTCAACAAGTGCGTGATAATTCCTTTTGTCGATATTGATGAGGCATGAGCTGGGATAATGCTAGTGGAATTGTCTTCTGGTTCGGGTTTTCTTTGATAATGAGGTATTGGACTGGGAACAAATGATCCTGCTTAGTGGTTAACAGCCCCGTTTCCCTGGTTGAACATTTGTGGTGGACCTCTGGTGAAGCTGTGAGACGCACTTGCACCGCATAATCTATGGTTGGAGTGATTGCCATAGTTCTGCTGTCTTTGGTTGTTATAACCCTGCTGATCCTGGCGAGGACGTTGCATTCGACACTCCCGGGCTAGGTGCCCTGGTATCCCACAATTGAAACATGTAGGTGTATTGACCTGTTGCACGTTTTGCAGTCTGTGATGGTGTCGGGCGTAATTTGCATTGAACTGCTCCTGACCACGGGTATGGCCTGGATGATGCCAACGTGGGCATGAATGACCGATCTCCAATGGTTCGTGATCCGGGTTGGATTCAAATCTGGGTTCATGTCCTATACGCTGGTTGAATTTTGTCCGAACATTTTCCTCCGTAATCGCCATTTGGATAGCTTCGGTCAAGGTTTTATGATCTTTACGGATCAAGAGCAGCTTTATGTTTTCCCCTGACAGTCCATCTACAAATATGCCCACCAGATGCTTCTCCATGTCCTGTGATGCCACTGACCCGTCAAGAAAAGCTTCCTCTGCCAAATTCAGCATACTGTCCCCGTAAAACTGGATTGATTCCTTATGCTTTTGCTTAATCTTGTGGAGAAGAGACCATGCGTGCTGCGTGTCAGTGATGTAACTGTATCTTTGTACCAACTCTTTTCTCAATGAATCGTAGGTCTCATCTGGATATTTTCTGGTACGTCTTCTCATGAAATCTGTGACCAAGGAGTCTGATGAAAGGTACAAAATTCTCTTGCAGTCTATAACTGTGGATGCGTTTATCATTGCAGCAAACTTCTCGACATCTTTCAGCCATCTACGAAACACCTTGGAATCCCCTGCAAAAGGTGTGATGACCGACCTTATCTGATTATATTTGGCATAATGGTCGACGCTGTGTAACGTATTCGTAATGCTTTTGAGAGCAGCCATTGTGTGTTCTTGCTCTGGGGGCAGTGGAACGAACTGTGCGGCCTGTTGTTGCTGCTGGTACTGCAGCTGTTGCTGCTGCAGGTCATGCTGCAACTGTTGCTGATCAGAATTTGTTGAAGCCATGCTGTCACTTAGAAGGACTGGTCACGGGACCACTTAGAGGTATATGACAGTGTGGTACTACTTAGAACACGGCACCACTTAGAGGTATGTGAATGGGTGTTAGGTGTCAGTATGCTGACCTAACAAATACTTTACCAAATCTGGGTTTTCTTAAATCTTCCAAGTTGACTTTCATTCACTGGCCTATACTGCCAGAGGTGTTGATTCTTGGATAAAAGGTCACTTACTCAGGTATGTTCTTATCCTTCTGTGATGGTATGTTGTGTGACTTTAATATAGTGGCAGCTTAGTAATTATATTTAACAAATTCTCCAATGGGTATTAACTGAGTCGAATGCCGGATGTTCAATTAAAACTTTATTTAGGAACAACTGTAACGATGGAGCTGGGTTGGCCATGTCCTCAGAAGAAACCCCGATGCCATCACAAGAACAGCTATGCTTTGGACCCCTGAAGGAAAACGAAAGAGTGGCCGACCAAAAACAACCTGGCGGAGGACTGTGGAGGCTGAGATGCAAAGAATGAACCAGAGTTGGGGCACTGTACGAAGGATGGCCACCGACCGAGCAAAGTGGAATCAATTTGTTGTTGCCCTACAAGACGCCACTAGGCATGATGGCCACTGACTGCTTTGACGGTCGGCGGATAAGGATCAAAGAAGAAGAAGTAACTGGCAAGTCAATTTACAAACATTTCATATTCGGTGCAGCAAATGTAGAATCCTTATACATCTTCAATTTCCCTTCCTGTACTTCTATAACTTGAGGTACAAATATTTCTTGACAACAGTCCGCCTTTCTACTTTCATATGGGAGCTCCTTAGGTGTAATAGTTAGATAGCCTTCTACCTCTTCTTGTAGCTTTATTATTGTGAGATCAGTATGTTTCACTTCTTTAGACATGTGTAGTCTACTTAACGTTTTCTAGAATACTTCTGAGTTAAATCATGAGTGTACTTACACTGGAGAAGGTATAACTCCGCTTCTCTCACTAATGTAAAAATTCGTTAGCAGCTTCAAAGACTGTTCCGATATCTTCAGAATAAATGTCTTGAGGCGTAGGAGCTGGACTTTTGTGGCAGACTTGGTGATGCGTCAAGTTGCTACAGCTAAAACCACGTTAAAACCACGTCCATGGGCTAATGCTCTCTAAGTACGACTGATTCCTAGTTTATAATATTTTGTTCACCTAAAGTAGTGTGTGATCTCGCCACCTTTTGATTGGTTATCTGAATATTTTATAATTTATTTCATTGGGCTTAGCCTCGCTGTTCCACAGACAATCTTGGCTATTCCCATAGACGTCACTATTTTGCTATGGCAACTCCCGTCTTGGAAAGCATTGGGTTGCCCACTTGAACTTGTTTCAGTTTTATTTTATAATAGCGTAACTTACACTTTTATTTGATGAAGTGTCGCAACTGCCATTCCTATTCTAAGTCATTTTAATAGCACGGATAATGCCAGCGTAGGCCATCCGGTTACACTTTATTGCTTAAAAAAAACACTACTCTTCATCATCTGAGCCTTCAGCGAATAGTAATCTTTTTGCCAAAATCTATCAGAAGAAGGCACGTTCTAATAGATAAATACGAATAATTTGAACAAAAAGCGCAATATCTGCGAAGCGCAATAAAGCGAGGTATGCCTATATATATACATAATTTTTTTTTCTTTTAGTTCTGCTTTTGCAGCAGGAATCCACTTCAATCAAATCTGAAAAAAAAACCTTTAACAGCTGTAATTCTTTGCTAGTAAATTGTGTGAGATTATCGTCACACACACACACACAGAAAGAGAGAGAGAAAGAGAGAGAGAAAGAGAGAGAGAGAGAGAGAGAGAGAGAGAGAGAGAGAGAGTGAGAGATATGGTTAATGCTTACCTGTGAGATGTCAGAACCAATGTGCAACCTGATGCTCGAACTTTTGACAAAACATTCCATAGACTCCTTCTGGCTTGAGGGTCCATGCCTGACGATGGTTCATCCAACATGAGAAATGGAGGATTGCCAATCAAGGCCACTGCTGTACTTAACTTTCTCTTGTTACCTCCACTGAGAACAAACAAATTATTTTGTTAGCTCTACTGGCCCATAATTTGTTATCCAATACTTCGCTAATGGAAATACTCTGAAAATAAAAAAAACTCTGTAAAAAAAAAATTAATTAATAAAATAAAAAAAAATAAAAATTATCTTTTTTGTAGCGCCTCATTATTGTGCAAAAGTGACCCAACCACACCGACAAGGGTCAGTTATATCATGTTTCGGGTCAGTGTGTTTTATACTTTCACGCTAGCGCATACGCAATACATTAGACAATTGGATGTAAGCACTACAGCGTGGTAACAATTTTCAAACGTAGCGTGGTCAGTTGTGGCTCGGCACTTCTATTAGATGAACAACCTGATATATTTGTACTTTTTAAAATGTGATTTTGAGTTTAATCTCACTGTGGCTGTCAAAAAGAGCTGCGGATACCCTATGGGTAACAATGACAATAAAAAAAGACACATTTGTCAATAAAGAAAGTCGAGTTATTGCTGATGGTTGTGTTTCTGTGCTCTTATGATGATGACGATGAGAGCCTTTAGTTCCGCCTTTAAATAAAGTGTACTGCAGGAAGCGGGTGTCTGGTGGATGGGACAATTGTATGTCATATTTATATCCGAACACTCTGGTGTAACTGTGCAATGAAATGTAATGGTCGAGCGAAGAATGGGGCAATTACAAAGACGATGAACAAAAAGGATGAGCACTGAGCCTAGAAGCTTATGAATGGACAGTATAAGAAACTAGATACGAGAGTATGATACAATTTTTGTTCTATTTGTTTTTACTTGCTTTACATGCCACGTTGTTTCACAGCGCCGTATCTTATATATATTTTTTTCTGCTCCATAAGATATGGATATATACATCGTATTTCACGATAATGACATCATATATCCATATATTAAATATTATCGCGTATGTTTTCATCAAGTGTATTTCACACAGGATATTAAATAAATTGTCTTCTCGACATTTGCGATGGAAAAAAATCCCGTCATCCATTCGGTAACCACGCATGGAGCCATGTTCATTACCTAGCTTTTCACATCTCTACTGTCTCCTACGCACTCACAAACTGGAAAGTTTCGGGGGCCGGGTTCTTCGCGCGTATGGAAAGAAACACGTTAGAGGCAGAACTTACTCTACATTTCGGGGAAAAGCTGGAATAGCTTCCCACATTCTAACCAATGACACATACCCCAGGTACTTAGCTAAGTTTGTTGCTGTACGAAGTTGTATTGAAGGTTTTCCTTATAAATAAAATGTACTACAGCATTTAATCCTTTAATTTCATTTACCAAATACAGGCATACCCCGCTTATCCGACGAGAGCACCGTCGTTTAGCGAAAATCGTCGAAGAGCGAAGCATTGCCTTTTTTTAGCTTGCTGTCGTGAAATATTCTAATCCACATATATAAATTAAAACGTAAATGTAAAGCCTAACAAATAACTTTAATAAAAGGAAAGAAGAATGGTAAAGAACAGTGCTGTCACAATGACTGTACTCGAAATCCCCCTTGTTTTCTACTTCGTCTGCAAATTGTAACGTTTCACGTTGATAGTAAAAGCCTACTGCTTCAATACCCGCTTTCTTAGATAAAACATGTGCTGCAATTCTAAGAAAAACCTTGAGATACGCAAGTTGACCTAGATTTAAAATTCCATTCATGTCATTTGATACATTACGTTACCTAAAACGTTACCTAAAACGAAAGACAGATGGACTAAAGATAGAAAGAAGGGAGGGCTGAAAGCAGGGACGCAGGCAATACTACCACAGTCGCGCGATACACAATTACTACCATCACGCGTGTAAAGCCACAAGCACTAGCTTTTTTTTCAAATCGACAGTGATAAACAACACTACCCATACCAGAGTTAGGTTTTAAAATCCTGAAAAACGCTTATTAGGAAATATGACATTATACTGGTTTACGTTTGAAAACATTACAGTACCCAGACACCACATCGTATTCGAAGTAAACAGGAGGTAGAAGAAAGTGCATATTTTGAACGCAGCCACTTAGCTCCTTTAAATTTGTATATTTGGGTTCCTTAGGACTTGCTGACAAAGAATATGTTAAACGTAACGCAAATAGTCTAGGAATTACCAAATTATAGCCAAAAGAAATAGTGAGGGATGTCAGACAACACCCAAATCAGAATCGCTCAGTGGCAGATTTTCACCCCACCATTGTACGGGAAATGGGTCTCCATGTTAAATCCGATTTGATTGGAGCGCAATAAATGTAAGGCTAAACACGATTAGTCGGGCTATAAATACTATCTTTCGTTGTCAGGGGAAACGGAAGTAGGAGTACTTTTTTTCAAACGATTGGGTAGACATGGCACGATTGGTTAGACCTGCCAATATAGTCAATTAGAGGCGTCAGGTCACCACCACATTTGCAAATAAACTTACTACAGAACCAGTGCGTTGAGCACCAGTGCATATTTTTCTAAATAAAAGCCTGGGACATCGGCAGATCGAAATTGTGTTATATTCAGTGCCAGTCAACGTAATTCTGTATTATTTCCATGAATTGTGGTAAGCTTGAAATATTTGATATCTTTTAATGAAAATTGAATGTAAATTGATAATTTATGTCTGTATATATGTGTGGTTCAGTAGCGAACATGAGGTAAAGCCTCTATAGTGCTCCAGCCTGAACAGAAGGTGTCGGAGGAAAGTAAAACTACATGGAATTGCCAAACAGTACACTGACACCTAGCTTATTGACTAGAAAGAAATAATGCTGGAATTGCAGAGGCGTAGTAACCATTAGGGAGGAATATACTGGTGTAAATTATTTCAGATGAAGCTGACAGTTGGCCTACCGCTCTGAACTCAGTGTTTGTTATGTATTGTGCTCAGTGTAGAAATAGAGTATAAATTAGTTCTGAAGTAGGAGGTACAACCTTCTTGTTTCAGGGACCGTGGTCCAAAAGTTATTGAGCAGCACCTGGTCAGAGCTTTGCTGAATCCAGAGGCGGACAGCATACTCCTTGGTCCATATAGCAAACAGTGAGGTGTCTCCAGAACACAGGGGAGCAATCGAGCAGAGGAGTCTTTTCCTGCCGCCATCACGAAAGATAAGCCTATGTGGCCAGCGGAGCTCAACATTATGTAACCCCATCTTAAACTGACATTGTATAAAAAATAAGAGGGGAAATTAATTGTTTTAATGCCAGGAACTGAGAACATCTCCAATACTAGTTCCAACAGAAACAAACACTTGAAGTCATGATGACAAAATACAACATAGCTTGAAAAAACAAAACCAGTATTACCTCATATTACTACTACACAACTGACACACATAGGATAATATTAATAAAATATGTCACTACAAGATTCATATTGATAAATTCTGTACATATAACTTGTAATTAAAATTGATTGTGATTCCTGGTTCACTTTGTATTTGAATCAGGACACATATATATTAATGAAAAGTACTTAATACATATTGATATTTGAAAATTTACCAGTGACTCATTTAAGATAGTCTCATAGAGTGTTATATGTATGTGAGTGTCACAGTGTTGTCAAGAGTAGTGGATTAAATTAAATTGTTTATCTGTCTGTTGTTGTGACTTACACTTCATCATTTTCATAACCCTAGACACATAACGTAGTCATCACAATATTCCAGAATAATTCTGACTGAGATATAAATGTGGTAGCAAGTAAGGTTATCTATAATACACTACCCTTAATAGATATAGATACCTTCACAGCTGATCTCAGTCAGTACACTAAGTCCCCTATAAATATTTATATCATCCCACTTCACCACATATATTGGGGTCTCGCTCTTGGGATTTTGAATCTTTCCCTATTAAAAATATTGGGGGTAATTCACTTCAGGGAATATAGAATTAAAAGGTATCCTTGGGTGGAATTGAATAAGGTTGAGCTCACGGTGCCTGGAGTGTCCTTAGATAATTATTGATAGATTGATTGTTACATTTACATGTTAGACAATGGCCGACTTGGCAAAATTTCGATCTGCTGCTGTACAGACTGCGAAAGAGTTAGGAATGGACGGGCAAATTATGATTGCTTATGTCACTGCTGAATGTGACAAATATATTGAACGGGAAGAAAGAAGATTAGAAAAAGAGGCCGAAAGAAAGTTAGAGGCTGAAAAGGAAATTAAGAGGTTACAATTTGAGGCTGAGGCTGAGACTAAGAGGTTGCAGATTGAGGCTGACAAAGAGGCTAAGAAATTGGAAGCAGAAAGAGAAGACAAAAGATTAGCTGCAGAGAGGGAAGCAGCAAAGGAGGAGAAGAGATTACAAAGGGAACATGAGTTACGACTAAGGGAGTTTGAGGTTCAAGGCCATGCTCCTGAAAATGGTGCCAGTCCCTTTACCTCTGATGCCACTGCTAGTCAGGGAGCCTCAACCTCAGCTATGAATTTTCATTTAGATCATTTTGTTGAGAAAGACGATGATATAGAGAGCTATCTAAATAGGTATGAACTATTAGCTACCACATATGGGTTAGAGAGAGAAAGGTGGAGCTTAAAGTTATCTCAGGGACTTCGTGGGGCAGCTTATGAAGTTTTTGCAAAATGAGCAGAGGTGATCAGGAAAATTATGACATGCTAAAGCAGGCTCTTTTGTTAAGGTATGAAAAGAATGCAGAATTTTATAGGAAAAAATTTAGGAATGCTAAACTACTGTCAGGTGAAACCTATCACCAGTTCTCTGCACGGTTAGAGACATACTTGGAGAAATGGACTTCTCTGGGGAAAACCCAAGATCTTAAGGAAATGGTCCTTATAGAACAATTAAGAGAGTCCATGGCTCCAGACCTGAGAAAGTTTCTCATGGAACAAGGTGCAGAGAGGCTGGGTGAGTTGCTAAATGTTGCTGAAAGGTATCAAGCAGCTCAAGCAGAGGTAACAGGTAATAAAAAGAAACAGGTGGATAATTTTAGGGCACCACAGAACTTTAATAAATTTGATCCTAGAGATCAAAACAAAGGTAAGCACCAATTTGATAGGCCACGGTATGAAAATAAAAATAAAACCCACAATTCGATGAAAGGAAATATGATGAAAGAAAATCTTTCAACCAAGGAAAAAGGTGGTGTAAAAATTGTCAGATGGACAATCATGACACTGACCGTTGCAGAAGGAAACCTGTGTATATGGCAACCCTTCAGGTGAGGTCGACCTCAAGACAGGAGGAGGATATTATGTTAGATACCACTCCAGAAGAGATGAGGAAGGCACAGGCTGGGGATAAAACACTCAAGCCTTGTTTCAGGAAATTGTCAACTTGTCATACAACTCCATGCAAGGGAGATTTTTACATGAAAAACAAGTTGATGTATAGGAAGACTGGAGCTAGATCCAAAGGTCAGGGACAGCTGGTACTTCCTAAAAGATATAGGGCAGACTTAATAAGGAGCCTACATGTGAAACCAGATGGGGACCATGAGAAAATAGGTACCATCATTCAAAAGGTGGCTCACAATTATTATTGGCCCAAGGCAAGATGGGACATTGAGAATTTTGTAGAAAGGTGTAGCATAGCACATGAGGGAACACCCACAAGTGGGAACATTGATCAGGACCTGGACACGCCACGGGGCAAAATTAGGCCTGATAATAAAAAGAAAAATAAATTTGATAAAGTGGACCAAATGGAATGGGAAGCCCCTTTTCACGGACAAGCTTCACTTAACTGTTTTACAATGGCCACTATGCGGAGAGTGCAAAAAGATGTCTTACCCCAGGATAAGCCGAAAATCCCTCAATCGGACTTAAACAAACTGGAGGAAGAGGATGTAGAGAGGAAATCTCTCATCAAGAATTTTAAGTGGGGAGAAAGCCCCAAGAGAAAAATTGGTAGCGGTCGTTTTGTGAATGATAATTCTGGGAAGAAAAATCATCACTATAAAGCTTCGAGTGGAAGAGACCATACCGGTGCATGGACAAATAGGTCCACACAATTAAAGGTCCATATGTAGCTTTGTTAAGAACGTGGACTGATGAAAAGGCAGAGGAAAACATTACATCCTCATACCAATATGTGAATGAGCTGACCACTCGTTTAAAAACTGGCTGGAAACTTGCCAATGAAAATTTGAAACAAGCCAGGAAGAAACATGCTGCCTATTATAACAGGAAGGCTAAAGACAGAGATTTGGCTGTGGGAGAGAAGGTACTGCTTCTTCTCCCCGGTAGTCAGAATAAGTTACAAATTGGATGGCAAGGTCCATATACAGTTCTAGAGAAGGTGTCTAGAACAAATTATAAGATAGATAAGAAAGGGAAAGAAAAAATCTATCATGTGAATCTCCTGAAGAAATATTTGGAAAGAGAACATCAGGAAGAGACACACTTGTTGACCTTGTCCATTGCCATTTAGATGAAAAAGGAACCACTTTCATCATTTGAATATCCATTACACCCCTGTGAGACAGCGGCACAGGTAAAAATCAGTACACATTTAACGAAAACTCAGAAAGAGAGAGTGCAACAGGTTCTATAGCACGTTTCACTAGCTTTGCCCAACTTCAAAATGCCATATCTCAGCGAATATATAACGCATATAAGTGAAATTTTGTGTGTGAATTTGAAATGGTATAGACCCTATGAATTAAATTTTTCATTAAAATGCGGCCATTGGTTTCAATTTTCGTTTCTTTGCGATATAATATAAAATCCTACTTGCCAACACACATCACACGCACACATATTGAAATGTCTACAGTAAATTATACGACCTCATTTGCACATTTTTGGTTTATCAAGCAATTGGCATGATTTTTGAGTGAAATTGCGTGAAATCGCACTTCTTGAACATAAAACAGTTTATATCCGGTGCAACGCACACATTATCAATCAGAGGTGTGTCTACAAAAATTATTGTGTGGTTAAGAAGGAAAAATGAGTCTGCGAGTACATTTTATGACATTACAGCAAATCCCAAATAGGATTTTTAAGTATTTCTGCAATGAAGCTACTCGAGGAAAACTATATCATTCTATTTCAAACCCACAAAAGAGGACTATTCACGCCTTGGGGATAAGCAAACGATCATTGCACCGCTGGATAGCGACATCTGAAATGTCTAATTCCAGTGTTTTACACACGAAAATTAGGCCAAGAGTGGTGGATAATTTTGACAGAGAATTGATCCGCAGAGAAATTTGCAATATGTTTCACAATAATGAGGCAGTGACTTTAAGAAAATTGAAAATTTGGTTAAGAAAGAATAATGACATTGATATTTCCAAATCTACGCTATGGAGGACTATTAGGAGTTTGGGATTCACTTTTAGAAAATATGTTGGTGGTAGAAACCTTATTTGTGAGAAGCCTCATATAGTTGCAATGAGAAGCAAATATTTACGCGAGGTCAGAGAAATGAGAAGAGATTGTTATGATTTTGTGTATTTAGATGAAACTTGGATCAATGCGCACCACAGTAATGAACGAGAATGGCAATCATCTGATGGAACAACTAAGAGACTAGTACCAAGCAGCAAAGGACAGCGCCTAATAATTGCACATCCAGGAAGCAGCCATCATGGGCTTCTAAATACTGAACTCATATTTGTTTCAAAATCCACAGATAATAGGGATTACCATGCAGAGATGAATGGCAAGATATTTCAAGATTGGATTGTGAATCATGTACTTCCTTCCTTGGATAGACCGTGGTGTTTGATAATGGACAATGCCTCATATCACAACGTTGTGGCACCAGAAGATAAAGTTTCTAATTCACCAAGTATTAAAGATGTAATAAAGATTTGGCTGACCATAAACAACATTCCATTCAACGAAATGTCCATGAACCTGAATTACTTCGAATTGTAAAAAAAGACACAGCATACAAAGATATTCCACATAGACAAGGCAATCCATGAACATGGTCACAGATGTTTAAGATTACCTCCTTACCATTCTCACTTAAACCCAATAGAATTAGTATGGGCTAAAATTAAGGAACAGGTAGCAACAGAAAATAGAACGTTCAAATTAAAAGATGTTGAAATACTTATAAAAGCCGCCATCTCCAATATAGCCAGGGATTATTGGAAGAAAAGTGAGAACCATGTGTTACAAGAGGAAGAGGAATATTGGAAGAATGATGGTTTGTCCTTCATTCAGCCGAGATTGATTTTCAATTTCTCAGAGACATCTGATTATGATTCGGATGAAGTTTAATTTCTTTAAAGATGACCTTACCGTTATTTACAAGCACATTAGAGGAGCAACGTTCCATTATGATATTTATGAACCGCAAAGAGATGATACCCATTGAAATAATTAGATCAAGGAAGGTCCAGTTTGGTAGCGCATTAAATGTCAATGACAAACAATGTCACGAGTATCTCGCATGCAGATCATTTAAGAAATCATCTTCAACACGTATTCAATTGCAAACGTGATGGCCACATTATTGTAATAGTAGACACGCCTATGCCTAATCAATTCACAGAATCTGTGCATGAAGTGGTAAAATTTCTTTTCTCGATACACAATAATTAGTATGCCGACAAAGATCAAAGGATTTCATCCGTTTATGGGAACTGGACAAGATGCACAGATATAAAGTATATATTTGTTGGGTCTAACCCAATATAACATCGTATGCAAAAAATGGCATTAATACGTTAGACGGTAAATCAGATAATTACATTTGTTTGAGGGCAAAGCTAGTGAAACGTGCTATAGATACTCATACAGAGGTGTTAACAGACCGACCAGGGCATACAAACTTATTGGAATATGATATGAAACTGATAGACCCCACACCTGTCTGTAGGAAACCATATTCGATTCCTTTTGCTAAGGAGAAAGCTTTGAAGGAAGAGATAGACTATTTGTTGAAGGAAGGAATTATTTCACACAGTGAATCTTCGTATAGTTCCGGTGTTGTACTCTTAAGGAAGCCCTCTGGAGAACATAGACTCTGTATAGATTACAGGAGACTGAATGCTATTACAGAAGGACAGGTGGATCCATTGCCGGATACAAATCAGTTGTTTGCCAGGCTAAATAAAGCTAAATATTTCTCAAAAGTGGATCTGAGTAAAGGATACTATCAGATTCCAGTAAAACCTGAGATCAGACAAAATTGTTAGATGGAAACAATTCGGAGGAACGTAATGAATCCCTGAGTTGCCTCTTTGATTGAGGATATTCCGAATGTTTCATACAGGCTAATAAGAAGATTATGGGATCCACTACGAAAACTCTGCTATCACCAGGTATATGTTATCTCCTCATAACGTACATTTTGAGGAAAATCTAATGTTCTCTGGACATGTCATTGCGCAGACTCAGAGAAGAGAAATGGTGAATACGGGTTGTGAAGCAGCATTAAGACAAGCAGTCACACTTGCGGCTGTTCAGTAACATAACCGAAAAATATTATTGGTTGTAGAGGTCTGAGGCAGATTTCATGAGTAGTGCTTACTCTGAATGGACCCAACTACATAAAACCATGATAGCACAACAGCAGAGTAAAGTCAAGTTGACTTACATTTATCTATGTGTATATAGAATAAAGGACTGACATAAGATGTCTGTTTTAAGAGGGGAGATGTCGTGAAATATTCTAATCCACATATATAAATTAAAACGTAAATGTAAAGCCTAACAAATAACTTCAATAAAAGGAAAGAAGAATGGTAAAGAACAGTGCTGTCACAATGACTGTACTCGAAATCCCCCTTGTTTTCTACTTCGTCTGCAAATTGTAACGTTTCACGTTGATAGTAAAAGCCTACTGCTTCAATACCCGCTTTCTACGATAAAACATGTGCTGCATTTCTAAGAAAAACCTTGAGATACGCAAGTTGACCTAGATTTAAAATTCCATTCATGTCATTTGATACACTACGTTACCTAAAACGAAAGACAGATGGACTAAAGATAGAAAGAAGGGAGGGCTGAAAGCAGGGACGCAGGCAATACTACCACAGTCGCGCGATACACAATTACTACCATCACGCGTGTAAGGCCACAAGCACTAGCTTTTTTTTTCAAATCGACAGTGATAAACAACACTACCCATACCAGAGTTAGGTTTTAAAATCCTGAAAAACGCTTATTAGGAAATATGACATTATACTGGTTTACGTTTGAAAACATTACAGTACCCAGACACCACATCGTATTCGAAGTAAACAGGAGGTAGAAGAAAGTGCATATTTTGAACGCAGCCACTTAGCTCCTTTAAATTTGTATATTTGGGTTCCTTAGGACTTGCTGACAAAGAATATGTTAAACGTTACGCAAATAGTCTAGGAATTACCAAATTATAGCCAAAAGAAATAGTGAGGGATGTCAGACAACACCCAAATCAGAATCGCTCAGTGGCAGATTTTCACCCCACCATTGTACGGGAAATGGGTCTCCATGTTAAATCCGATTTGATTGGAGCGCAATAAATGTAAGGCTAAACACGATTAGTCGGGCTATAAATACTATCTTTCGTTGTCAGGGGAAACGGAAGTAGGAGTACTTTTTTTCAAACGATTGGGTAGACATGGCACGATTGGTTAGACCTGCCAATATAGTCAATTAGAGGCGTCAGGTCACCACCACATTTGCAAATAAACTTACTACAGAACCAGTGCGTTGAGCACCAGTGCATATTTTTCTAAATAAAAGCCTGGGACATCGGCAGATCGAAATTGTGTTATATTCAGTGCCAGTCAACGTAATTCTGTATTATTTCCATGAATTGTGGTAAGCTTGAAATATTTGATATCTTTTAATGAAAATTGAATGTAAATTGATAATTTATGTCTGTATATATGTGTGGTTCAGTAGCGAACATGAGGTAAAGCCTCTATAGTGCTCCAGCCTGAACAGAAGGTGTCGGAGGAAAGTAAAACTACATGGAATTGCCAAACAGTACACTGACACCTAGCTTATTGACTAGAAAGAAATAATGCTGGAATTGCAGAGGCGTAGTAATCATTAGGGAGGAATATACTGGTGTAAATTATTTCAGATGAAGCTGACAGTTGGCCTACCGCTCTGAACTCAGTGTTTGTTATGTATTGTGCTCAGTGTAGAAATAGAGTATAAATTAGTTCTGAAGTAGGAGGTACAACCTTCTTGTTTCAGGGACCGTGGTCCAAAAGTTATTGAAGCAGCACCTGGTCAGAGCTTTGCTGAATCCAGAGGCGGACAGCATACTCCTTGGTCCATATAGCAAACAGTGAGGTGTCTCCAGAACACAGGGGAGCAATCGAGCAGAGGAGTATTTTCCTGCCGACATCACGAAAGATAAGCCTTTGTGGCCAGCGGAGCTCAACATTATGTAACCCCATCTTAAACTGACATTGTATAAAAATAAGAGGGGAAATTAATTGTTTTAATGCCAGGAACTGAGAACATCTCCAATACTAGTTCCAACAGAAACAAACACTTGAAGTCATGATGACAAATACCAACATAGCTTGAAAAACAAAACCAGTATTACCTCATAGTACCACTACACAACTGACACACATAAGATAATATTAATAAAATATGTCACTACAAGATTCATATTGATAAATTCTGTACATATAACTTGTAATTAAAATTGATTGTGATTCCTGGTTCACTTTGTATTTGAATCAGGACACATATATATTAATGAAAAGTACTTAATACATATTGATATTTGAAAATTTACCAGTGACTCATTTAAGATAGTCTCATAGAGTGTTATATGTATGTGAGTGTCAAACTGTTGTCAAGTGTGGTGGAATAAATTAAATTGTTTATCTGTCTGTTATTGTTGTGACTTACACTTCATCATTTACAAAACCCTAGACATTCAACGTAGTCATCACAATATTCCAGAATAATTCTGACTGAGGTATAAATATGTAGTAGCAAGTAAGGTCATCTGTAATACACTACACTTATTAGATACAGATACCTTCACAGCTGATCTCAGTCAGTACACTAAGTCCCCTATAAATATTTATAATATCCCACTTTACCACACTTGCAAATGCATTTTGGCTGCCGGAAAGCTTAATAACTCTTTCCTTAAACTAAATTTTTCTCTATCAACACCTTTATTTATTTTACACTGTTAACTATAATTGATTACTAAATTTGTTATCTGTATAAATACAAATTTATAGTTAATTTAGTCATTTTGAGTAAAATTCACCCGCATGTCTCAGTCAGTTTAAATACACATAAACAGAGCTATTAAAGTAATATTTTACTGATTGAAATCTGTTGGGGGGCTTATCAAACGAGCCACATTTTCTTCTCCCCACAGAAGGTCTGGGAAGATACTTAAGTTCATTACGGCCTTGATAATATCAGCTGTAGTGTTTGATTTTTTAAATTCCTATGAGGCTCCCTTGAACTGAAACATTATTCTTCAATTCGAACCTCTGCCAAGAGATACCTTTTGAAGACCCTTTTCAATACTCTGAATTTTGGCCACTGTTGAACCATCACTGCAGAGCAAGGGGGAAAATCCAGTGACACAGTTTAAAAAAAATACATAACCATACAGAGCTATTAAATTAATATTTTGCTGAATCATTTTCAGCTGAGGCTCCTAAAACACAAGTCAAAGCCTTTCCTCAAAGAATAAGTGGAGAATAATAAGATTATAACAGCTTAGATAATCTCAGTTATTACATTTGCCTTTCTAAAAATTCTATTGAGAGTCCCTGTAATATAAGCACCATTCTTCTATTTATATTGCTGCCAAGAGTAATCTTGAGCGATGGTTGATATCTTTGAAAATTCTCATCTTGTACTCGGAGTTTAGCCATTATTGGATCACTACTACAGAGCATGGGGAGACAACACCCGCAACAAGTGACACGGAGGAACGTATATGGATGGCACAGGAGAGAAGAGCTTATCATGAATTGTTTGAAGGCTTTTGCTCCACATGGAGCTTGTGACGAAACGGGGGGACCTCTATCGATCTTTGGTTCTCTTCGGCAGTATCGGTACATTTGTGGTACTGATTTTTATTAGGTGCTGTCAATTATCGCACTTTTCTTTCTATCTTTCTTTTCTTTATTTGCCTGCTAAGTAGCAGATACCTGATTTTATCAAATCGCCCTGTAGGTGATAAATGTCACATTTGCAAGTAGTGCTACCCAAATTTGTGGTTATAGGCGCGGCCGACTGAAACATATATCGGTCTACGCTATCGGCTTAATTCACCAATAAGACTCGAGGTTTGCGCACTCATACGACAGATAACGAGATTACTGTCTGTGTGTCACATGTGGGCAGACAAATGTGATGTAATTGCTTTCGATCCTTTGTTAAAAAGTAATCATGGATTTATTACATTTTAGACAATATAAGTCTACAAATGTATGTGTGAGAGTGCATACAAGGCATCAGATGTCCATATATGGTAATACGCTACCTTTGCAGGCACGCACCTTATTTCACGTGGGACTATTTTGAAATATCACAGCCTATTCCTGCATGATTTGAAATGATTGGATCTTTCTGATTAGATTCACAACATCACTGGAGGGAATAAAGGCTGACAATTTCACAGTTTTATTTCTCTGTGATTTGCACGCTCGCCAAGACATCAGACCTTCGCCAGAGGAAGAACTAGATTCATAATTCATAACTGTTATCCGGACCTTTTATTGGAGAACCAGATAAGACTTACAAAGCACAGGAAATATCTTTCAAATTGTAATAATGAACAACCGGGACTAGGAAATTGAAGAAACATGGAGGCAGAAGGGGCAATATATGTTAAAATTAAAAGAAATCCCAGACACGTGTTGTAAGAGAACGATTCGTCTCTTGTATTCATCTGTGCGACAAGTCTGTAGCCAGGATTGGCGTAAGTTGGATTTACATTTCATATTTTATTACTAACATGTGAACTAACATATATATGTATACATTACCATGTGAATTTTATTGTGTGAAACTCGCTATTGGATGTCAAAGTCATGTAAGGCTGGCAACCTCAGCGTATTGAATGATGATTCATGAACCATCACTGCACGGTCTGGTGACTGCGTTATTGATAGTTTCGTAAAGAGAACTAAAAGCATAAAGTAGTTCCAGGTTCCCTATGGAGCAGGGAGGGAAAGATGAAAGGAAATGATGTCCATTCTAAGCATAATACTTACATTTTCAAAGCAGTGTAAATGTCCATATAAACATATTCACTTTAAAATTAATGTAAGGTTTCACTCTTTAAACCAGTGTAAATGTCCATGGGAAAATATTCATTTTAATTAATAGAAGTTTCAAACTTTTCCACAAGTGTAAATGTAAATGAAACACGAAAGAATTTATATTGTGAACACTTTTCAAACAGTGAAATTGTAAATGTAAATCATATTGTATCTGTACGTTTAACCATTGTCATTTAAATACAATGTAAAGCTAAAGATATTCAGTTTAAATGTAAAGGAAGTTTTATCCCGAGGGATTAAATTTAATTTTCATCGAGGGTAAACTCTGAGTTAAGTGGGATGGTGAAATAGAAGAGGGGGGACACATAACTGTGTCGGAGAATGCCGTACTCAGAAGAGTGTTCTTTTCTATTCTTCTATCACAGTTATTGGTGATACCAGCAGAACGTACTACAGGGTGTTTATAAAGTCGCTGTGCAGTGAAATTTTCGCCCGGGCGAGACAACGTCACCAAAAATACCCTGTTTTCAATGGCTAACACTATTTCCGTTCAGCAATGAAACCGTGAATATAACAACGACGTGATTGTGGAACACAGAATATCATGACGTAAAATTTGCATTATTCGTGACGTAATTGCTAAAATATTTTTGAAATTCACTGCACAGCGACTTTATAAACACCCTGTATTTCTGGAACAAAACGGGATCAGTGGCCTACGCTTTAAGACACTGTGCAGACTTTCCTTGAAGATTTTGGGAGACGAGCTATACTCGACAACCTTGACCAGAGACGAGTGATTAGTGTGAAAAGACAGAACCATCATTGGCAGCTAAGTTCAAATATATGCTTCCATCTGAAAATTCTTAGCCTTTTTGCAATCCCCAAATACGAGGATAATAGCTTTTCTTTATCTATAACTATTCAAATTATTTGAACAAAGTCTCGAATGGAATTCACCACTATACATCGGATTTGTGGACTACGAAAAGGCATTTGACAGTGTAGACAGAGAATCACTTTGGAAACTGATGAGGCATTATGGAGTTCCCATGAAGATCATTAACTTAATAAGGAAGACCTATGAAGACATGACATGCAGAGTTCTTCACGAAGGACAACTTACAGAACCGTTTAGGATAAGAACGGGAGTGAGACAGGAATGCCTCTTGTCTCCATTTCTTTTCTTACTAGCAATAGATTGGGTTATGAAAACATCGATATCATTCAACAGAAATGGAATCCAGTGGAATCTGACTAAACAGCTTGATGATCTGGATTTTGCAGATGACTTGGCTCTTCTGTCCCATAATCATAATCAGATGCAAAAGAAAATGAAAATTCTCGATGAGAGGTCACAACAAGTGGGCCTGAAAATACACAGAAAAAAGACAAAGATTATGAGAATAAATGCAAGAAATGATAACAAGATTGAACTTGAAGAAACACCACTAAAGAATGTAGAATCGTACACATATCTTGGTAGTAATATAGACAAAGTTGGAGGGACAGACAATGATATCAAAATAAGAATACAAAAAGCAAGAGGAGCTTTCATTGCACTGGGAAATATATGGAGATCAAGAGAAATCGGATCCAACACGAAAATAAGAATCTTCAACTCAAATGTGAAGTCAGTCCTCTGAGGCATGGAGAACAACAAAGACAACAACCAAAAAGCTACAGACTTTCATAAATGGGTGCTTGCATAGAATAGAGGGATTAAAATGGTATGACAGGGTTACCAATGTGGAACTGATGACAAGAACTAGACAAGTGCCAGTAGAACAAGAGATGAGAAGAAGACGATGGCGATGGATAGGACACACACTGAGGAAATCTGTTGATAGCATTACAAGGCAGTACTTGTTCTGGAACCCCCAGGGCAAGAGAGGCAGAGGTAGACCAAGAAGCACATGGAGAAGAGAGCTGGAAACAGAGATGAAAATGATAAGGAGAACATGGAAAGAACTTGAGATGATGGCACGTGACAGGAGGACTTGGCATGTGTTTGTTGAAGGCATATGCTCCTTTGGGAGTGGAGGGTTATGAAAGATGAGAGAGAGGTTACATAATTAACGTGCTTAGCGACAGCCAGCATTGTTTTCGCTTACCTGAATTTCTTGTGAAGACTTCCATGTGATAGAAGCTTTACTATTCTTCTATCTACATTTGTGCCAAGAGTAATCTTGTGTACAAATAGACTCCATTGAAGCCTACATTAGATACTCTTGAGTTTGGTCACTGCTGGACCACTACTGCAATGCAGAGGAGGCAATACCGTCACAGAGCTGAAGAATGATTAATGAATGAATGAATACTGAATATTGCAACAATACTTAATCAGCACATATAGAACATTTTGTGGCAGCAGAGCAAGTACATCAATATGGGGTTGCAGTGCGAGAAGGTCTGCTAGACTGTCGACTACCAGTTTGATTTTGCCTTCTGGGATACAACAACATTGGTGAGATACTGGAGAGGTAGTTCACCGTGCTACGTTATCTATAGATTACGGAATTATATGGTCGTTCACTGTTGATATATCTTGGTTTTTGTCTGGCCTGACCCGATATTTACCTATCCTGTTTCCGGCCACATGGGAAAATAGAAAGAGGAGATGGAGAAACGATGCTTACTTACTTACTTAGTCGTTCCTCTTCTACCGTGAGGTGTAGAGATTTGTAAGACAGAGCGCCATACTATTCTATCGGCTGTCTTCCTCCTGGCCTGGTTCCATTCTAATCCTCGGTCCTTCAAAGATTGTCGAATGTTGTCCTCCCAGCGGACTCTGGGTCGTCCTGGAGGTCTGGATCCCTAGCTCTTAGTTTCCCATACTTGTCGTGGTAGCCGATCTTCTCCCATTCTGCAGACATGGCCAAACTACCTAAGTTGGGACTGTTCTACTTGGGTCTACAGGGGTTGGGTTTTTAGGTCTTGATGTATCGTCTGGTTGCGGACCATGTCTCTTCTTGTTACTTCAACCACCTTCCTCAGATACCTCATTTCTGATGTTTGGATCTGGCTTTTGTGGGTTGTAGTCATTGCCCATGACTCGCGTCCATATGTAAAGACTGGGACATAGGTGGAGCGGTATACAGCCATCTTCGTCTTCTTACCAACTTCTCTTTTGCTGAGGAATCCTCGATTTATGGCTTGAAAAAGTCTCCCAGCTGCTGCTCTTCAGGTAGCCAACTCTTCTTTGATGCCTCCCTTCCGGTCTATGACAGCTCCAAGGTATTTAAAGTGGTCGACCAGCTCCAGGACCTGTTCTCCCAGCTTAATCTGATGTCTTCTTTCCTCTCGTGATATCACCATGGTTTTTGTTTTCGAGCTGTTTATGATCATCCCTCTCTTCTCCAGCTCTTCCTTCCAGTCTTGCAGGTTGGATTGAAGATGTGCCTCTGATTTAGCAATCAGGGCAACATCATCAGCAAATGCCAGCTCTGAAATACAGACCTGTCTCATCTTCCAATACCCCACTGGATACTTTCTTGTCCTCTCCTAACATGCCTTGATGACATCGTCCATGAGGAGTATGAAAAGATAAGGTGATAGGAATTCTTCTGACTTATGGTTTGCCGTCCTGATATAATTTCTGCAAGACTTGTTCTGTATAGCATGAATCAGAGGTCTTGGAATGTTCCTTGCCAAACAGTCCCAGAGTTTGTTCCAGGGGACCTTGTCAAATGCCTTTTCCAGATCTAAGAAGCAAAGATGGATCTCACTCTTATACTCAAGATCCTTTTCATTCAACTGTCTGAGTGTGAAGATTAGGTCTTGAGTACGTAGATTAGCTCGGAAGCCACATTGGACCTCATTCATTTGTGGCTCAACTATGCATCTGAGTCTCTGCTCCAGTATTCTAGAGTAGATTTTACCAGGTACACTGAGAAGGGATATGCCTCTATGGTTTACACATTGTCGGTTGTCACCTTTTTAGAAAATCGGTGTTATTATGGCAATCTTCCAATCCTTTGGTATGGTCTTGTTGCACCATGATGCTTGACAGGAAATGATGATGCAATCGATCATGCGATCAATGCATAGGTGTGCATGACAGAATTAGCAAGTCACCATCGTGGCGATGTAATATAATCAAATAAATTAAAACCTGAAAATAGTATTTTGTGTAGGCAATTGCTAAGGTATAAAGCTTCAAGTAGTATATGGCTGAACACTTTTTCTAAACACGTTAGATGAGAACTCACAAATTGTGAAAGCAAAAGATAAGTCTTAATAGAGTTATTAGGTCTTACAATTAAAGACTGAAAACTTCGAAGAACAGATGCACTATTCACACTACTCTTCTACAAGACCATAAAGCTAGGATTTTGTAGCTTAAACAATTATCATTGCTCAGTACGTAAATTAAGCCAGTAAGTACTGCAAATTTCTGTGAGAGTTTGGCCAACCATTTTAAAAATGTGTAAGTATTTTATATATACGAGGGACGGTCAAAAAGTAATGCCTCGTAATTTTTAATTTCATTCAATAGGCAAGAAAACAGATAAAATTCACATTGAAATGTAGCCCCATGTCTGAGCTTAAAAAATCTATTTCTCAATGTAGTCTCCGTTATTTGTTACAGTTTTTGTTCATCTTCTCACAAGGGCATGTATCCCCGCACGGTAAAAATTTGTGTCCTTTTTCCTAAACCACTGGCGTACGGCGCGTTTAAGGGTCTCGGTGTCCTCAAACTGATATCCGCGAAGATCTTCTTTTAGTCGTCCAAACAGATGGAAGTCAGAAGGTGCAAGCTCGGGACTGTAAGGGGGATGTGGTAATAATGTCCAGCCAAATTCTGCAATCGCATCAATGGTGCGTTTAGCGGTGTATGGCATGGCATTATCGTGCAACAGTAGTGCAGTTCTCTGATCTTTTAATGGGTAAAGTCGCCGAAGACGACCTCTAAGCTTCTTCAAAGTTTCAATGTAACGATCTGCATTCACCGTGTTTCCCTGTTCCAAGAAGTCGAGAAGAATCACACCCTTCTCATCCCAAAACACGGAGGCCATAACTTTCCCTACAGATGGTTAACTTTTGAACTTCTTTCTTGTCGGCGATGTTGTGTGATGCCATTCCATTGACTGCCTCTTGGATCCTGGTTCACAAAAATGAACCCAAGTCTCATCATCTGTCACAATATTCGATAAAAACTCTTCTCCTTCAGTTTCGTAACGGTGCAGGAGGTTGATGGCTATGGTTTTCCGTGTTTCTTTATGTCTGTCTATCAACATTCTGGGTACCCACCGTGCACAAACTTTTGAATAACCCAGGTCTTTAATGATGTTCTGGACACTGCCTTTACTAATGGACAACATGGAAGAAAGTTCATCCAGTGTTACCCGACGGTCACCACGAATGATGCCATCAACTCGATGAATGTTGTGTGGAGTCACTGCGATAGACGGACGGCCAGTCTGCTTTGCGTCAGCCATTGAGGATTGACCTACTTCAGCTTCGTCACAACGATGTACCCAACGTCGGACAGTGCTAACATCCACTGTTGAATCTCCATAAACATTCTTCAAACGTTCGTGGATGTGAATTGGGGGTCTCGCCTTCAGCATTGAGGAATTCTATGACATAACGTTGTTTTAACTGAACGTCTTTGGCAGCCATTTTTAAACTGTTACAGTTGTGCCACCTGTTACTGAAACAGGTTGGTAATGCTATACAGTGCAGAAGAGTGTTTGAGGAATCTTGCTAAATTTACAAATTGCACACCGATGCAGTATTTACATACATAAAAAATAGGAGGCATTACTTTTTGACCTCCCCTCGTATATATATATATACACATATTAATTATCTTGCTTTTTTCTATATTAATTTCCATCCCATATGTTCTTGTTACTTTCTCCAGTCTAGAGGTAAGGTCTTGAAGTTCTGATTCTGTTCCAGCTATCAGATCAATATCATCAGCAAAACGTAGATTACACAGAGGTCGGCCTCCAATCGATATATATATATCTGAGAGATGTGTACTTTCTGTGCTTCTCTATGGTGTGGAATGCTGGAGAGTAACAGAGAAGGAAATGCTGACACTATCCTCCTTTCACACAATATGCATGAGAACAATTCTCTGAATCTTTTGGCCAAACGCCATCACCACCCAAGAACTGCTTACTCGGAGCAACAAAGAGGACATGCACATTATCATAACTGGCAGACGCTGGAGTTGAGTTGGCCTTGTCCTCAGAAGAGACTCCGATGCCATCACAAGAACACAAGCTATGCTATGGACCCCGGAAGGAAAACAAAAGAGAGGCAGGACACCGGAAGGAAAACGAAAGAGAGGCCGACCAAAAATAACTGGTGGAGAAGTGTGGAGGCTGAGATGCAAAGAGTGAATCAGAGCTGGGGTACTGCATGAAGGATGGCTGCTGACCGAGCAAAGTGGAAGCAGTTTGTTGCCGCCCAACAAGACGCCACCAGCCGTGATGGCCACTGACTGCTTTGATGGTCGGCGGCTATATTTCAAAGAAGAAGAAAACAAAAAGCACACACACACACACATATATATCTATGTGACTGCTTTACTAATGACCCAGGAGATCAATTTAAAAGCTATTACAGTTGTCAGTTGCACAGGTTACAGATGTTATACAATTATGTGTGGGCCTGGTAGACAAGGGCAGGCGATGAATGTGAAAAATGAACTGAATGTGAAAAATGAACTCTCTCTTGTGTGGCTAGATACAAGTTTCCATTCTAAGGAGGATGCAGAAATGCAGGGGATTGCACTGCATATAAGCGGTCAAGAATGGCAAGTCTTCAATTTATATGCCCACATGGATCACATTCCGGAAGAGAGTAGCTGGGAGTTATTGACTAAATTGTCCGAAGAACCTATTGTGCTTAATTGCCGGTGATTTTAATACTAGATCTATGGAGTGGGGAAACTTCACGGAAAATAGACATGGCGTTATCTTGAGCCTGGCTTTGCTTAGCCTAAACCTATCCATTTTAATTGATGGGCTCCCAACAGACTGGCATCTAGACCAGCGGATATGTAGCAGTGGATCATGATCGTATAGTGGAGGAAACTGATGGTCAATAGTTAACTCAAGCTTTCATCAAACAGCAACTGTCTTACTTTTGTTTTTCGCTTCCAGTATTGATTTCAATTCAGTCAAAATCTTTCATATAAAAGATGTTTATTCCAGTTGAAGATATATTTTAAAAAAAGCAATACCAGTTGGAACATTCAATATACTCTTTGGGTCCAATGTAAAATCTACTTCTTTGGTCTAAGCTTGGGCGGATGTTATTCTTTCAGTTGTTTTCCGGAAAACTAACTCATGATTGGTCTTTTGGTTAACAGTCAGTTAAGTTAATATCAAAACTAACTAACTACAAAATCTCTCTTCCAAATTTATTACCAAGGGACGTTGACCAATCATAGTTCCAGTTTATGGACTTTCCGGTATATCTTGTATGAAAGTACTTAGTGTATCAGACTTGCTGAAGAACTTTGTATCCTAAGGGTGGCGTAGTAAGCCATACGGCCACAGATACTATGGTGTCATAAATGTGGCACTGATTTGTGCCGCCACCTTTGCACATTGGGATGTATTGCAAGCTCAAGAATGCGATCAACTTACCCTTCATTGAGAAGGTAAAGACTACCAGACACAGGAAACCAAAACAGACTTTCCAGTATCATACAAGCCCACATAATTGTAATCACATATTGTGTCAAAGTGCGAAACAAAAGGCAACTCGAACACCTTTTACACAACGACACATTACTGCTGGAGAGAGTCAGTGGTGACAGCATGGCTGGAAAGGAAAGAGCGACAAAGTCATGGTGGATAGCATGAAACAGAAGGACGATGAGTGAGAAGAAGTGGAAGAATTTAAGGAGAAAAACCAAAGAGCCATCAATGACTTCAAGGGGCTTGGCAAGAGAGGCCAAGGACACAATGTAGGAGGCCTTTGTGACAGAGGTTGGCACTGACAAAACACAACAGAAATTCTGGTCCTTACATCGCAGAATGAGTAGGAAAAGTAAAAGCCAACCATTTCCTAATATTCTCAGCTCGACAGGTACGAGAGGTTCCAGGCTAAATGAGAAACTTGCTGTAGCATTTGACCAAGGGGTTGCTTATAACAGTGTGAACTTTGAAACATTAATGATGTGTGTAATGGCTTGCTATGTTAACCCTTGGCTAACAAGATGGATAGCAGCTGCCTTAACTGAGAGATCAGTGGCATTCCGCTTGGGAACATGGACATCAGATCCAATGCGCATTTCCACAGGACTACCCCAAGGTTCTCGACTATCCCATGTGCTGTTTAATATCTATACAGCAAAAGTAGCCAACATTTAGCCAACTGGGTTGGGATGAACACTGGCTTTTGCTGATGACACAGTCATTTACAACACTGGCTCTGCCCGACAGGAAATTGTTAATAGTATAAATGGGACCACTAAAGGCCATGTTTAACTGGTGGCAGGAAACTGGCTCCAAAGTCATTCCCAACAAGGCATGCGTGATGTGGTGCTCCTTAAATAACTCCATAGTGAAAACAGGTCTTCCAGATATTACTCTCAATGGACAGAAAATTGAAAGGTATGAAAAGCTAAAATACCTTGGATTTACATTCGATCGCGGGCTATCGTATCAGTACCATGTTGATCACATAATACAGAAATGCAGGAGAGGTCTGGAACCCTAAAAATAATGGCCGCAGTGCATCAGGAACAGAGATTAATATTTCTTCTTTATCATCAGCTAGTCACTGTGTATGAGCTGGGAATACTCACGCTGTCAGTAACACAATATGAACTACTAGAACGCATTCAAAATGAAGGGATGCGTATAGTCTTGGGCTGTACGCATAAAACCTCCATTGTGACAATGAGGTACATGGTTGGTGTGCTGTCGATTAGGTCCAGATATGTCATGGCCCAGGCAAAGGCCTATATGCGAGTAACCACAGACAAACAGCACCCCCTTCATGAAAACATAGCTGACATCAAGGGAGCAAGAATAAATAGGGGGATGGCACAGGCGGAGACAGCGATGAAGCAGGTGACCACAGCTGAAAATATATTCAAAGGGGAAGAGTGGAGTAAGTCAGATGAGAACTGGGTTAACTAACAGCAAGTCATCATCAGCCTTGGCAGGGAGTGTAGAATTTGGGGCAATTGGAAAGCAGAACCGGAAATAATCAGCTGATACATGATCATGCCAGGGATAATGATACCATTGTGTATACTGAGAATCATGTTGGGAACTCTCTACTAGGGTAAAGGGCACAATCGTCGCCTAACATAGTGGGGCTTACAAAATAACTACTTCCAACATGAGAATGGAGGTAAACGCAGCTATTGCAGCCTAAATGTGGCTGACTGAAACTTCAGTAACAAAGGTTCGAAATGGTTGGCTAAGGCATGAATAGAAAACATTCATAGAAGTTTTCAATCTGCAGGAGCTGGTGGGGATCTACTGTCCAGGTCATGCGGTAATGAGAGAGCTGATAGACTAGTATCAAGAGTACCCATAGTGAGAACACTTGATATGGATATGGGAGAGATATTGAGAACAATTAATTATCGCCTGTAACAGAAGGACACTGCAATAGATGAATCATCAAGGTTATGACTGTTGGAATTTGGCATCAAACATAAAGCTAGCAGAGATGGATGAATGAGAGGATACATCCGTCGTGTATATAACCAGTGAGCTACATGAACAGTTAGCATTCACCCTTCAAATACTGAGCACCTATGGGTTTTCCCAGAGAGCAATGACGTTGATCCTGTTCAACAATATATATATATATATATATATATATATATATATATATATATATATATATATATATATATATATATATATATATATATATATATATATATATATATATATATATATATATATATATATATATATATATATATATATATATATATATATATATATATATATATATATATATATATATATATATATATATATATATATATATATATATATACAGTACTTTCCAAAAAAAATGGCAGTCACATTTTCGCAACGCAGCACACTCATAGAAGCAAATAATAATAAAAACTGTATGCCCAGAGGAAGATTGGTATCTCCCCTATCTATTAACAGTGGTTTCAGTACAATATGGTGTTGCCTTCTCCAGCAAGGCAAGCCTGGATGCGGCGAGGCATACTTCCCGCAAGTGTTTGTAGGTAATTGTGAGTCAGACTGTCCCAGTATTTTTCAGCTACCTTCTTCAATTGTTCAACGTCTCTGAGTCCACTCTTTTTTAAATGATTCTTGAGTAGTGCCCAAACGTTTTCAATTGGGTTTAGGTCGGGACTATTGCTGGGCCACTTCAGCACTATCACATTCTTCTCTTGCAGCCATGCTTTGGTGGTATGAGCTGTATGCTTTGGGTCATTGTCATGTTGAAATGTGCACCCATCGGGGTACATGACCTGCATAAATGGCAGAAGGTGTCCCTCTAGTATGTCGATGTACCTTTCTTTCGTGAGAATTCCTGTGAAAACACACAGTGGGGTGGCACCTCTTGCTGCCGGCCCCTCCCCAAAGATGGAATTTATGGGTATGTTTCGGTCGCTGGTACACAGGCGTTACAGAGTCTTTCATCCAAATATTTATTTGAGCAGGATAAGACCAAACAGAACATTCATCTGAAAAAATCACATTGTCCCATGACAAATTTTGGTGTTCGTGGCACCAGTTCAAGTGCATCTGTTTGTGAGAGTGAGAAATGGTGACGAAATTACCTGCTTTTTTGTGTAATTCATCATGTGTAGCTCCCGGTTGACAGTAGCATTAGATACCTCTGGGTTTCCCAAATCGATCATGCGCTGCCGTATGTTTTCTACACTCTTCATTGGCCCAGCCCGAACGATTTGGGCGAGACGCCGATGGTCCTTTGTGTCCAAAATTCTTGACCCCCCCACTACCTTCTTTTCGCTCGATTCCATTACCTGCTTTTAATTTACTCACAACTCTGTAGACAGTCCGCTCAGGAATATTCAAGGTTTTAGAAATGTTGGAACATGTTTGATTTCCTTCATTCCAAAGCTGTGAAATTAACATACACTTTGACTTTGTGTCCATTTTCTGCCACTAGCATTAGAAATTGTCGTCTGCTCTATTATCAAGGGACTTTACTCTACGCTAATTTTTTTTTTACTTTTGGTAGTGTTTGCTCACTTAAGTGGAGTGTAAATTTGGGGCAGAACATGCATAATTAATTAGATTTCAGCATATTTAGCTGAGCAATATGACTGCCATTTTTCTTGCAACGTACAGTATATACACATATATATATATATATATATATATATATATATATATATATATATATATATATATATATATATATATATTCTTCTTCTTTGATCCATAACCACCAACCGTCAAAGGAGTCAGCGGCCATCACGTCTGGTGGCGTCTTGTAGGGCAGCAACAAATTGATTCCACTTTGCTCGGTCGGCGACCATCCTTCGTACAGTGCCCCAACTCTGGTTCATTCTTTGCATCTCAGCTTCCACAGTTCTCCGCCAAGTTGTTTTTGGTCGGCCTCTCTTTCGCTTTCCCTCGGGCGTCCATAGCATAGCTGTTCTTGTGATGGTATCAGGGTCCCTTCTGAGGACGTGGCCAACCCAACTCCAGCGTCTGCCAGCTATAATGGTGTGCATGTCCTCCTGGTTACTCCGAATAAGTAGTTCTTGGTTGCTGATGGTGTTTGGCCAAAAGATTCGGAGAATTTTCCTTAGGCAGATTGTGTGGAAGGAGGACAGTTTCGACATTTCCTTCTCTGTTACTCTCCAACATTCCGCACCATAGAGAAGCACAGAAAGTACACAGCTCTCATACAGTCTTAATTTGGTGTTTGTGTTGTACTGGGAAGACTTCCAAATGTTGTTGAGAACAGCAAAGGCTGTTCTCGCTTTATTCATTCTGTTGTTAATGTCCTTGCTTGTTCCGCCGTCAGGTGTTACTATGCATCCTAAGTAAGTAAATGTGTCTGTCTGTTCTAACTTCTGTCACAAAAAGTAGGGGATATTGAATTTAAAAGTTATCCAAAGACAATATATTTCAAATTAGTTAATTTATTCCTTCGTACAAGTAAACTTGAGCATCATAACAAGACATTTGCGGTATAAGAAGTGTTATGGTTTTACTCACATGATTTTAGTCGCACTGGCAACCAAGGCGGGGTAGGTACTTCATTTTCACAAAAATATTCCAATATTTCTAAAAACGTGTAGGGCCCCCGTTTGCCGCTAAATATGCATTGCAACGACGTCTCATACTGCAAAAAAGCCATCTGATGTTGTCTCGAGGAATTCTCTGCCACTCCTGCTGAAGGGCCTGTGCTAACTGCTGAAGAGTGTGTGGAGCGGCTGGATGTTGTTGAACGCGTCTATTCAGGAGGTCCCACAAATGCTGAATAGGAGACAGGTGGGGGGACATAGGCGGCCACGGTAACGTTCGGATATGCTGCATCTGAAGGTGATCTTGGACGACGTGAGCACGGTGAGGACGTGCATTGTCATCCTGGAAGATGAAATCTGGTCCGTGCCGTTGAGCAAATTGCACAACGATAGGCTCGATGATGTTGTCACGGTAGTAGAGCCCTGTGATATTGACCTGGCATATGTGAAGGTCGGTCCTGTCATTCATACAGATGCCTGCCCACACCATTACACTGCCACCTCCATAACGGTTGTGTGCAACAGTTGCAGGAGGCTGGTAACGCTTACCTCGCCGTCGCCAGACACGTATTCGACGATCATGAAAATCCAAAACGAAAACATCACTCATGCCCACTCATCAGAAAACATCACTGATGCCCACTGTTGATTGGCCCACCGATGATGACGTTGGCACCAATCCATTCTTGCTCGCCTGTGTTGTGGTGACATGGGCAAAGCTACAAACGGTCTGCGTGAGGCCAGTTGCACTTGGTGCAAACGGTTTCGTACTGTCTGAGTTGAGACCCGGATCCCAGTGGTCTGTTGAAAGTGTTGCTGAAGTTGAGTAGCATTTAGAATCTGAATTCTGAGGGCCTGAGTAACAAGAAGTTGATCTTGGCGGCGTGTAGTGACTCTTGGGCAGCCAGTCCGAGGCAGATCAGCCACTGTGCGGAAATTTTGATACCTGTTCCACAGTCTGCTGACAACTGACTGTGAAACATTGAGGTTCCGAGCAACATCCACTTGTCAACTTCCGGTTTGCCACATGCCTATGCCTATCCATCTCTGCTGTTCTGTTAAACGTTCCATGACGAAGAAAAGAAATTGTATCTGTTGCAGAGTCTTTTTATACCTGTCCATGGTGAGTAGTGTTCATCAAACCCGAGATACACGCATTTTTGTGAAAAAGAATAATGTGTGAACTTTACGGATGGGCCCCCACCTCTGTTCTTGGGATTGGTTTACTCATCACGAGTTACCAGGTCAACATGATAATGCACGTGAGAGTGGAGAAGAGCGTGCTCGATATGTCCATACAACCATTAAAATACGAAATCCACTCTTTTGTAAAATAATACATACCATCTTAAAATATCCCCTACTTTTTGTGACAGTATATATATATATATATATATATATATATATATATATATATATATATATATATATATATATATATATATATATATATATATATATATATATATATATATATATATTATATATATATATATATATATATATATATATATATATATATATATATATATATATATATATATATTATATATATATATATATATATATATATATATATATATATATATATATATATAAGGTGACCAGACGTCCCAGGTTTTTCCGGGACAGTCCCGGTTTTCGACCATTTTTGATAATTTGTCCCGACTTTTTTTCTATGCAATCCGGGACCCCAATTTGTCCCGGTTTTGGACGAATTTGCCAATTTGGCATAAATCTCACAAATTTAAAAAAAAAATTATTATTCCGTGGCTGACTTGAGGGAATTTTCAATTATTAGTGAACTGGCGCCGAAACAGCACAAGAGGTTGTCAGGACCGCGAATTAGTTTTGTAGTTCCAATGTGATATTCGCAGTTATTTGAAATTTTAGGTAGTATTAAAGTACCAAGATTTTGCGTACGGTATACGTTTATTTAATTTAAACGGTGAACTATTTGTGCATATTTTGTTATTGTTGTAAGAAAATGGTACCAAAGCGTAAATGCAGTTTCAATGAAGATTTACAAAAGGAATATCCGTTTATTAAAAAGAGTACATCAAACTTCAATGTACGATGCATTATATGTGCCTCCGGGTTTTCGATAAGCCATAGTGGACGTGGTGATATTAAGAACCACATAAGCAGTGAGAAACATAGGAGAGCCGTCGTTACAGCTGCATCAATCTCGTCGTTAACCACTTTCTTCAGAGCTGATAAAATTGGTGACCAAGAAGAGCAATTAGCTGCCATAGAAGGCGCCTTTGCATACAGTGCTACACAATCATACTTTCAGGTCTATGGATTGCACATCAAAATTACTTCAGGTTACTTTAGAGCCAAAATTTGCATGTGCACGTGCGAAAACAGAAAACCATTATTCGAAATGTCTTGGCACCCCATATTCTAAATGAGTTAAGGTGTGACCTAGAAAAGTCTACATTTATTTCTGTACTGACAGATGCATCCAACCACAAAGAATTCAAGATTTTTCCTTTGCTTGTCAGATACTTTGATCACAGTAATGGAGTGAAAATTAAAATATTAGAGTTAAAGTCATTGCCAGGTGAAACATCTGATATTGTAAGTAGTTTTCTTAATGACTGCATAACTGAAAATGGTTTAGACAGGAAAGTAGTTGGATTATGCGCAGACAACACAAATTCCAATTTTGGAGGTGCTGAAAAAGGAAAGGACAGAACAATGTTTTCAAAAAACTGCAAGAAAACCTTGGACATGGTCTTATAGGAGTTGGGTGTGCAGGTCATATTTTCCACAACACTGTTCAAACAGCTGCAGATGTACTGCCTGTTGATGTCGAGCTGATTATTGCTAAAATGTATCTACTCTTCAAATCATACACAGTACGAGTTGAAAGACTCAAGGAGTTTTGCCAGTTTGTGGAAACAGACTTCCAGATGATCTTAGGTTATGCGCAGACTAGGTGGCTTGCTCTGCTGCCTGCTGTTGAAAGGGTTCTTCAGATGTTCCTGCCTCTAAAATCATATTTTCAATCTCAAGACAGATGCCCAGTTTTTTATACAGACATTCTTTTGAAAATCCTCTATCTGAGGCATGGCTTGTTTTTGTTCACAGTCAGGCCTCTCCATTCCACGAAGCAGTGCAAAAAATAGAGGGAACAGCCGGTCACTGTGTTTGAAGTCATTGACAGCATCAACAGGTTGAAAACTATTTTGAAGTCCAAACTGGAAGACTGTTTCTTGCCATCAAGAGTTAAGCTAATCCTTGAAAAGCTGGAAATGGAAGGAATTCCAAAGGAGGATGTGAAAAAAGTTTCATGCTAGCGTTTCTTTGTTCTATGAAACAGCTTTCAATTATTTGAATAAATGGGCTGCAAAAAATTTTCAAGACCTAGAATCCTACAGCTGGGTAACGCTGAACGAAATACCAATTTGGGCAGATATTGAGATATCATCATCACTAGTGATTCAAACATTACCTTCAGCCCACTTTACAGAAACTGAAATTTATGACGAATATGTCTATATGAAGCAGTTTGTTACTTCTCAGAAAATTAGTGAATGGAATGCCAAAAATACATTGCCACCACAACGTTGGATTGAAATGGTTTCCCACTTCAAAAACAATAATGTGACATTTTCAAATATTTTGAAGTTGCCACAGAAAGAGTGTTTTCTTTGATGAACAGCTTATCATCAACTCATCTCAACCCATAACCCGTCATGGGTCGTAGGGGTGCCATGGTGGAAGCATCAGCAGACAGGGTCCTCCACTGCTCTCTATTCTCAGCAATGCGTACAAGTGTGGAGAAACCGTGTCCTGCCCATTCTTTGATGTTATCAGCCCAGGATTTTCTTTGCCTTCCTCTTCTCCGTTTACCTTCGACTGTTCCCTGGAGGATCGTTTTCGAAAGGGAGTCATGACGAGTTACATGCCCAAACCAGGCAAGCTTTCGACGTTTCACTATTGACAAAAGTGGTTCTTGATGGCCTGCATAGGTGTTTATCTTCTCTCTAACATAGACATTTGTTTTGTGCTCTTTATAGCAAATGCGCAAAATTCTTCTATAACATTTATGCTCGAAAGCCTGAATCCTTCGCTCCGTATCTGCAGTGAGTGTCCAGCCCTCACACCCATACAAGAGAATAGATAATACAAGTGATTTGTATAATTTGATCTTCACAGGAAAACTGATGTTACTTTTCCAGATCACATTCAACCTTGTCATGGCAGCTGAGGCCATCTCAAGTCTTGTCTTGATTTCTTTATTTGATCTTCCATCACTACATATAGTGGACCCGAGATATTTAAAGGTGTTAACTTCTTCTAACGTTTGCCCATTTAACGTAATGTTGGTCGGAACATGTTTCTTATGGCTATTCACCAATATCTTGCTTTTTTCTATATTAATTTCTATCCCATATGTTCTTGTTACTTTCTCCAGTCTAGAGGTAAGGTCTTGAAGTTCTGATTCTGTTCCAGCTATTAGATCAATATCATCAGCAAAACGTAGATTACACAGAGGTCGGCCTCCAATCGATATGGTTGATTTATAATCGTAGAGAGCCTCCTGCATAATATGTTCTAGATAAATGTTAAAGAGCACTGGTGACAGGATACATCCCTGGCGAACTCCTACAGTTGTTTTGAAAAATTCTCCAATGTCATTGCTTGCAAAAACAGCACTGCTTGCGTCCTTGTATAGTGCTTCAATGATATCTATGATGTTGGTATCAAAATTGAATTTTCTCATTATTTGCCATAAACCTTCATGCCAGACTCGATCGAAGGCTTTTGTGAAATCGATGAAGTTATGGTATAAATCATGTTGATGCTGGAGATGTTTTTCGATCAGTAATCTAATATTGAAGATTTGTTCTGAGGTACTTCTTTTTGGTCTAAAGCCAGCCTGTTCCTCTGACAAGATTTCTTCTGATTTCTGTTTTATTCTGTTCAAAAGTATCCTTAACATCACCTTACTTGGATGACTAATAAGGCTAATGGTTCTGTAGTTCTTGCACATTTTTAGATTTCCTTTCTTTGGAAGCGGTATTACTAATGACTGCGTCCATTCTTTTGGCCATTTTTTTGTACTCCATATCTTCTGGCAAATTGTTGTCATGATTTTACTATATCTGGTCCTCCATATTTCAAGAGCTCTGTTGGTATATTATCCACACCCGGTGACTTCCCTCCTTTCATCGAACATATAGCCTCTTCCACTTCTTCCCGTAGTATTGCTGCATTTCCGAGTTCTCTGTTTTCGCACTTAATGTTGTTTAATATGCCTAAGTCAGTGTCAAGTTTACAGTTATATAATTCTTTACAATATTCTGTCCACCTTCTCATTACAGCTGTTTTTTCATTGAGCAGAGCCCCATTGCTATCTTCTATGACAGTTACCCTGGGCTGTTGGGGTTTTGATAGTCTTCTTAATGTGTCAAAAACTGCCTTGCTGTTACCTTTTATTAGCCCCGTATTAATGGACTCACATTGATCAGCTACCCATTTTTCTTTGGCCTGTTTCATTTTCTTTCTAATATTTTTATTCACCATACTGTATTGCCATGCTGCTTCAGGAACCTCTTTCTTAACCTTTTTCATTTCCCGTCGTGTATCACATAACTTCAGAATGTCATCTGTAACCCATGGTTTGTTTATTTTCTTTCTTTTACCAAGTATTTCTGTTGCTGATTCAATGAGCACGTCTTTCATGTTCTCTGTGATTGAGTTGATATCATCCTCCAAAAAGTTGAGAGCTGCGAATTTTCCTCCAACAGTTGCCTCAAAGATTCCCGCGATTTCTGGATCTTTCAATTTGTCTAAATTGAATCTTAACTGAGAACATCTGTTTTGATTATAGTTCTTTTTGAGTTTAAGCTTGAGCGTCATCAATACCATGTCGTGATCACTACCAATGTCGGCGCCAGGAAAAGTCCTAGTCTTGGCTTTATTAATGCTGGACTTGAATCTTTTGGATACAAGAATAAAATCAATTTGGTTATGTATCTCAGTTTTTGGGGCATGCCACGTTGTTCTTCTTGATAACTTATGAGGAAATAGTGTATTTGCAAGGGTTAGTTTATAGTTGCTGGCAAATTCTAGTAGCCTTAGTCCTCGATCGTTGGTTTCTCCAGTCCCAAATTTCCCCACTGTGCCAGCCCAGTGACCGTATGCATCTGGCCCTATTTTAGCATTCCAATCACCTAGAACAATGAGAAGATCTTTCTTTGGAATTTTCTTAATTGCTTCATCCAAATTGTCATAAAATGTATCAATTGCCTCATCCTCATAGTCAGTAGTGGGGGCATATACCTGTATGATGGAGATGTTCTTTGGATGTGCTGCAATACGAATGGTGATAAGCCTGCTATTTATTGGGGTGCAGCTGATGAACAGCTTATGGGCAAGTGATAAAACACAGCTAGGTGTTGAAACTTTGAAAGCTATGTTGACAACCAAAGTGAACTGTGAGGAAACATGTGTCGAGTTTTTTAAGATGCTGCTTGCAAAGAAGGACCTATTGATAAAAATCCACTCATCTGAAAAGTACAGTAACTCCGCTTCACCTTAAGTAAGGATTATTGATGTTTTTCTCTCTTATTAGTTTAAGTAGTTAAACTTATACAGTAAAATGTATGTTATTCAGTGTTATTCAAATGTATATATAAAGTGTATATTATTTTAAATTGACATCAACTTGATTTTTCCGGGACATGTCCCGACTTTTGACCTTTTCTTTACCCCTTTGTCCCGATTTTTTGCATTGAAATAGGTCAAATCTACTATTTTGTCCCGGATTAGGGTTTTGAAAATATGGTCACCTTATATAAGGCGATATATATATATATATATATATATATATATATATATATATATATATATTATATTATATATATATATATATATATATATATATATATATATATAATATATATGATATAATAATAGCCCCTTCAGTCATAACTGACTATGGGAATGCGCCCCTGAGGTGGCAGCCCTCAGCTGCTTATTTTCCTGGTGCTCCTTTCGACGTTTTCTCCTCACCTCTGCTTCTTGTGTGAGCCTCTCTTCGCCCAATCTGAGGTGGTGCCGTAAATAGCATCGCCACTTAGTGCGATTGGCAGCTTCATCCTCCCATGTTGCTGGATCCATGTCCATTGCCCTCATATCTCTCTTGCATATATATATCAAACGATTGAATGTTATCCCAGGGTATTTAAACTTGCTTTTCAATTTTCTGTCCACTGAGAGTAATTTCTGGAAGATCTGATTTCAATAAGGAGTTACTTAAGGAGCACCACGGCACAAAGACTTTGCTGTGATTGACCTTAGAGCTGGTTTCCTCGCACAGTTTAGAAACTGCCCGATGAGTCTCATGTAAACTTTTAAGCATTTCTTGTCTATCTAAGCCAGTCCTGTAAATGAGCAAGTCATCAGCAAAAGTTAATGTTCGTCCCAAACCTATTGATTGAATTGCAACTATTTTTGCTGCATAGATGTTAAACAGCACCGGTGATAATGGAGAGCCCTGGGGTAATTCCGGGGAATGTGCATTGGTTCTGATGTCCATGTTCCCAAGCGAAATGCAACTGATCTCTCAAAAGAGCTGATATTCATCCTGTTAGCCAAAGGTTTACACAACATGCCATTACACCGTCCATTAATGTTGCAAAGTCCACACTGTTGTAATCATTCTCTAGGTAAATTGCAACAGCCACTGTTTCTTGTTTACCCTGAAAACCCTCATATACATCGTACGTAAATGTTCCAGTGTTATCCCATGTTACTTTTATTGGTCTATAACTGTCCAGGGTATCAGGGAGGATGTGCGCCTTTTCAAGGTGGTTCATTAATTGTCTGGCCACTATCTTCTCAAGTATTTTACTGTAGACATTCTGTAATGTGATGATAGCTGCTACACCGTGTGGGGGCTTTACCAGGTTTAGGAAGTGGCCATAGGAAACGATGTTTTACCCAGTCTTCCGCACTTCAGCATTCTGTATGCTGGTGTTGAAGACCCTCGCTACATTCTGCGTCATCAAGCTCTTTTATGTGTTCATACTGTACACCATCAGTTTCTACTGGTACCATTATTTAACAAAGAAGTAATTTTTTTTTTGATACATAAAAATGGACGGAGAATACTCAATTAAGTTTTCAAGAATGAAAGACAATTCTAAAATGGTACTGGAAGTGCTTCTCATGTATTCGTTTTGAAGGTAGACATTTTGAACACTGAAACTATATTTAGGTTATTGCGGGAAAAAAAACTCTCTTTCACCTAGCTTTAAAATGCGATAAAGAAAATAACAATTGTGTATGTTGTTCACATGAATGTTTAAAGCGTGTAAACATAAGTTTGAAAACCCTATATATATATATATATATATATATATATATATATATATATATATATATATATATATATATATATATATATATATATATATATATATATATATATATATATATATATATATATATATATATATATATATATATATATATATATATATATATATATATATATTATTATATATATATATATATATATATATATATATATATATATAGCCACATTTTGCTAAATTTCCTTCAGCTGTCATTCATGCCCATTGTCATTATTGGTAGTGACAGATATTAATCATACAGAAGAGTAGCAGGGATAAAAATTTGCAGAAGGCGTGGTCACACAGCTTTCTGTAGTTAACTACCTTTAATCCTGCATGCCTCGCTATATAGCAATATAATCCTCCTATTTATTTTACTGCCAAGAGTAATTCTTGAGCAAACGTTACTATCTTTTATAACTTTATTCATTACACTCAATCTCTGGCCATCATTCGTGGACCACAACGGCAGGTCTAGGGAAATAGTGCCATAATGCATAGGCTACAAAATCATGATAACTCATTGACTAATGTTAGACGTGGAATTGATTTATATTATTACAGAACCTACATACTTACACTGTGGATATTATTTTTGACATCAAAACCTTTCAGGTATGCATTGCCTCCAGTGATCAAGACATCTCCAGTTAACATTTTGAAAGTTGTCGTTTTTCCTGCACCATTTTGGCCAAGAAGCCCAAAGCATTCTCGTTCAGGAATGCCCAAACAAATATGGTCCACGGCAATAAAATCGTTATATGTCTTGTATAAGTTTACAAGTAGTAATGGATCTGGGATAAAAGTTTAGTTATGATTAAAATGTTTTAAAATGTATTTAATAATACAGAGATTATAAAAGTTACTTAAACATAATGTAGATGCTCTGTTTAAAATCGCAGTAATTAAGACAATTTATTTTTACAGTGCAAACATTCACAAAACTACACAAAAACACAGCTTCTGTAAAAATGTTTTCGTAATAATAGGGATCATCTTCATAATCCAGAGGGTATTTATTAAGGCTCCCTGTTTCACTCTGTTTTGTGTTGTTCTAGTGCACTGTTCATAGTTCAGTCTTGCCCTTTTCCTCATGCTGTTAAATCTTAAAATGTTAAGTTTCTAATGACGTTTCATATTTCTTTTGCACTTAGTGTAACTTAGGTAAGAGTTTATTGAATCCACCTTATGTTACCAGATCAATGATATGCATGTCCCTTGTGGTTGTTTCTACAACAGTAGATTTCTTATGCAAGCAGCTGTTTATTAATCTTTGTTTCATCTTCAGTAACCATGGTATTCTGATTATTCCCATGTAGTCCACATCTTGAAGGTAAAATAATTCTCTATGTGCAAGTTCCAGCCTCATTCTTGAGCTAGACCAGAAGCATTCCCAGCCAAGTCTGGTTTTTTATTTGCACGTGTACATAACAAAATGTCCTTCATTTTTTTTTAATAGTTTCATTTGATTAACTATAATATTATTTTAAGATTGCTGTTTCTTTGACAGAGTCCTCAATAAGTACTTGTGTAATAATCCAAAGCTTTTTATCGAAACTCTTGGGGCCTCATACATTTAACTTATTAAGGATGAGAGCTTGGTCTTCGGGGCCGATTCTCCCAGGCACCCAGACCAGAGGCCAGTGTTTAGAGCTATATATTTGAGCTAAAGTTTTTGTTTCATCTTGTCTTTGATATTTTATTAATCCTCATTGAATTACTTTTAAAACTAGTATAACATTACGATACTATTAAAACACATAAAAAGTCCTTTATATTTAAGAATTTTGAATTTTTCAGATTTTTAAATGATAGTATGAGGCATGTACATTAAAGGTAACACTCTAGGGTGGATCAAGAGGGATTTTGAAGAAAGCCCTGATCTTGCAATGAACTGTGATTCGGCAGTCACTAGGCTAATGTCGAAAATTGTCATCTACATTCACCTAACTTCATTCCAATTTGAAATATAATAGTTACTACTAGCTGGCGTTGAAGCTGAATACATTTGGCAGCCCTTTTTAAATCTAACATGACTATATCACCTCTTTTCCCGCCGTCTGGATTGTAGACACCAATACCTGCCCCGTCATTCGCTAAATGCCAAGCAATCATTTTGTGTCATTTTTGGTTACGTGCTGCTCTTTCCACCTTTTCGATATTGCTCACAGTGTTAATTTACTTGTTTTTAGTTTGACAACAGTTACTTATTCATGAGTGTAAAGCTGATTGCTCAAAAGAAAATGACTTATAATTTCGAAATAAAATGAGAGAAACAGTATTTCTCACTTTGGTTAAAAGTAACTATCTGTGCATCTCATGTGCTTGGCGGCTTAGACACACATTTTTCAATAAAGAGCGAACTTCGTAAAGCAAAACTCGGAACATTTTGATCAAAGCTGTCCAATGAGCAGTCTGTTTTGGCCTAACCAGTTGTTAGATCAATGACAGTTACCGTAACTTTCTTTTGACTTAGGTATGTATTCGCAACGCATAAAAACAGTATTTTTTAAGTGAAATATTAAAAGAAACATTTTGGAAGATTGACTCCTTTAAAATAAAAAAAAGTGAAATGCTGGCAGCTATTAAGGACGGGACCTCAAAGATTTTGGAAGAGCTGGTACAGGGCGAATGGAGTTGATAAATGAAAGCGTGACTGATCAGTTGGAAGAAGGAATCAGTAAATTGTACTTTTGTCTAGGCGTCCATGGATTATTTCAGTTTATGTCCTGTGCATTTTTATCGGTATGTAAACGGACACAACGCAACCAACGTCCTTTTCAGGACGAGCGAAGAAGAAGAAGATATAAAAGGTGCTCTGAATTACGTGCTATCAGTGTGAGAATGTCGGTTTTATTTTTTGGTGTAATTTTTTTTATTTTAAAAAGAGCCATTTCTAAGAACGTTGTCAAAAATACTGGAATAAAGACATTAAATGAATTTCACAAGGGACAAAAGTATGCCGTCATGACAGATGAAAAGCAATAGCTAATAAACATAAAAACACAATAACAGATGAATGGTGTGAGATGAAGAGAAGCTGTAGAAGAAAAATTATGTTTTATTTGGTTTTTGAGTACCGTGCCCGTACATACTTTCATACAGCATCTGTTATATGAAACTCTACAAAAGTGTACTTTTTTCATATACTGTTGTGGCATCACTACTGCATTACCATGACAAAAACCAGAAATCGGTCTCTTTCAAATTAAATAAAGGGGAGAATTTCACTGATCATAAACGTTTACAAATGTGTAAATTATCATATGCGTTTGTTATTTATCAATATAGTACTACATTAACATAGAAACATACCCCTAAAAGAACCCTAAATAAGATCGATGTTTAGAATTTGTGTGTATGGTATTTCAGAGTTTTTAATTATTATAACACGATTCTTTGCGGAACCCATGATGATGATGATTTGCACAACCCTAGGAAACACAGCTTTACAGGCTGGCCCTGTTCAATAAATTTCCTGGAACTGACATTAGCAACATATCTTTATAAATTGCGCATTGTAGCAAAACTTCCTTCTTTATTAGCTGGACCAGACTAGGTAAACTTCCTTCTGTTGTACCTACTGGTATTTCTTGTCCTTCCATGTGTTTTGTTAGGACTTTGAATTATATTTTATTTGGCCACTAATTGTATGGTACTTGGACTCAAACCTTTTCTCTTCTGGCTTTTAACTTTTCTTCTTCTTCACACTGACAAATATTCAATGGTTTGGTACCTTGACCTCCTAACCTTTTCCATATTTGCCGTGGTTAAAATATCAAATCTTCTTCTGATCCTTTAAAAGCTGAGACAAGCAAAGGGAACTAACCTGAGGCCGAAAGAACTTTGATTGAAGTCGAATTGATGCGCATTCTTTCAGCTGCTACATCACTGTCCTCAATTTTGTTATAACCTGTTTCTTTCAGTGAGTTTCTTCGTTTGAATTCTACAACACTAAAAATAAGGTACCTGGCAAGATAAACTATATGTATTAGAGCAATAAATAATGGTAATTAACATATAACGATTGAGAAACAATTTTTAAAACTTTGCTATAATACACCCTGTGTTACTGTTGCCCAAGAGGGGGGAAAATAGTAACACTAAACTTTACGCACATGTTCTACGAAGTGATAAGGAGGGTTGGGCTCGTGGCTGGCTACCCCATCTTGTAGAGACTTTAAACAACAACAAATGTTAACAAAATCATGGACAAGTCAATCAAAGCCAATAATTTAAATAATGCAAATCAGCCAATCAAGATGGAAGAAGATCACCATCTAGGAGGTTTATGATACATCCTAGAGAGCGAGATGTGGACTCATTCATATAAATGGTGCTCAGTCTCTCTCGGTAAATGTTGATGGGTACGAATGCTAATTGTTCCTGTAGCACATGGGTTGTATACATGACGGATGCATCCTCTTATACGCTCTTCCCTGCTAGACTTACGCTATGCTAAACTCTATCAGTCTTAGCCTTGTTGATTTAGTGACTCTAACAGGCGATAACCAATTGGTCTTATTTTTTCCACTTATCTGTATCCTGTGTTCCCCCCTATGGCCTCTCTGGAAGCTAGCCTCATTGCGGTCCATTCTTCTTCATTTTATGAGAGACCAAACTAGAACAATAATTATAATATTAACTGGACCAGAACTATTACCAGATTTATTTATATCAATTTCATCAGCCAGCTGTGGCGAAATATATTGTAAACAACATTTGTGTAACTTAACCTAGTGTTTCAGCCACCTGAGGCTAAACAACCTAGGAACTGTGTATGTTCTATTTATTCTACATCGGCGATCACCACGCGTGAACCTTACTCCAACCAACTGAAGGCATAGATAACTTATTGTATCCAGCACAAATTTAACACCGATTCTAGCGACTCCTGTGAAATTTGCAGTCAGCAACTACGGAGAGTCTGAATTTGGCAAACTTAAATTTGACACTATATTATATATATATATATATATATATATATATATATATATATATATATATATATATATATATATATATATATATATATATATATATATATATATATAATTTATTAGTGTATTTCTTTGGAATGCTTGCGACAACTACTGGGGTAAGTGCATCTGAAAGTGGCCACTGCGTGTATGTGAATTGAATGAACAGAGAAAGAAACATATGTCTTTTGTTAACATCATATACTTATATGGTTTCTTCTTTCTTTTTTTTTTTTAATCTCAATAATCTGATTAGTCACAGGATAGTTTACATTAGGAACCTTTTCTTTTCCCATACTGACTATTTCATAACTTATTGTTAACCTTTGATCTTTTGGGTTAATTAATCTCTGTTGGGATCGTCCTTTCTTTTCCTTTACCAGAGGTGAGAACCTATTTGATTAATTTTCATTTTGTCTGTAAACCATAATCTAGTGATGTGTATGCTTATTGGTGTGATCTTTTATTGATAATAAACTTTATTAAACCTTAGTTATCGTGTCGGTCAACCCTTATCCACTATATGTTATTCATAGTTTGTTTTCACGTTCGTGCGTATTTGTCACAGAATTGTGTGCATTTGAGTGTAGTGTTACTTGTATTTTCGTACAAGGAGAGAGAGTGCGTCTGATTTAAAAGTTGGTCGTCCAGATAGGTTGGATTAGATAAATTATTCTATCCAGAGACTGTCCTTTCTCTTACACGATCACCTCGTGATAAAACTATTTCTTACCCCTTGTGGTAATATGAGAGGTTATTGATGTTACTACACTAAGGGTAAACAAAGTGAGGTCCAGTTGTGTAAGTTCCCTGAGTCTAATTGATGATGATGGTGTTCTCAGGGTCCCTATCCGCTACCTCTCTAAGATCTCCCTCTGTGTAAAATAATCTCTGTGATGTTGTGTGGCAAGTGTCTAGGGTAAGTGTCATAAACTTTAACTCAATAAAAGTGAAGTAAGTTTTTTTTTTTTTTTTTTTTTCGTACGCCCGCTAATACTCGAGGCGAAATCTCAGGTTATTATTTATGTCTAGGATTTTACGTGAATCCCTTTATGTACAGAGACTATTGTGCCGATGTATGAACAATGTCGAAACACTCCTTCAAATGTCTTTCGCCAGGTCTCGAGTTAATCCAGTCTTTACGAAAAATCCTCAAATGCCGTCGCCCGGGTTTGATCCTGTATCACCCGGTCGCCAGAGCGGTGTTGTAACCACTACGCTAGCGCGGCTCCAGTGAAGTAAGTAAGACTGTTGGTAAAGTTATATTAATATATTACAATTTTTTATTTTCCTGTACCTCAATTCTTTTGGGACAGGAATGTTTTCAAATCAAGAAAATTTTATTTACAACATATAAATAAATAAAGAGGACCCTTTGTCCATAACTGGTATATTAAAGTGTCACTGTATGTGTATCCCACAGTCTGATTTAATACTTTCTATAACAAATAGTCAATTTTGTGAGGGTCTGTTGGTATCATCACGCCCACAGGAATTTCTGTTCTGGTTGTGGAAATTGTTAAAATGAGATATCATATGCCCATTTAAAGGGACTTGACCTGACAGCCTGTCTGAGGTGGATGACTGTAGACTATGCAAGGTCAACACAAGAGTTGTCTTCTGACCACAGATGCAGCATGCAGCTTTACTGAGGCTTCAATGTACACAATGTCTGCCTGCACCAGGTTTCCTGCCACCACTAAGTAACAGGCAATATAACCCTGAAAAAGAAGGATATTCCCTCCCTTTTATATGCTGGCTATAACAATTCCACAACTAATCAATACTAAGATTATCTGGGATCAGTCACGTGTGCGAACCATTTGCACCAGACCCTATTTTCTTTGACTTCACTCCGTCCTGTGTTTACATTCTTCTTCCCATATGGCTGCAACGTCCCTGTCACCTTAAGCATTGATTGTCCTCCCTAAATTCAGCTGGGGTATACAATTTTCTTCTTGTGACCTGTTAAATCTTTTGTTCAAACATCCTAGGTATGTTTTCATGTGTCATTAGAACACTGTGGCACTGCAGAAGATTGCTAGTGGCCTCTGGACTTACAGTCGTAAGATTTTATAGCAATATTCAAACACAAATTAGTTTCACTTCCCTCTAAGTCTGCTTAGGCATTTCCTACTTAGGTTGTCGTAACCTCTTCCAACTGGCAATGTCGAACAACAAAATATGGCGCACAATCTGTGGCCAGTTACATGCTAATGAAACACTAATACTTATTTATTTTACCGCAAGTAAAGAATAATCACACAATCACAGGATTGACTAGCAGTAAATGGCTCAATTCCAGACTGCTGTGTTGTCCAGACGGCAAAGGCATTTGTCACCAACGCTTTGCATCTGCTCTCAACCTGTCTGTGCTTAAGTTTTTTCTCAAATGGCGGAATTATTCAAGCAGTGTTAAAAGTTATCAATTCCAACCAGCCAATCAAAAGACGCGTCAAAAAAACTAACTAATTTTGGACCATAAACATTGAGCGTTGTTCAGTGTGTTCGCTCGTCTGATTTTATTTATATATTATATATCTCATTTATTTATGGACCGATTTTTAATATCAAAATTGATTATTAAACGGCCAGCTGTCCTCTATCGACCCCTATAGGTTTCCTTTATTTATTTCTCCCCGTTTTCATCTGTGTAATTTTTTAGTAATTAATTGTTCTTTTTTCGAACTGAAAATATTAATAAAATAAATGTTTCTACGTCAAGATAGTTTTATTAATGGGAAATCTTTATGGTATTATGTTAATCAATATCAGCGCTACAATTCCAAATATCTCTTTCCTTTTAATTCTCTTTAGTTTTTGAGGAATAAATTATTTAATTTTTGTTAAAACCACATATTAGACATTTTCTCACTCCAACCAAAATTTTTATTGTCACTATAAAACGAGGTAATAATCCGATTGGTTGTTAATTTTTACGACGTTCGATAATAAATATTTGGAGGGGTAGTGGGTGTTGTAGGGGGTAGTAACTTTTAACTTGTTTTCTTAGAAATATTCAAATACTCAAGTTAAATTGTGGCGGTAGATTTGGCTTTGCCCCAGACAAATTTCAAATATAGTTATTTATAGACTGTAAAAATGCGTTAACTAGGTTATGAAGCGGGAAATTATTTGAGCGTGGGGTACCCAGATCCCTTTCACTACAGATCTCCCCTGTTAAAATGCGTGAACCACTAGTGCAGCTTTAATATCTGTGCTACCATCACGATCAAATTAACTCAACTATGCTTTAGCTTGATCCTGGTTTACTGCAGGTGGGTGCCTACTCAAGAAATTTGCCCCAACGTTCTGCGATCCAGGAATATACTCAATGGTAAACGAGTAAGGTTGAATGAGAAGTGACCACCTTAACAATCGTGCATTACCATGTTTTGCATGAGCAAGAAAAACCAGGGGCTGATGATCGATTTGGACCACGAAATGTCGGATAGATCAGGAATTTCTTTATCGCCCAGACAAAAGCCAAACATTCTTTTTCTACGGTTGAGTAGTTTTGTTCCGCTCTGTTTAATTTGCGGCTGGCATAAGCAACTGGATTCAATTCCCCGTCCGGTGAAGATGCTCTTTGCAACAATGTGGCTCCCAATCCCACATTACTAGCGTCCGTTCTCACCACGAATTCCTGACTTAAATCAGGTAATTTCAATATGGGCTTACTGGTGAGTTTTTGCTTTAACTCATTATATGCCAACTCACATTCTGCTGACCATTCTATTTTATCTGGTTTCCCTTTACGAGTTAAATCCGTCAGAGGAGCACACACAGAGTTACAATTTTTAATATACTTTTGGTAAAACCCACAAAGTGAGACAAAGGATCTCACATCCTTCTTAGTCTGTGGTCTGGGTGCCCTCTGCAATTTCTCCAGGTTCTTAGGATCAGGGGTCATGCTACCCTGATGTACAGTATGTCCCAAGAATTCCAATTCCTTGCATCCAATACAACATTTTGTTGGTCTAGAAGTTAAGTTTGCCTCTCTGAGTCTGTCAAATAACATATTCAGAGAGTCAACGTGTTTCTGAAAGGTTTAGCTAGCGATGAGGATATCATCCATGAAATTCGTAATACATGGGTTTTTCAGGGGATCCAATAGTTTTCGCATCATTCTGGAAAACACACTCGGAGCATTCTTCAATCCAAACGGCAACATGTTGAACTCATATTGCCCTTCCGAGGTGCCAAAGGTCAGATAAGGTCGAATCTCAGGCTTCACTGGAATCTGATAATATCCCTTACTGAGATCTACCTTGGAAACATATTTTGCCTTATTCAATCTGGCAAACAGTTGGTTAGTATCAGGTAATGGATCCACCTGACCTTCTGTGACAGCATTCAGTTTCCTGTAATCTATGCACAGTCTATGTTCCCCAGAGGGTTTCCTCAACAATACCACACTGGAGCTATAAGGAGATTCACTGTGAGAAATAATCCCTTCTTGTAACAAATAATCTATCTCCTCTTTTAAAGCTTTCTCTTTTGCGAATGGGATAGTATAGGCTCTCATACAGATGGGTGTTGGGTCTAGTAATTTCATATCATATTCCAACAAGTTAGTGTGCCCCGGTCTGTCCGTTAACACGTCTGTATGATTCTCCAGAACCTTTTGAATCTTCTCCCTCTGCCCTTTTGTCAGATGATTACTGATTTTTACCTGTGCAGGAGTTTCGCATGGTTTTAGGGGGTATTCGTAAGAGGTGAGAGGTTCATTTTTCATCTCAGTGGCTATGGACAAGGTCATTAAATGTGCCCCTTCCAGGTTTCTTCTATCATGATATTTCTTAAGAAGGTTCACATGATAGACTTTTTCCTTTCCTTTCTTGTCTATCTTGTAGTTAGTTCTAGATACCTTTTCTAGAACTGTGTATGGACCTTGCCATCCAATCTGAAGTTTGTTGCTGCTGCCGGGTAACAGAAGAAGCACCTTCTCCAACACAGCAAGCTCCCTATCCTTCGCTTTCCTATTATAATATGCAGCATGTTTCTTCCTGGCTTGTCTTATGTTATCATTTGCTAGTTTCCAGCCAGTTTTTAAGAAGTGGTCAGCTCGTTCACATACTGGTATGATGAGGTTACATTCTCTTCTGCCTTCTCATCTGTCCATGTCCTCATAAGGCTTCCAATGGACCTTTGATGGGCCGGCCAAATAACAATGTTTCCGGTGCCATTCCTGTTGAATTATGTGGGACTTCCCGATAAGCAAACAAGGCCGCGGGTAAGTATTGATCCCATGTGTCAGGTTTTTCATGGGCCAGCTTTCGCAGGACTGAAATAAGTGTCCCGTTGAACCTTTCCACCTGCCCGTTCCCTTGGGGGTGATACGGACTACAGTGAAAGTGCCTGGCTTGAAAGATCCTGAAAACTTTCTCAGTTAGCCTCCCCTTGAACTGTGATCCATTATCAGTCAAGATCTGGTGGGGACAACCTAACCTTGTGAATATTGTAAGTAACGCCTCTGCCGCATGTTTTGAGTCGATTGATGACATGGCTACTGCCTCTCCCCACATAGAACAAGTGTCCACCAGAGTAAGAATATAACTGTTTCTCCTCTTGGTCCGTGTGAGAGGTCCAACAATATCCACTGCAACTCTCTCAAAAGGGGTTCCCATGATTGGCATCTCCCCTAGAGTTGCAGGTGCAGCCCAATGTTTTGGAGCTACCCTTTGGGATTCTGGGCAGGATTTGACATACCTTTTTATATCTTCCGTTATCCCTGGCCAGAAGTAATGACAAGCTATATGCTGTCCTGTGGCGCTGATCCCCATATGACCACTGAAGGGGATAGCATGTCCTAACTTCTTCACCTTTTCCCTATATGAAGTTGGAAGTACTAGCTGTCCATGACCATTTGATCCAGTTCCAGCCTTCCTATACATTAACTTGTTCTTCATATAAAAGTCTCCTTTGTTTGGAGGGGTATGGCTTTTTGGGAGTTTCCTGAAACACGGCTTTAGTGACCTATCCTCAGCCTGTGCCTTCCTCATCTCCTCTGGATGAGTATTTATTGGGTTATCTTCCTCCTTCCTTTACTGTGACCTGGTCTGTACTGTGTTACCGTACGATAAAGTTTGATTGTTGAAAGTGGTGGTGGTTGTTACTGTTGGATGTAAGGATTCTAACCACCACTGTTGCACGAAGCGTTGTATGATTGTGATCAAGTTCTTGATCGGTGCACTGTTGCAAACTGTTATTGTGGCTTGTATTCTTCTCGTGGCATGAAGTGAAGAGTAGAAGTGGCCGACATGGCGTGTGTGTATAGATAAAGCAACATACGCGAATGGGTGTAAGTTCTTGATCAATTATTCATAGTATACACACCCTTCATACCACATGCAGAAGTCAGGAAGGTTGAAAACGACTTGCACGGTTCCAACGATTTATTACGATAACATCACGTTGACATCAAACAAACATACTGTCATTAGGACAAGGTTCAAGCACATCAACATCATGTAGATAACATAAGTTCACTGCATCTAGTACAACAGAGACCAATACGACAGAGACTCTGGCAAAATATAGCCGCATATATGGCGGGCTTCAAAATATCAAATGTTCTCTGTGTTTCCTCTGGCAAAACATGTCAAGTAACTCTTTAGCAATATAGCCACATAAATGTCGGGCTTCCATATAATATTCTCTGTGTTTCCTCTGACAAACACGTCATATAATTCTTTGCCAATATAACAATATCAATATTCTCATAAACTCTCCGCCGCACCAGGAGAAAGTCACCTCAATAATCAGCCAACCATCTAGGGCTGGTAGCATCATAATACAAAGTTCTTGGCTACAAAAAATAGTTTAAAGGGTATTTTTACCTTCACTGCCATCCAAGAATAAAACACAAAACATTCGCCATCCTTGGCTCTCAGAAATATCTCAGAATTATCACAGGGGAAAAATCTCAAACATTTTTATCACACAGAGGACTCTGTTCCCCGTTCACACAGTTCGAGAAGGATCGCTGAACACCTTTTCAGCTCAAAACGCCCAGGCCGACTGTCACGGGATACAGTCTCCCGGTCCCGCCAAACCAACACGCATGCGCCGATAATCGCGTGACGTGAGTTTAGCTCACCCGAGAACAATCTGCAACGTTCTCGTAAACTGTTCTAGAAAAATCTACGAACAGAAAATCTTAACTGACCAAATGGCAAGTCAAGGGAGATAACAACTAAATCAGACCTGTACCCAAAAAGTAATACAACCTGTAATCTCCCTTAGACCATAGTATAAAAAGTTTACATCCCTAGCTTAAGACAAACAGACTTTAACAGTCTACCGCACCCCCCCAGGGAAAAAATGATAACATTTTTAAAAAAAACATACATCGAATAGAAAAAAACTAAAGAGGGCGGTAGCATACAAATATCTAAACTTAAGTATAGTCTATCATAAATACAAGAGGAATGCAGATAGAACGCGAAGATATCTTGAGAAAAAAGTAGAAAAGTTATGAGTAAACAAAGACAAGATGTGATACGAAAGGAAAGAGAAAAGAAGAAGGAAAGCAATGCCTAAGAATGAAGAAGACAAAAATATGACATGGTGCTCAAATGCATAGCATAAATGAATACCATAATAATATAGCAATGTACATGACAATCTGAATATACTTACACACCCCAAAATAAAAATAATGAGCATGATAACCTAAACAACATGCTCATAACGCATAAATGATGCGCTGATGAAGGGCATCAAAATGTATATAACGCCATAATGTCAGGCTATACTGACGCACAATGGAGCGTCTGGTGAGAACAAAAAATTATCTCACAACGTTAGAGAAACTATTTTCTCAAAGTACTACCCTTATATAAAAAATGGGGTGCCACAATCGCACCATAAAGTGCTGGCAACATTACAATGCTAGAAAAAATTACATTCATATGACTTCATATATGCCAACAAAAACAACAATATCAACATGTCTTCGCAAAGATAAATTACAAAAATAGCGGTGTCATTACCATATTAAACTTATAACATAGTAATCTACAGCAGTATAGTGACACCAATATATTATCATCAAAAAGTTATATCATATCATAATGTAATATCTTTCAACATAATGTCGTATACTAAAGTACAATAATGTTAACTATCTGGAGAATTCCGAAGTCGCAGAACATTCTGTACTCAAGAGGGCACCACAGACATCTAAAGTAGCGTCAAATGCTAAATGGTAAGCAGGGACGTCTAATCTTGAAATACCTGGTAAACTGTTGAGACCCTCTATATAACAGCACTGATTCGCTGTGAGAAAATACAAATGACACAATTCTATCTGATAACCGTAGGATTTTATAATATACAATAGTTAATTCTACATTCTTAGCTATCAACTGTGGCCGTGCAAACTCCCGACCCCTATATTGTGATAATGAAACCTTCCTCCGTTACTCTAAAGACGGTAACAGAGAAAGTAACTCAATCAATTTCCAACCATTAATTAAATAGAGTCAAGCAAATGTACTAACAGAATGTTAATGTATCAGAGTGTCATTGGTATATAACAAACCGCGACATCTATGAGAAAATGCAGGACATAAGAGTCAAGTAGCATCATGTGGGCATCGAGACAGTATATAATTTGTGTAAAGAAAAGTCGTGAGTATACACATGATACCCACGTCAAAAGGCAAATCTAGAAGGTGGTAACGACGACTAAGAGCGTCATGATGGCTGACAATCCGAGATTTTGCGCAAGACACAGGAAATGCAGTTGATAGTTGCGTACATCCTAAAGGCTGAACTGACGTCATAGCCTGTGTGCTAGGCAAAGAAAAAGTAAGACAGATATAATCAAGATGTAAAAGCATATAGTAGTAAACTAGACCTACGTCGAAGTTTAAAAGAAAAACAGTAAGCACGACTAAAAGTCGTAAAAGACGAAGATACTGAGCTAGCCGGCCAAGTAAGAAAAGTAAAGAAACTCATAAGGTATAGGTATGTACTAACAATTAAGTTCGTACATGTAGGAAAGAAAACACTAGTCATTGCAGTAAAGAAGTTGCAATCAATGTGACTGGATATAGATTCAGTCTTAGTGATGAAGTTAGTATGTGTGTCAGCCAAAATCGAAGGATCTTCTTCGTGACTGGATGTAGATTCCGTCGCAGCTACAAAGTCAGTGTGTGTATCAGACAAAATTGAAAGATCTTCCTCCACAATAGTAGTTAGAGAAGGATCAAAGTTAGAGCGACGACGTACTGAAGTATGTCGCACTGGGCTACAAAAAGCACCAAAATTAGTTTGATGAACACTCGTCTCATCAATACTGCAAGATTGCACAAAATTAGCAGAATGTATCACGTGAGAAGATTTTGGCATAGTCCCTAATGTAGAAGCAGTAAGGTTATGTTGCTGTTCCCAAGCAGCAATTTGTACCGGTGTACAAACCTTTACACCATGTATCTGTCCGACAGTAAGGTCGGCGATAGATGCTCTGAGCAAACATGCGTGTATATATCCAGTGAAAAATGGTGTAGCAATGTGGACTATGGCAGTCGGAAAGGTCTCAACTGTCCCACCGAATGTCACACATTTCACCATATTACCTGTTGCACAAGATGGATGGACTAGAGACTGTCTAATTCCAACAGTTGCGCATCCAGAATCAAAGAGAACTGAGACTGGATTATTATTCACAAACCCCTTATGTAAAGTAAGAGACCCTCTTCCGTCATGCGCAGTTGCGACAGGAAGTGGAGGTAGCGGATGACCGCAACTCAAGGTAGTTATAGCTGTAGGTTGGAACAAAGTTGTGCACTCTGGGCACTGAGATGCTCTCTCAAAATCAAAAGAAGAGCAACCAATAGCATTAGAGACAGTATTACTATTGTTACCTTGATTATTAACAACCTGGGGCTCTAGTTGAGCAGAGTTAGCATGGCGATGCGATCTAACATTCTTTGGAGATTTACTGTCATTTCGCGATCTATCATTTTGAGATCTACCATCATATCGCGATCTATCACGACTATTATCTCTATTGAGTGCATTGTTATTCGCTCTATTGAAAATATTGTTCTGATTTGAACCCCAATTTACATTGTCGCGATTACTATTTCCCCTTTGATCAAAATTTCTATTATATGGGCTTTGTTGTCTTCGAGAAAAATTATTATCAGGTTGATAACCTCTATTGTAGTTACCTCTTCCAAAATTTTCATAATTGTTCGGACTAAAATGTTGAGGACTGTTAAATTGTCTCCAGTTTCTTGAAGAAGAATCATAACATGATGGACCTCCTTGGTTTTGTCTAAAATTACGATTATATCTACCTTCAAAATTTCTATCAGCACTTTGAGATCTACGTCGCCAGTTAGGATCATATGGCATAGCTGAAGCCACTGGTAAACCTTCTTCGACTTTAGAATTGCTAACTGTTACATTTGGATGTGCCGTCACGTATTGGCGACAGTATTGCTCCATATCTTTTAAGTTTGGAGGCTTTCGTTCATGTAGGAAAGAAAGAAAAGATTTACTAACCGACGACATGACATTGTCGCGTAGCAATAAGTCCTTAAGGGCTTCATATGTGTGTTCAGTTTTTGAAAGTTCGATCCACCTTGAAAACGTATGGCTAATATCAGATATAAATTCTGAAAAATCTTTCCCTGTCTCTGGTAATAGAGACTTAAAGGGTAGGCGATAACCTTCTTCATCCAGTTGATATTTTTTTAATAAGGCCACCCTGACAACATCATAGTTATACTTGTCAGGACCTTCCAATACACTTATAGAATTTAAAGCTTTACCAGTTGTACAACATATTGCGTCTTGTCTATCTTATGAGATTCGCATGAAAGTTAAAACCTATTTAGATAGAATGAGATATCACCACTGGTAGGGTTGAAAGCAGGTAATTTAATATCATGAGGTTTAGTAATTGCCTTATTAGAAGTTGTTTGATTATTTGTCTCATTTTGAGCATTACCCGTATTCAACACCTTTATTTTTTCCAGCTCCATAGCTAAGACTCTCTCGTTGTGTAACATTTTCTGTTTTCCAGCCTCCATTTCTAATTTTTTATTTTCAACCTCTCTTTCTAATTTTTTATTTTCAGCCTCTCTTTCTAATTTTTTATTTTCAGCCTCCTTTTGAATTTGTATTTTCTTATCTTCAGCCTCTCTTTCTAATTTTTTATATTCAGCTTCTCTTTCTAATTTCTTTTGTTCCATCTCCATTTGGAATTTTCTCTCATCTGCTTCTCTTTGTTGCTGAATTTTTCTCTCTTCAGCTTCTAACTTTTGTTTCTCCATTTCCATTTGGAATTTTCTCTCATCTGCTTGCATCTGCAATCTCCTATCTTCAGCTTCAATTTTCTGTCTTTTTTCTTCAGCTTTCTGCGCCTTGGCATATTCAGCAAGTGCAAATTCTTCTAATTTTTCCCCAGTCTTGCCAAGGGCTTTCCCTTGTGCAATAAAATAATCCAGAGTAGACATTATGCTGGTTTATATGAGATAAATACCTTGTGCAATAATTATTATTTCAGAAACTCACTTTATCCCAACTCAGTGGGTGACAAGACTTTGTCAAAGAACTTGTATAATTATTACTTATCAATAATATAATTAATCACTTATATACTTATTGTGCATCCCAATATTGACAGTGTATAACAACAATGAATAATATCAACTAGAAAGACAAAGACAAAATGTTAAGGACAAATGAGAACGTTCGCAGGAATCAACAAAACAATAAAGCAGAACTAAAGCAAAATATTACAAAGCTTGTAATGACAGCTGCGAATATACTAACCAGACAATCGACTACACAGTGTATAAACGAAAAGATGTAAAGAAATAAACGATAGAAAAGGGGAGGCAGACAAATACAAACCAATTAATCCAAACTAAAGAACAAAGAAAAACTGTACAAAATCAACGCAGAACATCTCGTCACAACTAAAAAAAAATATCACGGAAGACCAACGTAGTGGACAAAATACGTCAGCAACAAAAAGTTGCTGGCAATTTCCACTGCGGGAAATTAGCAATAGTCCCTAAAGAACGCTGTCGTAGGCCCTCGGTAAAGTGGGATATCCTACGACAGTCTACGTCCAACCAAACCCGCTAAGAAAAAAGAACATATATAACATAGAAACAGGGAATATATAAGTAGCCTAAATATATGAGGAAGGCTTAATTAACTTACAACATAGAGGCACAGTCTACGAAAACAAACAGCCACTTATCTTAAACGGGCGAAACATATCCTGGCCTCCAGAACAGCAACAATGAAGTTCCTATCATGCACAGTCCAACGATAAGAGGATGCACCGCTGAAGGGTACAGCAACTCAATGATGCAAGGTACAGCTATATACGAATGCTCCGCTTCCTGCCATGTTAAACTTGCATAACTCGTGTACAAACTTCGTACTGTCAATCCTCTAAATTCTGTAGAATTTCCACTTAGGAAACACGGACTGGATTCCCTTGTTGTAAGACAGATACACTTCTGGGCAACGCCACTAGAACATCACATAGCCCCATCGAGCTGGCTAACCACTGTTACAGTACGATAAAGTTTGATTGTTGAAAGGGGTGGTTGTTGTTATTGTTGAATGTAAGGATTCTAACCACCACTGTTGCACGAAGCGTTGTATGATTGTGATCAAGTTCTTGGTCGGTGCACTGTTGCAAACTGTTATTGTGGCTTGTATTCTTCTCGTGGCATGAAGTGAAGAGTAGAAGTGGCCGACAAGGTTCAAGCACATCAACATCATGTAGATAACATAAGTTCACTGCATCTAGTACAACAGAGACCAATACGACAGAGACTCTGGCAAAATATAGCCGCATATATGGCGGGCTTCAAAATATCAAATGTTCTCTGTGTTTCCTCTGGCAAAACATGTCAAGTAACTCTTTAGCAATATAGCCACATAAATGTCGGGCTTCCATATAATATTCTCTGTGTTTCCTCTGACAAACACGTCATATAATTCTTTGCCAATATAACAATATCAATATTCTCATAAACTCTCCGCCGCACCAGGAGAAAGTCACCTCAATATATCAGCCAACCATCTAGGGCTGGTAGCATCATAATACAAAGTTCTTGGCTACAAAAAATAGTTTAAAGGGTATTTTTACCTTCACTGCCATCCAAGAATAAAACACAAAACTTTCGCCATCCTTGGCTCTCAGAAATATCTCAGAATTATCACAGGGGAAAAATCTCAAACATTTTTATCACAAAGAGGACTCTGTTCCCCGTTCACACAGTCCGAGAAGGATCGCTCAACACCTTTTCAGCTCAAAACGCCCAGGCCGACTGTCACGGGATACAGTCTCCCGGTCCCGCCAAACCAACACGCATGCGCCGATAATCACGTGACGTGAGTTTAGCTCACCCGAGAACAATCTGCAACGTTCTCGTAAACTGTTCTAGAAAAATCTACGAACAGAAAATCTTAACTGACCAAATGGCAAGTCAAGGGAGATAACAACTAAATCAGACCTGTACCCAAAAAGTAATACAATCTGTAATCTCCCTTAGACCATAGTATAAAAAGTTTACATCCCTAGCTTAAGACAAACAGACTTTAACATACTGCTGCCATAATCACTGGTCTTTTGGGATTTCCCAAAAACACATATCTACACCCCAATATTAGAGGGTAGATTGGTTCGTTTATCACTGCTGCTATAATCACTCCTTCCACATAGCGAGTTTTCATATTTATCCTTGCAATGGGAAGTGTCATGGTTGCTATATCCTTAGTTGCCCCTTGTATCTCCACTGCTTCTGTGGTATATTGATCTGGGTGCACCAGGTGAGAACTCACGACTGAGTCAAAATCCAATCCAGTATCATAAAGGCACTTAATAGTGGCCCCATTGCATACTACTTCTTCACATACAAGGGGATGATGAGGTTCCTGCTGTCCAGTAGGTTGTTCCTTCTTTCCCTTATGTCCTGTTTTAAGGCATGCAGCGTAATGTGGAGGGGTTTTCTTCCTACAGACTTTTGTATTATGGTTATTTAACCTACAATATTTACACCATTTTCCTTCTGGTCTGTAGGGTCTCCTATCATTTACTTGCGGGTTTCTGTCTCTAGGGCCAAATCTTGGCCTATCATAGTTGGGTTTAAATCTATTACCTTGATCTCTATTTTCAAATTTATTCTGGTTTTGTGGGGCTTTATTATTTTCTGCTTGTTTCCTTTTTGCTCCAGTTACTTCTGACTGGGCTGCCTGATATCTCTCAGCAACATTGAGAACCTCCCCCAACCTCTCTGCACCTTGTTCCATGAGAAATTTTCTCAGGTCTGGAGCCATGGACTCTCTCAGTTGCTCTATCATAATCATTTCCTTCAAATCTTCAGTGTTCCCCAGAGCAGTCCATTTCTCCAAATAGGTTTCCAATCTGGCAGAGAATTGGTGGTAGGTCTCCCCAGACAGTAGGTTAGCAGTTCTAAACTTCTTTCTATAAAATTCCCCATTCTTCTCATACCTAATTAATAGAGCCTGTTTTAAAATATCATAATCTTCCTGATCCTCTCTGCTCAACTTTGAGAACACTTCCTAAGATGTTCCCCTAAGACCTTGGGATAGTTTTAAACTCCACTTCTTCTTCTCTAACCCATAATTTGTAGCTAGTGTCTCATACTTATTTAAAAATGACTCAATGTCATCCTCTTTCTCTACAAAAGGATCTAAGTGGAAATTCATGGCTGAATTAGAGGCCCCCTGACTTGTAGTAGTATCAGAGGTAGATGGGCTGCTTCCATTTTCTGGAACATGTCCTTGAAGTTCCAGTTCTTTTAATCTTAATTCATGTTCTCTTTGTAATCTCTTTTCTTCTTTGTCAGCCTCCATCTGCAATCTCCTTTCTTCTTTTTCAGCCTCTACTTGTAATCTCTTGATTTCAGCCTCCCTTTGCAATCTTTTTTCTTCTTCCTCCCTTTGCAATCTCTTTTCCTCCTTTTCAGCCTCCATTGGCAATCTTTTTTCCCCTAACTGTAACCTTTTAATCTCAGCCTCCCTATCAGCCTCTAATTTCCTAGCCTCTTTATCTGCCTCTAATTGTAACCTTTTCTCTTCAGCCAACCTCCTCTCTTCCCTATCAATAAATTTGTCACATTCAGTAGTAACATACTGAATCAGAAGATCCCCACTCATGCCAAGATCTTTTGCCATCTGCACAGTAGCAGATCTGAATTTGGTAAAGTCTGCCATCTTTTCTCTCATACAAAATTTATTAATCTTACAGTATAAATAAACAAATATGACCAAAGTACTGAACTTTAGGCAATGACAACTCATCCAATTTCCACAAATGATTAATTTTAATTATATTATAACAACGGGGATACCCTGGGTCTATGGTGGTAAAATAATCCCGGACAGGACCCCAATATGTGGTATGATGAGAGGTTATTAATGTTACTACACTAAGGGTAAACAAAGTGAGGTCCAGCTGTGTAAGTTCCTTGAGTCTAATTGATGATGATGATGTTCTCAGGGTCCCTATCCGCTACCTCTCTAAGATCTCCCTCTGTGTAAAATAATCTCTGTGATGTTGTGTGGCAAGTGTCTAGGGTAACGTATCTATTGTGATGTATGAACAATGTCAAACATAACTTTAACTCAAAAAAAGTGAAGTAAGTAAGACTGTTGGTAAAGTTATATTAATATATTACAATTTTTTATTTTCCTGTACCTCAATTCTTTTGCGACAGGATTGTTTTCAAATCAAGAAAATTTTATTTACTTACTTACTTAGTCGTTCCCCTTCTACCGTGAGGTGTAGAGGTTTGGAAGAGAGAGCGCCAGACCATTCTATCAGCTGTCTTCTTCCTGGCCTGGTTCCATTCTAGTCCTCGGTCCTTCAAAGATTGTCTAATGTTGTCCTCCCAGCGGACTCTGGGTCGTCCTGGAGGTCTGGATCCCTGGCTCTTTGTTTCCCATGCTTGTCGTGGTAGCCGATCTTCTCCCATTCTGCAGACATGGCCAAACCATCTTAGTTGGGACTGTTCTATTTGGGTCTGCAGCGGATGGGATGGGATTTTAGGCCTTGACGGATCGTCTGGTTGCGGACCATGTCTCTTCTTGTTACTTCAACCACTTTCCTCAGATACCTCATTTCTGAGGTTTGGATCTGGCTTTTGTGGGTTGTAGTCATTGCCCACGACTCGCATCCATATGTCAAGACTGGGACATAGGTGGAGCGGTATACAGCCATCTTCGTTTTCTTACCAAGCTCTTTCTTGCTGAGGAATCCACGATTTATGGCCTGAAAAAGTCTCCCAGCCGCTGCTTTTCGAGTGGCCAACTCTTCTTTGATGCCTCCCTTTCGGTCTATAATAGCTCTGAGATGAAAATTTTATTTACAACATATAAATAAATAAAGAGGACCCTTTGTCCATAACTGGTATATTAAAGTGTCACCGTATGTGTATCCCACAGTCTGATTTAATACTTTCTATAACAAATAGTCAATTTTGTGAGGGTCTGTTGGTATCATCACGCCCACAGGAAATTCTGTTCTGGTTGTGGAAATTGTTAAAATGAGATATCATATGCCCATTTAAAGGGACTTGACCTGACAGCCTGTCTGAGGTGGATGACTGTAGACTATGAAAGGTCAACACAAGAGTTGTCTTCTGACCACAGATGCAGCATGCAGCTTTACTGAGGCTTCAATGTACACAATGTCTGCCTGCACCAGGTTTCCTGCCACCACTAAGTAATAGGCAATATAACCCTGAAAAAGAAGGATATTCCCTCCCTTTTATATGCTGGCTATAACAACTCCACAACTAATCAATACTAAGATTATCTGGGATCAGTCACGTGTGCGAACCATTTGCACCAGACCCTATTTTCTTTGACTTCACTCCGTCCTGTGTTTACATTCTTCTTCCCATATGGCTGCAACGCCCCTGTCACCTTAAGCATTGATTGTCCTCCCTAAATTCAGTTGGGGTATACAATTTTCTCCTTGTGACCTGTTAAATCTTTTGTTCAAACATCCTAGGTATGTTTTCATGTGTCATTAGAACACTGTTGCACTGCAGAAGATTGCTAGTGGCCTCTGGACTTACAGTCGTAAGATTTTATAGCAATATTCAAACACAAATTAGTTTCACTTCCCTCTAAGTCTGCTTAGGCATTTCCTACTTAGGTTGTCGTAACCTCTTCCAAATGGCAATGTCGAACAACAAAATATGGCGCACAATCTGTGGCCAGTTACATGCTAATGAAATACTAATACTTATTTATCTTACCGCAAGTAAAGAATAATCACACAATCACAAGATTGACTAGCAGTAAATGGCTCAATTCCAGACTGCTGTGTTGTCCAGACGGCAAAGGCATTTGTCACCAACGCTTTGCATCTGCTCTCAACCTGTCTGTGCTTAAGTTTTTCTCAAATGGCGGACTTATTCAAGCAGGGTTAAAAGTTATCAATTCTAACCAGCCAATCAAAAGACGCGTAAAAAAAACCAACTAATTTTGGACCATAAACATTGAGCGTTGTTCAGTGTGTTCGCTCGTCTGATTTTATTTATATATTATATATCTCATTCCAGACCCCGAGGACGACCCAGAGTCCGCTGGGAGGACAACATTAGACAATCTTTGAAGGATCGAGGACTAGAATGGAACCAGGCCAGGAGGAAGACAGCTGATAGGATAGTCTGGCGCTCTCTCTTCCAAACCTCTACACCTCACGGTAGAAGTGGAACGACTAAGTAAGTAAGTATATATCTCATTTATTTATGGACCGATTTTTAATATAAAAATTGATTATTAAACGGCCAGCTATCCTCTATCTACCCCTATAGGTTTCCTTTATTTATTTCTCCCCGTTTTTATCAGTGTAATTTTTTAGTAATTAATTGTGCTTTTTTCGAACTGAAAATATTAATAAAGTAAATGTTTCTACGTCAAGATAGTTTTATTAATGGGAAATCTTTATGGTATTATGTTAATCAATATCAGCGCTACAATTCCAGATATCTCTTTCCTTTTAATTCTCTTTAGTTTTTGAGGAATAAATTATTTAATTTTTGTTAAAACCACATATTAGACATTTTCTCACTCCAACCAAAATTTTTATTGTCACTATAAAACGAGGTAATAATCCGATTGGTTGTTAATTTTTACGACGTTCGTTAATAAATATTTGGAGGGGTAGTGGGTGTTGTAGGGGGGTAGTAACTTTTAACTTGTTTTCTTAGAAATATTCAAATACTCAAGTTAAATTGTGGCGGCAGATTTGACTTTGCCCCAGACAAATTTCAAATATAGTTATTTATAGACTGTAAAAATGCTTTAACTAGGTTATGAAGCGGGAAATTATTTGAGCGTGGGGTACCCAGATCCGTCACTACACCCCTTACTTTCACATTGTCATCACTATCACCTCTGCTCAGACAGGGCTATAAACATCTATTACCTATCTGATAAATCATACTCGACACCAAGCATGTATGTCTACCTCATTGTCATAATGGGCATCACGCGTACAGTCCCTTCATTTTAGTGCGTTCCAGTCACTTACATCGTGATATTGATTGTGAGGATATTCCCAACCCATAATTGATTATTGAGATGATCAGCAGATGATACAGGAGAAACGGTAGTCTCTGCTCTGAGTGTGCAGCGGCCATTGTTTTTAAGGCTGCCAGACCTCGCTTGCATTTCTGTATGATCAGTCTTCTTCTTCTCGTTCGCTGTTGTTTAGTAATGTCTACACACGAAGTCCGGTTTTCTGGATGTATCTTGCTGTGGTTGAAAGTTCGTCAAGACTCCCAAACAGCTTTGTGTGGATGTGCGTCTCTGTGGGCCAATGTTCAGTCCGCAATTGACTAAGTATGTGGCAGTCTTGCAGGATATGTCCGGCTGTCTGTGCTGCCTGTCCACACGTGCAAAGGGGTGATGGAACAAATTTCAGTCTGCATAAGTGACTGTTCAGTCTGTTATGTCCTGTTCTAATACGGAACAGTATCACATGTTTTGCTCGATGAAGATAGTGATAGCTGTCTCTTTGTTGGTCGACTTTTCTAATAGCCCTGATAAGGGTCTTCTTTTCCTGGAAGGTGATTGTTCATTTTGTTCCCGTGTTGCTCCCTCTTTTGCTAACGTATCTGCTCTCTCATTTCCTGGTATGTCACAGTGTGATGGTATCCACTGTAGCCCTACCCTTCTTTTGATATTTACTTCGCATAGGGCTTTTTTTAACTCTGGCAGTATCACTGTTGAGGGCTTGCAGAACTGACATTGCATCGGTAAGGAATACAACCTGCTGACATTGACTTATTGTGTTATTTATTATTCCTGCAGCAATGCTTAAGGCCTATACTTCAGCACAGTAGTTTGAACAGAATATTCCAGTAGGTGAACAGGTGGATTCGTTTTCTTTGTATGGATAGACCACATAAACTCATGCGCCTCCGTTCTTCACTGCTCTGGTTGCAGATCCATCAGTATATACTTAGATCCATGCTTCTCTGGGGTATAGTTCTTCAATCATGTCACATGCTAGGGTTTTCCTTTGGAGAGTATTTAGCTCTCCCATGGGGCAGGTGGTAGTTATGGAGGTTCTTAATGCTGAAATGTTCATGTTGTTCCCATGGGGTTGGGAGGAGTATTGGAATTATTTCCTTAGTAATGTCTGGTAGTTCATCCTTGTATGTTCTAATTAGTTTTTTGGACCGATGCACAAAACTGCTTCTCTTCAACCTCCCACTGGCTAAATCTAGTTTTCATTGGATATGCTGGCATGTTCTTGTACTTTTCTGCGTGGATCAGTGTCTTAGTGTCTCGTCTGTAGAACAGAGGTGGAATACCTGCGATTTTTCCATATTGTTTATTGGAGTGGTCTTCATGGCACCCTTGATCAACTGAAGCGCTTGATTTTGTACCTTATCCAAGGCTTGTAGGTGTCATTTAGCTGCTGTAGACTATGCTGCTGATCCATACTTTAATATTGGTCTTACTGCACCTGTATAAACTTTCTTTAGTGTCGTTTCGTTAGCTCCCCAAACTTGTTCCAGCTATTTTCCGCAGTATGGCAAATTTTCTTCTTGCTTTGACGTCTGTTCTCTCGATGTGGGCCTCCATGTCATTCTCTTATCTAATGTAACGCCCAAGTACACCGGTTCCTCGTCTGTTTGGACATGTATATTTCCAAGTCGTATCTCTCCTGCTTTGTCTTTGTTTGAGATCGTGGAGAGTGTTGTTGAGGATTTTTCAGCGTTGATCTGCACCATCCATTTCTCTGTCCATGCTGCTATGTTGTATTCGCTTATTGGCGATAGTTAGATGTTCTTCTACACACCACACCACCAACTCGTCAGCGTATAGGGCGGCTCTCACATCTTGTGGCTGATCGTGGATGAGGTCATTGATGAACACAAGGAACAGGTTGGGAGACAATACTGAGCCTCGAGGAATTCCATGTTAGAGGAGGATTTTCTTGCTGTTGTGGCCTTCCATGGTGACTCTTGCTTTCCAATTGTGTAAGAATGACTGGATCCATTTTCTCATGATACCATTTGTGACGGTATTGCCTCACCTGCTTTGCAGTAGTGGTCCAACAGTGCCAAAACTCAAGAGCATCTAATATGGGCTTCAAAGGTGTCTACCTTCGCACAAGATTACTCTTGGCAGATATGTAAATAGAAGAAACAAAACGCTTCTATCTCCAGGAAGTCTTCACAAGATATTCAGATAAGCGAAAACAATGCTGATTTTGTTGAGCACGTTTATTATAGAAACTGCTGACAAGTTTTGTGAAGGAATTAATTTAAGCACTTATTAATTTCAGCTCGTTCAAGCCCCCCACCCCTGATTTACTCAGTGTAATTCTTATTATTCTGGTATAGCTCTGTTTAGAGTGTGTGAAGTAATTTGACTGAGACAAACATGTAGTAACTTTAAAATGATTAAATCGAAGTTAAATTTGTAACATTACAAATAACAAAATTTAATAATCACGTAAGGTTTTAACAGTTTGAAAATAAAACTGAATAGTTTAAAAGAAAAGTGTCATCATTGATTTATAGTAGAGATAATGGGAAAAAGTTAACTTTGGCAGTGTATATTTTTCACTTAGCTGCCAATTGTAGTTTCTGCTCCCGCTGATGAGTTCTGTGTACACTGCTCTCGCTCGTCTTTGGTCACGGTTAAAGGCGCCGCACGTTCCTAGAACGTCAAGGAGTAATGGCCAAGCTGGTCCTGCGTCTATTATAAGACCCTCTTATGATGGCGTCTCGTGCAACGTCAGTCCACTTCTACCTTCCAGAGACAGTACTTTCTGCTAGTACCATCAAAAACTAAGGTAAAAAACAGAAACGAAACGCACTTCTGAGTATTGCGTTTTCCAACCCATGATTATGGGTCACTATCGTCACAGTCCACCATCCCATTTATCTTAGAATTTACCCTCGATGAGAATTAAATTTTAGTCCATCGGGATAAAACTTTCTTTTCATTTAAATTGAATAGCTTTAACTTTACATTACATTAAATGAAAAGTTAATAATACAGATAGAATATGTTTACATTTATATTTCCCCTGATTGAAAGTGTTCACAATGTAAATTGAATAGGTTTTCATTTATGTTTACACTGATTTGAAAAATTTGAAACTTTCATTAACTTTAAAATGAATATTTTCACACAGACATTTACACTGGTTTAAAGCTTGAAAACGTACATTAATTTTAAAGTGAATATCTTTAAATGGACATTTACACTGCTTTGATACTGTAAGTATTTATACTTAGAATGTACATCATTTCTTTCATCTTTTCCTCACTGCTCCTTATGAACCTGGGACTACTTTATGCTTTTAGTTCTCTTTAAGAAAATAGCACTAACGCAATCACCAGCCCGTGCAGTGGTGGTTCATGAATCATCATTCTATACGCTGAGGTTGCCAGCCTCAAATGACTTGGACATCCAGTAGCGATTTTTACACATTAATCTTCACATGGTGATATACAAGTACATATACATGTTAGTTTACATGTTAGTAATGAGAAATATAATGTAAAATGACAACTTACGCCAATCCTGGCTCAGACTTTCTGCTCAGATGAATAAAAGAGACTTAAATCAGCCTCTTATACGCGTCTGGAATTTTACCATCCTGCTAGTCGTAAATATTATTTCTGCCGCTCCTTGCAAAGCTTCGCGAAGGGACAAGAAACAACAGACGTAATCACTTATCCCTGAGAGGGGAGTAAGAAAGAAAATACAAAATATCTGCTTCACATAGCAGAGAACGAAAGAAAGAAAGTGCGACATCTGAAAGCAAGCAATAAAATCAGTACCACAAATGTACCGATATTGCTGGAGTTAAACAGAGATCGTGAGGGGTCACCCCATTCTGTCACACCCTTGATTCCATTTCTTTGCAGTTTTACTATTAACCCGTCTTTCCATACTTTGTCAAACGCTTTTTGGAGATCTATCCATAGGGTAAAGACTTTTTTCTTTTCTAGGAAGGCATCTTCAACGATCTGGGACAGGTATGTGATTTGGTCTTATGTGCTGCTGCACTCTCTAAACCCTGCTTGTTCTGGCACTAAAATTTTCTCAGATTCCAAGTACCATTTCAGTCTTCTGTTGACCATCCTCTCCATTGTCATACATACACAGCTAGTTAGGCTTATTGTTCTGTAGCTGGTGGCCTTCCTGTTGTCTTTTCTTTTCTTTATGATGGGGCACATGCGTGTCTCTCTCCATGTCTGTGGCACACTGCTTGTCATACAACCGTAGTTGTATATCTGCAACAGTTTGCTCATTGCTGTATATCCGAGGTGCTTGAGCATTTCTTTGGTGATACCATCCGGACCTGGTGATTTCCTGTATTAAGTTTCCACAAGGCTGTTTTTAACTCTTCCATAGTGGACATGACGTCCGGACTGTTTGCGTTAATTCTTGGGTGGATTATTTCTTGACGAACGTGTCATTGTCTGCATGAATTGACGGAGATGTTTCTTTCAGTCCAAAAATTATCATTATGGTGCTCGCCAGGCAGGCAAGCAGACAAACAGACAGATAGGGTATAGGCTGGACAGTGAGCTAGTTTCACTCTACCACTCAGTTTGCTCACCCTTTGCGACAAGATGTCTCAGTCTTTAGAATAGTATAGTAAGAGAATAGATCAGTATAAGTTGAAAAGAGGAAGAGAATTTACTTGGCAGTTTGAAATTTACTTGGCAGTTTGAAATTTACTTGGCAGTTTGACATCATGGCAATGGAAATAAGACAACAGCACAATCGATAAATAACAAAGAAAACAGATAGATGAGGAGAGTCATGATCACACACATCAGATGGCGTGGCACTTGAAGAAGAAGTCACAATAGTGACAGTAAAATCAATGATTCACAACTTATTTAGGAATTTCTTTAGCTAATTGACTTATTCAATGATACTTATATCGATCTTTCTCCACAGCATTTAATCTGTAATATTTTTTTTGTTACTGCTTGATTCATATGATAGGGTCTCAAAGTATATTGAAGTGTTGCATTCAGTCTGTAATATTATTTTGTTACCACTTGATTTACATTATAGGACTATAGTAAAATAAAACAGGTGCATTTACACTTTAGTAATAGCATAGCATAAACAATTATTGACCACAAAAAATAACAAAATTTTGCTTACCACACCTGCTGCAAAATGTTATGCTCTATAATCATAACAATCAGAAAGCATATTGCACCCTGTAAGCCCATGGCGGTAAGATAAGCTCCAATGCCTGGCCTTTCCCAGCTCATGTAGCTACTTTCATAGGTGAAACAAATTTCTCCACACTTGTCTACATGGAAAATATTGAAAATCGTACAACTAATACAAGCCACATGGGAGAACACACGCTGAAATTTCATTAAAATATCTTTATGTGTACTCAGTATGCATGGAGGCAGGTCTGAAGTCATCATTATAATTATGACCATCAGCTAAGCACATTGCTACAGCATTCAAATGTTGAAGTAAATCTGTCTGTAAAGCTAATTACACCCTCATTGACTTTTGAAATCATCCACACACTTCAAGGGATTCGCCGTGTGGTGAAGCATGATGAGAACCCAGCATTGCACATTAAACGTGGAGAAGCCACTTTAGCCCCAGACGTAACTCTGGCTTTTTACCTAATTGGCTGCATGAAGGAGGATTTCACTATGTGCCCATGATGGACAAGGGGAACTGACAAGTCGCTCTGTGTATAACGCGACAAAAATCCTCGGGAGAACCCAGAATCAGAGCACAGTATTTTAGCTCTGCATATTTGGAAAGCCCCCTTGGAAGGCTGGAAATGCACAGGATGCCACGAGTTTCTTCCTCCTAACTTTGGACTACATGTGATGATGCCAGCCAAGCTGGAGAAAGTAGAGCTAATGACGCAACACGTTTCAGATTGGCAGAAAAGCCACAGGAAAGGGCTAGATCTACAGTGTAGATAATACCAGTCTTCAGTGTGGTATTGACAGAAAAGCCACAGGAAAGAGCTAGATCTACAGTGTAAGATAATACCAAAGAGTCTTCAGTGTGGTATTGGCTGCACAAGCCACAGGAAAGGGCTAGATCTACAGTGTAAGATAATACCAAAGAGTCTTCAGTGTGGTATTGGCTGCACAAGCCACAGGAAAGGGCTAGATCTACAGTGTAGATAATACCAAAGAGTCTTCAGTGTGGTATTGGCTGCACAAGCCACAGGAAAGGGCTAGATCTACAGTGTAGATAATACAAAAGAGTCTTCAGTGTGGTATTGGCTGCACAAGCCACAGGAAAGGGCTAGATCTACAGTCTAGATAATACCAAAGAGTCTTCAGTGTGGTATTGGCTGCAAACGATCGAGAAACTCAGAAGTTCTAGTTAAACAGCAACAACGTGTATACTCAGTCGGTCTGCAGACTTGTTCCATATGCAGCAGATGATGACGCTTGGAAGATGTTGTTGACCATGGCCTTCCAGTTAGTTTTATTACTTATTCTCTGTAGGAACAGGTGTCACGGTATAATATTTATGGTTTATTTGCTGAACTGTTTCTATCAATCAGTCAACTCCCTTTAGTACCTCAAACAGCATAAGGAATTCAACAAACACATTGACAAGATCCTCCTCTTGAGTGCTTTGAGCTCATGGTCTTTTCATGTCTTCATCATTTTCATTTCTGTTTCATGTTCTTTTCTCCATGTGTTCTTGGGTTTGCCTCTAATTCTCATACAATGGGGATCCTAGAAGAGGGACTGCCTTGTAATGTTAACAAAAGGTGTCAAATCCACCGTCGCATCTGATTCTCTGCACTGTTTATGTTATAAAACTGACAGACCTTTTATTTTCTGTACATAATATGCGAGATGGCATGTTATATAAGATTAACAAGACAGGCATAACAGGAAACATAGAAAACTTCATAGAAAACTTCTGAAAGGACAAATACTTTACAGTAGAGGTAAATAATGACAAATCAGAACTATACGGGCAACATAATGGCATCCATAAAATGTTAGTTTTATTCTCCTTCCTTTTTTCTATTATGCTTAATGACTTAGGAGAGGAATTCAGAAACAGAAGAAACAAACTGTCACAATTTGCAGACGATGCAACTATTTAGAGTACCGGGAAAATCCTTCCCAGATTGTATACAGATCTACAAGCACAAATAAACAAGATCGCAGAATGGATGGCTAAGTGGGGCTTCCAACTAAACGCTAAAAGACAATCGGAATGATATTAGAGGAGGTAGAATTATAAAAATAAAGCAATAGACATACAAATCCAAAGGCACAAAATAAAAACAGTAGGACCAATCAAATACTTAGGCATGACTTAAGACTAACAACTAAACTGGAAAAATACATATAGACAAGCTGGATGAGAGCTGCAGAGGACTCACTAATATGAACATATCATCATCATAACCCTCCACTCCCAAAGGAGTATAGGCCTTCAACAATCACATGCCAAGTCCTCATGTCACGTGCCATCATCTCAAGTTCCTTCCACGTTCTCCTCATCCTTTCCACCTCTGTTTCCAGCTCTCTTCTCCATGTGCTTCTTGGTCTACCTCTGCCTCTATTGCCCTGGGGGGTTCCAGAACAAGGACTGCCTTGTAATGCTATCAACAGGTTTCCTCAGTGTGTGTCCCATCCATCGCCTTCTTCTCATCTCTTGTTACACTGGTACTTGTCTGGTTCTTGTCATCAGTTCCATGTTGGTAACCTTGTCATACCATTTTAATCCTTCTATTCTACGCAAGCACCCATTTATGAAAGTCTAGCTTTTTGGTTGTTGTCTTTGTTGTTCCCCATGTTTCAGAGCCATATAATAGTACTGACTTCACATTTGAGTTGAAGATTCTTATTTTCGTGTTGGATCCGATTTCTCTTGATCTCCATATATTTCCCAATGCAATGAAAGCTCCCTTGCTTTTTGTATTTTTATTTTGATATCTTTGTCTATATTGCTGCCAAGATATGTGTACGATTCTACATTTTGTAGTGGAGCTTCTTCAAGTTCAACCCTGTTATCATTACCTGCATTTATTCTCATTATTTTCGTCTTTTCCTTGTATATTTTCAGACACAATTGTTGTGACCTCTCATCGAGTGTTTTCAATTTGTCCTGCATCTGATTATGGTTATAGGGACAGAAGAGCCAAGCCATCAGCAAAATCCAGATCATCCAACTGCTTAGTCAGAGTCCACTGGATTCCATTTCTGTTGTGTGTTGTCGAACCACAAATCCAATTTATAGTGGTGAATTCCATTTCAGACTTTGTTCATCTCTCAGTTTCTTGTCTATGGATTCTTTTAATCTCACGAGGATAATCCTGTTTAATACTTTTCCGGGCACGGATAGTAACATTATTCCTCTATAATTTGTGCACTCTTGTAAATGTCCCTTCTGAGGCAACTTAACCAGATATCCTTCCTTCCATTCTGTTGGTATCTCTTCCTTTTCCAAGTAATTTATATAACATCTCTGTAGCCGTGTCGATGTCTGCATTGATGGCCTCTGATGGAATGCCATCTGGTCCAGCCGCTTTTCCATCTCTTAGAAGCTTTATGGCTTTCTTTATTTCTTCCTTCGTTGGTCTTTCACAGTTAATTTTTAGCTCTTCTTCCGCTGGTTGGATGTCTGGGGAGTTTTGTGGAGCTGGTCTATTGAGAAGATCCTCAAAATATTCCGTCCACCTCTTCGTCTGCTCTTGTATGTTGCTGAGCAGTCTCCCATTCTTGTCTTTTATGGGGCAACGTGTTTGCTTGTATTTCCCTGTTAGCTTCTTTGGGATATTGTACAGTTCTCTCATATTTCTTTTCGCTGCAGCATCTTCTGCTTCTCTTGCCAACACCTCAATATGCTTCCTCTTGTCTCTTTTGATACTTCTTTTTACTTCCTGAGCCTTGGCTTTGGAACATCTGGTTTTGCTTGTGTTTAAATCTGCTTTCTTGTTTTTTCTGTCTTTTATCTTATTGGTGGTTTCTGTTGTTATCCATGCTTTTTGTTGTCGTTCCCTTTTCCCCAGTATTTCTTCACATGTCTCATTCCATACAGTTTTGATTTGCTGCCAATAGTCTTCTGTATTGACTACATTCACTAATATGATGAAATATCTAAAAGGCAGTGGATGGAGAGCAAGCACCAAGTCACTTCTCATGTTCTACAGGTCATTTGTAAGGGGGGAAATAGACTATGCAAGCATAATATATGACTCTGCAGCTCACAGCAATAAGAAAAAACTGGACAAAATACAAGACCAGGCACTAAGTACAATGGCTAGAGGTAGCACCAGGAATAATACCCCTCAAGCTAAGAAGAAAAAGACTTAGACTGAGTTACATGGGCAAAGTCCTAATAGACAAACACCACACAGCCCATGCAGTGTGTGAAGAATCTCCCAACGACCTGGGATAAATTGAGCCCACAAGATACACAATAAGATGGAAGTGCATGGAGGAAATAGAAGAACATAATACCATAACAAACGCAATGAACTGTATTTTCAGCTCTTCAAACACTAAAAAAATGCATGTGAATGTAGTTGACCAGACATATTGCATTTTGGTAAACAACTAAATAATAGAGGCTGCATAGTATTATTAGCATGGATACCCTTGCACCTGGGAATAGAAGGAAACGAGGTGGCCGACAGGGAAACCAAAACAGGAAGAAGCAGTCCAAAACTCATAAACTCAGGGTTAGGCACAGCAGAGATCAAAAGTATAATAACAAATATTATAACAAAGGAATGAACATAAAACTGGAAACAAAGCCAGACAAGCAGACACGCTCATAAACTGCTAAAAGATCCAAAACTGACATGTCAGATATCTAGAGAACCAAAAATACCATGCAATAGAAAACTAGGGACAGGCTATTTCATGGTGGAGGAACCTTACTGTTTAACATGTCTAGAGAAGAACACCATAGTACATTATGTGCTGACATGCAGGAAATATGAACAGCACAGAAAACCATGCTTGAAATACTTGAGAACACAATACTCTTCATATTCATCAAAAGAAACTGTACTAAACATTGGCCTACCCAGGGAGCTACACAATATAATACATTTTTATATTATCAAAACAAAAACCAACAAATAACAACCAGAACAAATGACAATGATAAGGAAAAACAAAAACACACAAAATAAAAATACATTTGTCAAAAGTACATACAATATCAGTACAAGAATTTAAAAAAAACAACCAAAAAAAAAAAAAAAACTACCAATTCAAAAACCAACAAACACCCAGTAGATACATTTCAAAAGAATGTCAATAGCGAGACAGAGCAATAAAGTATCACGGAAGAGGATACATTACATAAACCACAGAAATTAAACAATGCCACAACAAACGGCAAATAAATTGCAGCCTGGAAGAGCCAACACACAAGAAAAACAACAATGTAGAATGAAGAACTCTATATACCATAATTATAACCCATATGGGGTTGAACCGGGTATCCCAGGCACACGACAAATACCAGTTTTCAAGTGCATGGTCCAAAAAAGCAAACCAAACAGATGACAAGAGACAGACTATCTTGTGTCAACACTGACAAATAATACATGAGATTATATAATGGACAGAGTGTTATGTGTTCACTGACGAGAGAGAGAGAGAGAGAGAGAGAGAGAGAGAGAGAGTACCATGTGTCCACTCGTACATACAGTAAGTATACATAAGAGAGTACCATATATTACATGTGGCCTTGGCTCTAGGAAGACGAATTACCCATTTTCGATTGTTTTTTCATATCCATCCACCACATATATTACTGAGATATGTAATACATTATACTATATGCAGCAGAGAGTGCAATGTGTTAACACAAATAACAATATGCAGAAGAGAGTACTATGTGCTAATTCAGACATATAAAACATTAGACGACATACAGGAGAGAGTAGTATGTGTTCCCTTAGACATTTGAAGCACAAGACTATTTACGGGAGACTAAATACAGGCCAGAGTACCATATGCCGCGCGTTAACACAGAATAATAAATACATAAGACTAAACGTAATTAGAGTCCTATATGTCTGTTCAGGCACATTCATACCTGTCAAATTCTTTTTCTTTTTTTTTACAGGCTTTTCTTTAACTTGCAACGTATGTCACCTTCAAATCTTGCAATCGATTTTTCGATCACTTCCAGATGAGCAATAGCTCTGAAACTTGGCACAGTTGTGTATTCCCGATGACAATACAATAATCAGTCGTAAAAATAATAAAATGAATAACAATAAAATGAATATTAATTTTGTTTATTTGTATTGTTTCATCAGTGAAATGGGTGATAACTGCAAATAATCTAGGTGTATTCTTTCCAACAAGATTGTCTTTCTTGAGAGAAATATTGAAACTTCTCCTGCCTCCCAGACTATTGCACTCGCGTGCACAGACATACACGCAACTGACAACTACATTTAAAAAAAAAAAAATGTAATTTACAACTCTTATCAGAATTTAAAAAAAAAAAAAAAATTAACTTTACGTGTAATATACTGAATAATGAAATCCGCCTCCTGTGCTCTGGACTCGATTATCGCAAACTGATAATGTCAGTAGCGGATCGATTAAATTTGACTTAAATGTACAAACAATAAATAAATAACACTAAAAGGAAGAAAATAAAAAAATATAAAAAAATATTTTAAGCACAGGCTTTTAATGCACTAAAACGCCACAAATAATTTTTCACGGAGTTTAAAGCTTGCAGTCAAAAAAGTAACATCAAACTGACAAAAAGCCAAGGGCGCAGATTCTACATGAAATTAACTTCTGCTTTATACTTCATTAGACACTTACGGATAAAATATATGATAAGCGCTTAAGCGCCCCACGACATTATTGCACTCCAGGCATACCCATAGGTGCTCAGTCTCCTTCAGCATATGACGAAGGGCATGAATGCTAATTGCTCCTGTTGCGCACTGGTTGTATACACGCCGGATAAATCCTCTCATACATTCATCCATGCCAGCCTTACGTCTGATGCCAAATTCCAGTAAGCTTAGCCTTTTTGATTCATCTATTGCAGTGCCGGTCCCTAACAGGCGATCATTAATTATACTCACTATCTCTCCCTTATGCCAACTATGTGTGCTCTTGAGGCTAGTCAATCAGCTCTCTCAAAAACTTAAACTTATCGAAAAATATAAATTATCTTAGGATAAATGAGCACAACATTCTTAAATGTTAATAAATTGTGATAAAAAGACTTTTTTAACTCAGTGCTTCTATGAGAATTTGTGAATCGCAGTGTGACGTGAATGACATCATTTGTAAAGTAGAAAAATAATTATATAAACAGCGATAAAAGGTAAAGTATAAAATAAGTGAATTATACTTACTGGAGAAGAAATTAGTCTCTCATAATAATAAGAGACAGTGTTGGAGTTCTTATAAACTCAAAGTTAATAATAAATCAACAAAAAGTGCAAGTTAAAAGTATGTCTTCACTCGGAGGAGTCAAACGGTCACTGAAAGTACATGTATTGTCACTTTTGGGAAAGGCCTGGTTTTGAAAATTATTTGATTGTATGTTTCAGACAACCTGACCTTAAGGATTATAAATCTCATTTTAAAAGGCACCTGAGACTTCCAGTTTTTAAATAAAAATGTGGGTATAAAATACAGACTGTAAGTATTAAGCATGTATTTTTAGTCAAATTTTTTGGGGATTAAAAATACCATATAAAATGTTTGTACATCTGTATACAGGTGAAAATGAGCACACCATAAAACCATACAAAATAATGCCAAACCTTACACATTGACAGCATGAAATACAATCTACAGAAGAGAACAGTGTATGTTTACTCATACACATAGTTCATTCATAACCCACCACTCCCAAAGGAGCATAGGCCTTCAACAAACACATGCCAAGTCCTCCTGTCACGTGCCATCTTCTCAAGTTCTTTCCACGTTCTCCTCATCATTTTCACACATAATGCACATGACGAAATACGGAGGGAGCATCATGTACCAAATGAGACACATAATGGCATAAGACTATAAAAAGGACAGAACATTTTGTGTCCGCAGACAAGAAAGAATACCATATGTCTATCCAGGCATATAGTACGAGACACATAGTGCAAATTGCTTTATACCAGTATAGGAGAAAGCATAATGCACTTAGTCTCATAATTTATAAGACTGTCTTCAGAGTGGAGAAGTGCAGCTTGGGAATTACATTATAAAAACTGAACTAGTTTTTGTATATTTAATCATTTTTATCAAATGTTTTCATATTGATTTGACCAAGTTACACATATAGTGAAGATGCATGATACCTGTTACATGGTATAGGTTTTGTTGAGGCTGAAATCAGAAACCTTAATATACATTCTGCTGATATATTTCTGCCCTCTGATTTGTGAGTAAATGATATGTGTGTCAGGGTGTGTAATTCAAAATATATAGTCTGTCACACAGAATGAAGCAATTTATAATTATAATATTATAAATTTATAATAAAAATTACCTTCACAACATGGCGTTTCAATGTTTATATTAGGACACAGCTGCTGGTATGGTTCACAAACCTTCGTGTTGGCAAAGTTTACATAAATGTTGGAGAAACTGGAGGCCAAGTTGTAATTGGGGAACATCACCATAAATATCCTATCAAGGGATTTGCCCTTCTTCTCAGTTTTTAATACAGGAATCAGTAGTATAAACACTGTTAAAGTGGTGAACATCCCTGAAATGTGTTAGAAATCAGCTTTAGGTATTTATCTCTGCTAATTTTCTACATGAAATTAACTTCTGCTTTATACTTCATTAGACACTTATGAATAAAATATATGATTGTCGCGAGAGGTTTAGATGTTATTAAAAATAAGAAGATATCCTGGACATACAGGTGTATCAGATGATACTATGATAGTGCCAGATAAGAGTCTGGTCTTATCAGTAATACCCCCTTCTCTGAAAAAGTAAGGGTGTATAGACAACAAAGGTAGGGTCAAGCTGTGTAAGTTCCAAGAGAAGATGGTGATGTAGTACTCTGAGTCCCTATCTGCTACCTCTCCTGATACACCTCTGTGATTATGGTAGTTAATATGGCCACTAAAGGGTATCGCATGTCCTAACTCCATAACCTTTTCCCTATATGAAGATGGCAGCACCAACTGTCCATGGCCATTGGCTCCTGTTCCAGCTTTTCTATAAAGCAATTTATTTTTCATATAAAATTCATCTTTATGTGGGGGTTTATGGCTTTTTGGCAGTTTTCGATAACAAGGCTTTAATGAGCTATCTTCAGCTTGTGCCTTCTTCATCTCCTCCTGAATGAGTGTTTATAGGGCTGTCTTCCTCCTTCCTAGATTGTGACCTGGTCTGTACTGCCGCCATGATCACAGATCGTTTGGGATTTCCCCAAAACACGTATCTACACCCCAATATCAGAGGGTAGATTGGTTCATTTATCACTGCTGCTCTTTACACCCTCCTTCCACATAGCGAGTCCTGACATTGATCCTAGCTATGGGAAGTGTCATGGTTGCTATCTCCTTGGTGGCTCTCTGTATCTCCACTGTTTCTGTGATATATTGGTCAGGTTGCTCTAGGGTAGAACTCACGACTGAGTCAAAATTCAATCCTGTATCATAAAGGCACATGATAGTAATACCAATACACGTTACTTCTTTACACACAATTGAAGAAAACTGGGTACGCGCTTGTACCTGGCGCCCAGTTACGTCTGCAACACTGAGAGCAATTAGAAATTCTCTTGAAGTGAGAAAACCTATGCCTCAACGGAGGACTTGTCACTAAATCGGAGCTCTTAGCTCGTAAAGGCCCAATACCCAAAACAGGCTACATTGCTTGGTGTTGTTTACATACTGCCACAATAATGGAGTAGTCCTAAACTCGAAGCAAGTTAACTAGCCGGTTTGAAGAGTGTCATCAGCAGTGATAAAATCTACAACCTTAGCCAACTACATATAGCTATATCCACCAAGGGCCCCTTCATCAGTATTCGGGAAAGGAGAGAGGGAAAACATGCCTTTCTAACTGCTAACGGGAGGAGGTGCGTGACGAAAAGCAACTCACCAGAGCCTCAGACGAAGACGATAGCGTCAGAGAGGCCTGGAACAGAACCAGAGGACAGAGAGAGAGAGAGAGAGAGAGAGAGAGAGAGAAGTTTAGCGAGGAACATTAGGGTTAGATAGAAATACTTAGAGGACAGCCTCTGATGTAGTGCTGAAAAAAAAATCCATAAACGTAGCAGTTCTTTATGGTGTATTAGTTAGGAGTGCAGGACAGACTAGAGCGCCTTTGAGACAGTGTAGTCATTTAGTTTATACATCTTCAGCGGGACAGTGTGTTTAGTTAGTAATAATAGTGTAGTCAGGATTGGTGGCTCTTACTTAGAGACCCCCGCCAATTATATTTCTTTATCCTTAGTTGTTTTCGTGCAGGTGTGAAAAAGAGAGTGGTATTTTTTATATTGTGTCTTTCACTTGATTTGTTCTGTTTTCCAGGTTGTGCGAATTCGCACGTTATGGTTGTTTGCTGTGGTATTGATTTGTTGTTTAATAAACTATAAAATGTACACTGGATCAGTTTATCTTTAACTATACTATACTTGTATGCTTTGCTGGATGAAGCAATTAAGAAAATTCCAAAGAAAGATCTTCTCATCGTTCTAGGTGATTGGAATGCTAAAATAGGGCCAGATGCATACGGTCACTGGGCTGGCACAGTGGGGAAATTTGGGACTGGAGAAACCAACGATCGAGGACTAAGGCTACTAGAATTTGCCAGCAACTATAAACTAACCCTTGCAAATACATTATTTCCTCATAAGTTATCAAGAAGAACAACGTGGCATGCCCCAAAAACTGAGATACATAACCAAATTGATTTTATTCTTGTATCCAAAAGATTCAAGTCCAGCATTAATAAAGCCAAGACTAGGACTTTTCCTGGCGCCGACATTGGTAGTGATCACGACATGGTATTGATGACGCTCAAGCTTAAACTCAAAAAGAACTATAATCAAAACAGATGTTCTCAGTTAAGATTCAATTTAGACAAATTAAAAGATCCAGAAATCGCGGGAATCTTTGAGGCAACTGTTGGAGGAAAATTCGCTGCTCTCAACTTTTTGAAGGATGATATCAACTCAATCACAGAGAACATGAAAGACGTGCTCATTGAATCAGCAACAGAAATACTTGGTAAAAGAAAGAAAATAAACAAACCATGGGTTACAGATGAAATTCTGAAGTTATGTGATACACGGCGAGAAATGAAAAAGGTTAAGAAAGAGGTTCCTGAAGCAGCATGGCAATACAGTATGGTGAATAAAAATATTAGAAAGAAAATGAAACAGGCCAAAGAAAAATGGGTTGCTGATCAATGTGAGTCCATTAATACGGGGCTAATAAAAGGTAACAGCAAGGCAGTTTTTGACACATTAAGAAGACTATCAAAACCCCAACAGCCCAGGGTAACTGTCATAGAAGATAGCAATGGGGCTCTGCTCAATGAAAAAACAGCTGTAATGAGAAGGTGGACAGAATATTGTAAAGAATTATATAACTGTAAACTTGACACTGACTTAGGCATATTAAACAACATTAAGTGCGAAAACAGAGAACTCGGAAATGCAGCAATACTACGGGAAGAAGTGGAAGAGGCTATATGTTCGATGAAAGGAGGGAAGTCACCGGGTGTGGATAATATACCAGCAGAGCTATTGAAATATGGAGGACCAGATATAGTAAAAATCATGACAACAATTTGCCAGAAGATATGGAGTACAAAAAAATGGCCAAAAGAATGGACGCAGTCATTAGTAATACCGCTTCCAAAGAAAGGAAATCTAAAAATGTGCAAGAACTACAGAACCATTAGCCTTATTAGTCATCCAAGTAAGGTGATGTTAAGGATACTTTTGAACAGAATAAAACAGAAATCAGAAGAAATCTTGTCAGAGGAACAGGCTGGCTTTAGACCAAAAAGAAGTACCTCAGAACAAATCTTCAATATTAGATTACTGATCGAAAAACATCTCCAGCATCAACATGATTTATACCATAACTTCATCGATTTCACAAAAGCCTTCGATCGAGTCTGGCATGAAGGTTTATGGCAAATAATGAGAAAATTCAATTTTGATACCAACATCATAGATATCATTGAAGCACTATACAAGGACGCAAGCAGTGCTGTTTTTGCAAGCAATGACATTGGAGAATTTTTCAAAACAACTGTAGGAGTTCGCCAGGGATGTATCCTGTCACCAGTGCTCTTTAACATTTATCTAGAACATATTATGCAGGAGGCTCTCTACGATTATAAATCAACCATATCGATTGGAGGCCGACCTCTGTGTAATCTACGTTTTGCTGATGATATTGATCTGATAGCTGGAACATAATCAGAACTTCAAGACCTTACCTCTAGACTGGAGAAAGTAACAAGAACATATGGGATGGAAATTAATATAGAAAAAAGCAAGATATTGGTGAATAGCCATAAGAAACATGTTCCGACCAACATTACGTTAAATGGGCAAACGTTAGAAGAAGTTAACACCTTTAAATATCGCGGGTCCACTATATGTAGTGATGGAAGATCAAATAAAGAAATCAAGACAAGACTTGAGATGGCCTCAGCTGCCATGACAAGGTTGAATGTGATCTGGAAAAGTAACATCAGTTTTCCTGTGAAGATCAAAATATACAAATCACTTGTATTATCTATTCTCTTGTATGGGTGTGAGGGCTGGACACTCACTGCAGATACGGAGCGAAGGATTCAGGCTTTCGAGCATAAATGTTATAGAAGAATTTTGCGCATTTGCTATAAAGAGCACAAAACAAATGTCTATGTTAGAGAGAAGATAAACACCTATGCAGGCCATCAAGAACCACTTTTGTCAATAGTGAAACGTCGAAAGCTTGCCTGGTTTGGGCATGTAACTCGTCATGACTCCCTTTCGAAAACGATCCTCCAGGGAACAGTCGAAGGTAAACGGAGAAGAGGAAGGCAAAGAAAATCCTGGGCTGATAACATCAAAGAATGGGCAGGACACGGTTTCTCCACACTTGTACGCATTGCTGAGAATAGAGAGCAGTGGAGGACCCTGTCTGCTGATGCTTTCACCATGGCACCCCTACGACCCATGACGGATTATGGGTTGAGATGATGATGATGCTTTGACTGTATAGTGGTGTCTGTGGATAACTTAGTGTAACCTTATCTCTTTTCTGGTAGTCAGAGGTGGTGAGACAGTAGCTAGTAAATAAGTCACACGTGGCGAGGGAGAGTCAATCTAGGTTCTCACCCTTGAAGCTATAAGTCTCATCCTTCCACATTCACTGCAATTCTCATTTTAATCTGTCTTCTCAGATTTTCCTCAAAACTGGTGTCTTGTCTCTGTACTCAGACAGACTCTAATTAAAGCCGCGTTGTGGTATTTTGGATGACTTGATCATGTTGTTACGAAAGGTATTTTGGCCCAACATTTTTACAGGATGGAGTAACCAGCCCCATGTCCATCCTTATTTAGTCACCTTTGTCATGGCCTGCCAGGACACCGTGTTAGTTTGCTCCCCTTTTCGGACCCACTATCATCTGGGCAATAATGTATAAAAGCTTTATGTAATAAATTATTAGCTATGCAAGGTAAAATTGTAGTAGATTTGATGGTACTGTATGGTGGTGATATTACTTAGTGTGATGCATGAGGTCAGCTGTGAAGGCTCCTGAGATAAATGTAGCTGTGAATTTACAGAAGGCCCTTCTTGCTACCACTTACGACCTCACACATATCTTTTTTTACTAATGAATGTGGCTACGCTAAAATTCTAGGGTACTGAAATGTAAGGTGTTGTATTAGTATATACAAACACACACACAGATATTTAATAAGTCTAATAATATTACTAAACTTTATAACACACTGAACTAACTCAAGCTGTTTAAAATTTTGATATTTAAATTTTCTTTAAGTTTATTTGTTCTGAACCAAGGTTTTATTTTGGTCAGAACATATGAAAGGTTTTGAAATTATGAATGAAATGCATGAATATATGGCATAATAAATGAAAGGTGTGTACATATGAATTTTACAAGACTAGTTAATATTACTACTGTTTATATTTGTAATTTATCTGGGAGAATGATTAATGGATGTGCTGTTGGGGTGGCTTCATCACTCCCAGTCTATGACTACCAAACATTGTCCATTTACTGATGGGAAAATTACAAGTTTATTTCCCAACATGGTATGTTCTAGTTGATGGGAATATAGTTGGGTGTTAGTTATTAAATAAGTTGGTGAATGTCCAGCAGGCCAGACGCTCACGTTTTTTGACTGAGTAGTTCTGGTGCTGGAATCTGGTGGCCCCACCTCTCCGTGCTTGATGACAATATAGGCTGCTCTGCCAAAATATTAGACTGCACGGGTCTTCACTTGTATTTTACAACACAGCATTTGACACCACTTTGGTGCCAAATAAAAAACTCACAGTTCTGAAATAAAAGTATTGGGTCATGGATCAGAACTCTACCTCCTGAGCCACTTCTACACTCAACACTACACAACAACACCACATAGACGGGGTCAGATCTCTCTGACCATACAGCACATCTTACCAAGTTGGTTTCACATAGTATAAGTTCCCCAAGACTACATATTCTGAAATATGTTCATTAGCTTCCTGCCATTGAATAGGATAGGTGATATGTTCCACTGATCTCAACACTTGATCCGCCCTTCATAATCCTTGCTGGCGTTTATGTATTTTGTTTGTCTCTAGACCCTGAACTGGGGCTGGGGATCTAGAGCGAATCCTTACTTGTTGTAAGGGATAGATTATGATATGGCAGTATCAATTCACTCGAAACATTAAACAATATTAAAATATACAAAGAAATACTTTCAGTCTTACCAGAATTATGAATAGAGAACACAGTTATATGCTAGCAAAACTCAGCTGAGCTGCTGGCTCTAGTATGGCGTCCCTCTAAATATTGCAATTAGCTTCTGGGAATTTCACCACTGAAGAATTACTGTGTCTACTACTGGACAATTTATGATGAATGGCGAAAATGCGCGTCTGTGACGACTTGCCAAATCTTCTCTTCATTTTTTTTTATTATTTACGTGACATCATTTTTTCCCATCCTCAATGCATGATCGCAAAGTCCCGGGAAGTGTCACTTGCGGAAATTCTCCTAGCGTTCAGTGATTTTCTTCTCGCGTTTAATGCTATTTTTAGATACGACGTCATTGTTGACCCCTGACCTCGGTAGCTAGGAACCTGTTTTAATTTAAGACTGCTTAAACTGATAAAACCAGTTTATGCCACTTTCGGAACACCCCCACGTGACTTTTAACGCTATTGATTGGAGCGTTTATATGACGCTAAGGTCACATGATGCCCGCTATGGATCACGTGTCCAAGCGGAAATGACCCGCTAAAAGGCGGCAAATCCAGCGAGTTTTCACTTGCCCAGGAAACCTTGAGACAGCTAGGTCTAACCCAGATATCGGCGAATTCACGCATTAACAAGCACTGAAGCCACGTGTCTAAATTGCGGGTTAGCGTCCATCTTTGAGTAGGTAAGTGAAAATCTCGTTAGAAAATAGTATTGTGATGAAATGTATAGTACCTTATAAAATCGACGCAAAATTGGTATAACTGCGTTTACTTTATTCATAATTTTTGTTTTACGATCACATCCAGCCACATGTGATCGGGTATATTTTATGATCCCACGGGATATGTACAACATGTTCATAATAATGTATAACGGGAATATATATATATAGCTATTAATTTCCATATTATTTGATTATTTTTGACCCGACGTTTAGACTAGCGGAAATTAATATTAACGATAATGTTGACAGACCGTGACATATATTCATTATAAATTATATGACGATGCGACCAGACATGAAGTGTGTGATAATGTTGTCAGACAATTCTAAAACACTGATGTCCAATTATTTGTTAAATTCATCATAATTGACATGACGATTAGGCTAGAGGCACAGAACTAGAATACTGTTGCCGATATTTCTATGATAAATTTGGTGGGTTTAACTGACATTTATAATAATTCATCGGGTTAAGTTGACGATAAATCAGTCTAAAGAATTATAATACTGCCACTGGGGCAGAGAAATATAATAAAGGACAGAAAGGAGAAACTTGAATTCAAGATTAGGCTCTAGACATATGATGTTAGAGACTAAAATCTGAGATGACTGGCAGACGGACGGCTTAGGGAAAGACTGCTTCCTAAAGCTAAAAAATTAATGAAGCCGTCGTATTTGTCTTCAGTCTATGGTGGAGCCTTGCACGACAGTCCAATCTCAGAGAAGAATACGGAGTCGAGCACAGAGAAGGCGAATCCGAACCATTCAAGACCTACCTGGGGCAACGTCAGGAGACCGGAGAACTAACCTCACTTCACTATCAGCCAGGGGCTGAAAAGCTAAGTTCCACGAAAAAGGGAACTCACCATATCAATGCATAGTTTTGTCATCCATGATGAAACACACTTGAATTGTGAGACACACATTACATACCGCAGACACTAATTCCATCGACAATACTATCATTCACCATCTATTCATTTTAGTTGCAATAAACCAATTGGGTGTATATACTGTACCCCATGCTTTGTTCCTTCTGTTAGATGTTACATATTGTCTGATGTTTATCTTCCTTTATAAGGGAGGGGGGGGCTCGTAAAATCTAATATAAACCCAGTAATTGAGGATAATAATAATAATAGATATCTGAGAAGGGGACTATGGTAGCGAGAGACCAAATATCTCCTTACAACCTTTTCCAGACCTGTCTAGTTAGGAGAATTTACTCTCTTTGTCTCCCGTCAGTGGTGGAAAACCCAGCAGGAATTCCTTGAGCCAGATCTTCCACAATCAGATCTATTATTTCTTCTAATAAATTCTTATCTTTCAAACGCTACGTGACACTGGGGTCTCAGTCCGGGATTTGAACTTATGTATTTTATCATACTTCTAGGATAGTATCATTCATTCATTCATTACAGTATACCATTTTAACACATGTATTTTCACACAGTGAGCTCTAGAAAGACAGAAAACATTTTTTCTAGAATTTCAGGCATTGATTGGTGAATCCCTTTATTTATGTTGTATTTAATTAAGTTAGTTCATTTTTTTTTTTTTTTTTTTTTTGCGTTCGCCCGCTAATACTCGAGGCGAAATCTCAGGTTATTATTTTATGTCTAACCTGACATTGATTTTACGTGAGTATCCCTTTATTTCTTGTACAGAGACAGGTGTCCCTCGCCATTCAGGCAAATACTCGCCGATTTCGGAGGTACCCATTGCAGCTGGGTCGGCTCAGGAGCCGCCAGTCCCTGGTCGACGACACTCCTTCAAATGTCCTCGCCAGGTCTCGAGTTAATCCAGTCCAAATCCCGGTCGACGAAAAATCCTCAAATGCCGTCGCCCGGGTTAAGTTAGTTCATGATTTTGTATTTCATTGAATTACAGACCTTAAGTCTCCATAACTGTAGTAATTTCATTCTACAGCAGTCTGATAATTAGTAAGTTTTTGTTTGTTGTTAGAAATACTATTGGAAGGTAGCACTAGCTTACTCAGGTGGACTTTAACTGCAAAAGATGGCTGAAATAGTTAAGCTTAAGGCAGCACTAGGGGAGGCTGGTCGAGATCTGGGTTATAGTGGGGTGGACCTTGCGAAGTATGTCAGTGTCGAGACTGATAAGTATTACGCTCGAGAAACAGCGAAAGCTGAAAGAGAAGAGCGAATAAAGTTAGCCGAAATAGATGAGAGGATAAAAGCGGTAGACGCTAGTGAAAGAAGCGAGAGAGATGAACGCGAGCATGCATTGAAGATGAAGCAGTTAGAGATGCAGGGACAGGCTCAAAGAGTTGAACCGGTAGCCGGTGCGACAGCATCTACCTCCTCAGGCAACCTATCGCCACGGTCAGATGATATGCCATCCTTGCACGCAGGGGGCACCGGACCTTTGCCATCCTCACTCATGTCAACTTTGGGACCCTTGACGTTTCCATTTGAAGCTTTCTCGGAACAAGCCGACTCGATCGATAGGTATTTGGACAAATTTGAGAAGTTTGCCACCACGTTTGGTTTGGAGAAGAGCAAGTGGAACCTGAAACTGTCGCAAGGGCTTAGAGGAACTGCTTATGACGTATATAGCAAGCTTCCTCCAGGTTTACAGGATGACTACGACTCTCTGAAAAAGGCACTATTGGTTCGTTATGAGCTACATGCTGACGCCTATAGGAAGAGGTTCCGTAACTCTAGGAGAGAAGTCGGAGAGAACTTTGCTCAGTTTGCTGTGAGACTGGATTCCTACGTGGAGAAGTGGGGTGCCCTAGGGAATTTTACTCATGATTGGGAAGGCCTGAAGGAAATGGTCATGATCGAGCAACTGAAGGACACCATGACTTCCGACATGAGAAGATTCCTGACTGAGAATGGGGCCAGCACTTTGGAATCCATAGTCCAGTTAGCGGAACGATATCAGGCAGCACTACCAGAGAATCCACCACCCAGACGGAAACAACCAGATTACGTACCTAGACAGACAGCTCAGTCACACATGGACCCCCAAGTGAAACCACCGTATACTAACTTCAAAAAGCATGACAAGCCAGACTACAAGACTACTCAGAGATCAAATTTCCAGCAGCAGAGGCAAGGGGAAAAATGGTGTAAGCACTGTAGAACCATCACCCACAATACGCAGGAGTGCAACCGGAAAAAACCCACCTCATCATGCTGCCTGCTTACGTAAAAGTGCCGCAAGGGGAAATGGACCGGAAGAACCTCTGGACAAACCCCGACATCCCCCGGTCGTTGAGACAGTCCTCGTAAATGACCAAGAGGTGACCTGCCTTTATGATACAGGCCTTGCATTCGACGCAGTTGTCTGTGCATCCCTAGTCAAGCCTGACCAGATGACAGAAGACACTATAGAAATACAAGGACCTACTAAAAGTGCAGCACCTATGCGTTTGGCCATAGCCAAGATTCAGGTCAAATCGAAATATGTGACTGGGGAAATCAGTGCAGCGATCTTGGACGACCCTATTTATCCCTTGATCTTAGGGTGTAGGTATGTGTTCTTGGGAGAACCCATTCACCCTCTGGTTGTGGCGGCTGTCACCACTAGAGGACAGGCCAAACGGAATACGGAGTTGGAATCCCCACCCAACATCGTTCCTGAGGAATTAAAAAAGGCGCAAACTGAGGATCCATCTCTAGCACCCTGCTACAAAAAACTACCGAGAGCGCACACTCCTCTCCAAAAGGGAGACTTCTACAAGAAAAATGGGCTGTTGCATCGGAAAGCAGGAAATGGAGGACAGGAACATGGGCAACTTGTGGTTCCGTCAGCATACCGAGCCCAGGTCCTAGAAATGGGCCATGCCCTTCCGTTTAGTGGCCATATGGGCATAAGTGCCACGATTCAGCGTATTTCATGTCATTATTATTGGCCAGGTATCAACGCCGATATCCAGAGATATGTGAAATCATGCCCGCAGTGCCAGAGGACAGCGCCGAAACACTGGACGGCCCCAGCCACTCTGGGAGAAATGCCAATCTTGGGCACACCCTTCGAACGAGTAGCGGTGGATATTGTGGGTCCACTTACTCGAAGCAAAAAAAGAAACAGTTATATACTCACGTTAGTGGATTGTTGCTCCATGTGGGCAGAGGCAATTGCTATGCCCGCCTGTGATTCCAAGCATGTTGCTGAGGCTCTGCTCACCATATTTACTCGGCTAGGGTTTCCGTCACAGATCCTGACAGATAATGGTTCGCAATTCCGAGGAAAACTCACCGAGGAAGTGTTTAGGATATTTCAGGCCCGACATATCCACACCTCTCCCTACCACCCCCAAGAAAATGGCCAGGTGGAGCGGTTTAACGGGACCCTTATTTCCATCCTTCGGAAACTTGCACAGGAAAAACCAGAGAGCTGGGATCAATACTTACCCGCAGCACTATTTGCTTACCGCGAAGTACCCCACAATTCTACTGGGATTCCACCTGCCACATTGCTGTTTGGTAGACCTATAAAAGGACCTTTAGAGGCACTGTTACGTACTTGGACAGATGATAAAGCTGATGAGACGGTCACCTCTGCATCCCAATACGTGAATGAGTTGACCCAACGCCTTAAAACAGGATGGGAACTGGCAAAGGAAAATGTACGCCGTGCCCGTCGTAAACATGCGCGTTACTACAACCGCACTGCGAAGGATAGGGAGCTAGAAGTAGGAGAACAGGTCTTATTACTCCTGCCCAGTAGCAATAATAAATTGCAAATCGGGTGGAGAGGTCCATATAAAATTGTTGAGAAAATGTCGCGCACCAATTACAAGATTGCCATAAAGGGGAAGCAGAAAATTTACCACATAAACCTGCTGAAGCGATATTATGAAAGACCGGGTGCAGAACCAGCACATTTCCTGACACTGGCTATTGCGACGGAAACTGAGGCAGAACCCCTGACCTCATGTGAATACCCTCTTCGCCAGGGTGAAACTCATCAAGATGTTCAGATTAGTTAAACTTTAACGGAGGATCAGCAGGCACAGGTGCAACAGTTGTTGAGAAAACACAGTAGTACACTCACGGATAAACCTGGCATGACCAACCTGATAGAATTTGATATGAAGCTAACAGACCTCGCCCCGGTACGAGTTAAGAACTATCCTGTTCCTTATGCTAAGGCAAAGGCATTGAGTGAGGAAATCGACTACCTGCTTAAGGAAAATATTATCTCAAAATCAGAGTCTCCTTATAGTGCGAGTGTGGTGTTGCTTAGAAAATCCACAGGAGAACATTGCCTCTGCATAGACTACCGAAGGCTTAACGCTGTAACGGAATTTCAAGCAGAGCCCTTACCTGATCAGAATCAGCTTTTCACCAAGCTGAGTAGAGCGCGATACTTTTCGAAGATAGATCTTAGCAAAGGGTACTACCAGATCCCGGTGAAAGAGGAAATTCGACACATGTTAGCATTTAGTACTTCTGAGGGCCATTACGAGTTTAATGTATTGCCATTTGGGCTAAGCAACGCCCCAAGCGTCTTTACTCGTATGATGAGGAAACTACTGGAACCCCTGAACCACCCTGGAATAAGTAATTTCATGGACGACATACTTATTGCAACGAACACCTTTGAGGAGCACCTGGACGCAGTTTCCCTACTCTTCGAAAGACTTAGAGAAACAGGACTCACCGCTCGCCCTACAAAATGTCAAATTGCCTGGGAGCAACTAGAATTCCTGGGACACACCATCTCGCATGGATGCATGTACCCAGATGCACGTAATATTGAGAAGTTACAGCGGGCCCCACGACCCCAGACTAAAAAGGATGTCAGGTCATTTGTGTCTCTATGTGGCTTCTACCAGAGATATATTAAAGATTTTAATGCCCTGAGTGCGCCACTGACCGCATTAACCAAGAATGGGAACCCGGACAAAGTAACCTGGACAGCGGAGTGCGAAAATGCCTATACGCTGCTGAAGGAGAAACTCACAGCTAGGCCAATTCTGCGACTGCCTGACTTAACTCTGAACTTTACGCTGCGAACAGATGCTAGCAATATAGGGATAGGCGCCACTCTCCTGCAGCCTAGTGATAGACCTTCTGCAACTCTATTCCCCATTGCATATGCTAGTAGGAAATTGAACCCTGCTGAACAGAACTACTCTACCATCGAACGAGAATGTCTGTCGCTAATATGGGCTGTGCAGAAGTTTCAACCATATTTATACGGGAAAAAGTTCACGGTGCAGTGTGATCACCAACCGTTGATATTTCTTGCAGCGTCGAAGAACCTTAATGCCCGGCTTATGAGATGGTCACTCCTGTTGCAGCCATATTCATTTCACATAGAATACATACCTGGGAAGAACAACGTAGGGGCAGATTTTTTGAGCAGACATCCGGACGCAACCGAGGAGATATGAGAAACTGAAAAAGAAGAGGAAGACAGGACCAGTGGAGTTGGACGGAACGTCAAACTTGAGGAGGGGCTTGTGTGACGACTTGCCAAATCTTCTCTTCATTTTTTTTTATTATTTACGTGACATCATTTTTTCCCATCCTCAATGCATGATCGCAAAGTCCCGGGAAGTGTCACTTGCGGAAATTCTCCTAGCGTTCAGTGATTTTCTCCTCGCGTTTAATGCTATTTTTAGATACGACGTCATTGTTGACCCCTGACCTCGGTAGCTAGGAACCTGTTTTAATTTAAGACTGCTTAAACTGATAAAACCAGTTTATGCCACTTTCGGAACACCCCCACGTGACTTTTAACGCTATTGATTGGAGCGTTTATATGACGCTAAGGTCACATGATGCCCGCTATGGATCACGTGTCCAAGCGGAAATGACCCGCTAAAAGGCGGCAAATCCAGCGAGTTTTCACTTGCCCAGGAAACCTTGAGACAGCTAGGTCTAACCCAGATATCGGCGAATTCACGCATTAACAAGCACTGAAGCCACGTGTCTAAATTGCGGGTTAGCGTCCATCTTTGAGTAGGTAAGTGAAAATCTCGTTAGAAAATAGTATTGTGATGAAATGTATAGTACCTTATAAAATCGACGCAAAATTGGTATAACTGCGTTTACTTTATTCATAATTTTTGTTTTACGATCACATCCAGCCACATGTGATCGGGTATATTTTATGATCCCACGGGATATGTACAACATGTTCATAATAATGTATAACGGGAATATATATATAGCTATTAATTTCCATATTATTTGATTATTTTTGACCCGACGTTTAGACTAGCGGAAATTAATATTAACGATAATGTTGACAGACCGTGACATATATTCATTATAAATTATATGACGATGCGACCAGACATGAAGTGTGTGATAATGTTGTCAGACAATTCTAAAACACTGATGTCCAATTATTTGTTAAATTCATCATAATTGACATGACGATTAGGCTAGAGGCACAGAACTAGAATACTGTTGCCGATATTTCTATGATAAATTTGGTGGGTTTAACTGACATTTATAATAATTCATCGGGTTAAGTTGACGATAAATCAGTCTAAAGAATTATAATACTGCCACTGGGGCAGAGAAATATAATAAAGGACAGAAAGGAGAAACTTGAATTCAAGATTAGGCTCTAGACATATGATGTTAGAGACTAAAATCTGAGATGACTGGCAGACGGACGGCTTAGGGAAAGACTGCTTCCTAAAGCTAACAAATTAATGAAGCCGTCGTATTTGTCTTCAGTCTATGGTGGAGCCTTGCACGACAGTCCAATCTCAGAGCAGAATACGGAGTCGAGCACAGAGAAGGCGAATCCGAACCATTCAAGACCTACCTGGGGCAACGTCAGGAGACCGGAGAACTAACCTCACTTCACTATCAGCCAGGGGCTGAAAAGCTAAGTTCCACGAAAAAGGGAACTCACCATATCAATGCATAGTTTTGTCATCCATGATGAAACACACTTGAATTGTGAGACACACATTACATACCGCAGACACTAATTCCATCGACAATACTATCATTCACCATCTATTCATTTTAGTTGCAATAAACCAATTGGGTGTATATACTGTACCCCATGCTTTGTTCCTTCTGTTAGATGTTACATATTGTCTGATGTTTATCTTCCTTTATAATAGAGGGGGGGGGGGGCCCTCGTAAAATCTAATATAAACCCAGTAATTGAGGATAATAATAATAATAGATATCTGAGAAGGGGACTATGGTAGCGAGAGACCAAATATCTCCTTACAACCTTTTCCAGACCTGTCTAGTTAGGAGAATTTACCCTCTTTGTCTCCCGTCAGTGGTGGAAAACACAGCAGGAATTCCTTGAGCCAGATCTTCCACAATCAGATCTATTATTTCTTCTAATAAATTCTTATATTTCAAACGCTACGCGACAGCGTCTGAGCGCCGATAATATGTTTATCTGTGGCCAATCACCGCCTTTCCCCCTTTTCAAATTTCAAACCTCCTACCAAAAGTCAATTTCAGTCATACCTCAGTCAAGTATGTATTATTGTCTGTTGGTCCGTCTGTCTCTACTTGCGTTTTTTTACAAAAACACCCTTGTTTATACATGCATTTCCTACACGAATCTGCCTCTAGAGTTATTTTTAGCCACAACTTTCCACTAATTCCCCCTCTCTTTCATTCTAACTAGATTTTAGCACTTGAGTCTCAAGGCCGCAATTTTTGAAAATTTAGTGACATATTTTTGTTTCAATGCAGTCGCTCGCTGATATGAACAACAGTCTTTTGTCAATATCTTCATTATTATCTATCCGTCTGTATAAATGAAAGCATATTATTTCTCTGCTCAAGATGGGCCATCAGGCCAGCTAGGTTTTATATTCCTAACATTATTATTAAGAAAAAGTTACTTTTCAAGGTTAGTTGTTTTTTTTTTTAAAATATGTTCGAGCATCTTCTGTAATGCGTTTGCCGCTGAATTCAAATAAAAGGACTAAGTATCGCAAAAGCGTCCAAGAAATGACTGTTGCGTATAATAGCTAAGGTCCCTTTTGTCGATTTCTTTACCTTGTGTCAACTTGGGGACGTGAATTTTTTTCCTTTCCCCAACAATTGCGTCTTTTTAGCCTTGCTAGTTTCAAGCACGTGTTCAGTCATATTTTTCTTTTTGATCTCCGTTCTCATCCCGTCTACAAGGGTAAACGTTTTGCCTTCACGTCTAACAAGTTAGTGTCCATGGCGGGTGGTGACCCGCGGCATGGGCGATCATGTCTTCTAGTAGCTTACGCATTATTTTTATCCCTACATTTTGTCTTTGGAGATATTTTAACTCTTTCCGTACGTAATTATTTTCAGCTCTGGACGGAATTATTTTTAAGCCCCAAAAATTTACACATACATGATTTACGTTTACTGACAATGTGTGTCTAATCATGAGTTAAGCATAACATATTATATATCAAATTAAAGTACATTGAACGAACAATATAAATCCATATGCGTTTCTAGCTAATTTTATGTTATGTTTATGTTATAACAGATAACATGTACACGGAAAAAAGATAACTTGAAATTTTGAACAAAAATTTTCGACTTACGTAAGGCTTGTAACATAAATTGTTATCACAATACAGTTTCACTGCTCTCTTTGTGCAGGTAATCCATTTAGAAACACAGAAAACGTAAGAAAGTTATGGTTGATCACACAGTTTGTTCACTGTTCACATATTAGTAACATATCCTGTGTGTTTTTCGGCCATTATGGCGATACGACAAAACTCGATTAAAGATGAACATAAATGTGAAAAAATCCCTTCAAACGCAAATAAAAGACGTTAAAGCTTGTTGAAATTTGCCCAGTTTTGTGTTTACTTCTGTTCGAGATAAATTCCGGGCAGTATGAAATATCAGAATACAAAGAAACAACGAAATAAATCAGCTTCTTTTAAAAGATCTTGCGGCCACAGCGGTCGGCCATTGCGTCTTTTAAAAGATCTTGCGTACGGAATCAGTTAACGTTGTATCACGGTTAATTTTATCACAAAAATGAAGATTGATAGAAAATGATGAAATAATAATGAAAAAAAAACTGTATTTACCTAGTGTAACATTAACCACCAAACCCCCTGCCCCTAAAAACACACACACGCAAAAGTCACAATCAGAAATACTACAGTAATGTATAATTATATTTTTGCTTTTAAAATCTTTAAGAAACAATTTTTTCCACAGATTATAAAAACATGTCATTGCCTGTAAAAAAAGAAATATCAAAACACATCAGTAAAAGAAAAATAAATTATTTACTTAATGTTATTGTTGTTTACAAAATGTTGTGTTGCAACATGATTCATACCACCACGTTTTATTTTTAGTCACAGTTCACGTATTCGCTGCAACCAGAATAAGGTGTCCTGTCACAAAATTATTTTCAACATCAAGCCTGCCATTTTCATCTGCGCACTCTATTTCAGACTCCAGACAATAAAATTTCATCTTCATTGCCAAATGCACAGACAGAACAGGCTGAATTAGTTCTTTATCTAGAACTTGTTAAATCAGTTTCCTTGCTGGGTCTGAAGTCAGTCTACGAGGTCCACCAGTGCTTTAAAAAATACATTTAAAAAATCACAAATAATAAGTTATAAATAAGCGTATGTTCACTCGCTGATGCATGTTTGAATGAAACAAAGTGATTTTCTATCCGAAATTACATTAATTGGTTCTTAACATTATAAGTGCTATAAACAAAACAAACCTAAAAGTCAAAATATCACTTTGTCATCCGAACTGGAGCCAATTTAACAGTCCTTGGTAGTTAATCTGAACACTCCATGTGTGTGCATAATAAATTTTTCTGACAAGTAAATTAAGAATAGATGTCCAACAAATGTAGAACAAATCAACAACTAAATTTTAGAACTACAGTATGTGAATAAAGTATGGAACAATTGTCTCTCCTGATGTGTCCTTCTTTTCTAAACTGCAGAACCTCACATGCTACTTATCTTTATATATAACAGTGGTAAATGAAAACGGAGAACAATAACAGAAACAAAAATAACATTATTTCAAATGACCTTCACCTGAACAAATACTGAGCATGAGGACCATGACAACACCTGCAGCAGCCGATTTGAAAACGAACTGAACTACATACATATATGGCAGCACCGCCCAGCCATATGCAACCAGCACTAGAATAACAAGCGCCCATCTGCTGTCCTCTACGTATGGTTTGCTGTTATATGCTACCAAGACGAGCATGATGAGAACGGCGGGAACAACATAGTTAATGAAGTCCCACAAAAATGTTGGTAACCAATATGTTATGGGTGATATACCAGTTATAAGTTGTACATGTTTAGATCCAACCTGTAGAGACAATGGAAACTTGCAAGCAATAAATAAATATTCAACAAATTATTCTAAATTACAAGGCAACTCTGATGTTTAGCAAGATATAAAATAAACTCTTATACAGCTTAAATGTGTTAACAAAAGCAATATGTGAAAAAGCTTTTTCAATTAGCTGCCCCAAGATTTATTCAGTGGTTACAGCTAAGATATTTTCACAACAGAGACTGATGGCTCTTCAAAATGGCAACTGCACTGACATATTTGTTGTAGGCCTTCAAAGTCTTACTAACAAAGTGTGTCTCAGTAACAATGTCCTACTAATAACGTCTTACTAATAGTCTGTTCACTGTCAACTATTTTATGATGTGTCAGTCCAAATATTAAACTGTGTCACACACTCTGTTCAATGTCCGTAGCTCTTGATGCTATGTGTAAAGCAATAATGAAAATAGGTACATGGTAAGCACTTGTAAGAAAAAAATGATACAACATGATAAAAAAGTAACATAAATAATAGGCCTGTATTCTTGGTCTATCTGAATAATGACATTGTCTCACTGTGAAATTTGTGTGTTACATATGGCAACTAGCCAAGCACACAAGCCGTAAATGGGCTGTAACAGGGTTAGTTGCTTTCATGACACAAACGGCAACAACATAATTTTGGACCTGAATGATCCAGACATTTTCATAACTATTATTTTCAACTTTTTATATTAACTATTATTGACCAAATAACACACAGAAGAAACACACTGTGAAAACTTGTGTCTAGTAAATCATAGTTGAATAGGAATAACAGAAAACAGCATTGTGTTGCTGTAATGACGAACGTATAAACACTGAAATAAATAAATGAAGTGTGCATCATAAACGAACAATAACAAATAGGTACATGTTAAATACTCATACAAAAGAAAGAAGGAAAGCATTTACAATAGAAAAGTAAGAGACACTGTAGAGCTTTAATCGAGGTTTATCTAAATGATGCTATTGAGTGACCATGTTATGACAGATGACCAGCTATGTACAACTAAATAAGTGCTATAACCCAGCCTGTTATTAAGGAATGTTAGACTCAATAATTGATAACATTTTTACAAACAACTGTAAAACTTCCCTTGTTACAGTAAAGGCCGAATAACACATAGGACAAAGACCATGACACTTGTGTGTAGTAAATCAGGAGGAATAAAAAGATAACATTACTCTGACTATTTTCAATAATGAAATATGTAAGTGCAGAAAAAAATGTAATAAAGTGGGAAATCTTAGGCCTGTAAAAAGAAAAAAAATTATTGGAAATAGGTTAGATGAAGGCACTTATGGAAAAACAAAACAGAAGAAGAGAAGACACCAGACACCAGACAAATAAATAACTACAGAATATAAGACTTCAACAGTCTAGACATTTTTCACAGAAACTATTACTTCCGCACTAAGTTATAAGCAAGTACATTCACAATACTATGTACTGTCTTGTCCAAGTGACCGCCCCAGTTTGAGGTTTCTTTTTTTTTTATTGGGTAGTTGGCATGTCATATGCCATAACATGGCCAATTTTGCAGATAGGTCAGGACATCATTTGGATGGGTCTGCACTGAAACGCTGCAGTGTTTATCACTCCTCATACTTTTCTGTTGCCTTGTAACCTTTCTTCTTTCATTCTTTTATGTGAGCGCCTCATCATGGTTATCACCCGTCAGCTTGACAAGGAGCATAGGCCCATTTCTGCCATGTTTTCCGGTCACGTGCCATCAGATCAAAGTCTTTTGCTGAGTTCTTCTTGCCCTTCATGTCTGTCTCCAGTGATCTCTTGTCCATACGTTCCTTGGTCTCAACACTCTCTCTACCTGACTTACCCTGGGGGTTCCAGAACAAGGGCTGCCTTGTAACGCTATCAACAAGTTTCCTCAATGTGTGTCCTATCTATGTCTTTGTCTTCGTCTCATCTCTTGTTCCACTGGCACGTCTGGTTCTTGCGATCAGTTCCACATTAGGGATCCTGTCATACCATTTTAATCCTTCTTGTTATACCATTTTAATCCAAGTGTGATAGAGGGAGAAAAAAGGGGTGGGAGGAGGTTTAAAGAAATGTGACATCACACAAAACTACGAGTGATGATCGTTTCTTTCATAAATGATGTCTAAAAAAATAGATTTTGTAACTTCATACCTCATTGTCGACTTTTATCTGTAGTAGTAGTCAACTCCCTCATGGACGACTTTTATTATTATTACTATTATTATTATTATTATTACTATTATTATTATTATCTCAGCTGAAATATGGGATAACTGTGACAACCTTTAACTAGTTTAAATAGTTAATCAATTAATCAATATCTTTTAGCTCCCCAAGGAGCATAGGACCTTCAACAGTTCTTTCCACATCTTCATAATTTTCACTTGTGTCTGCTATTCTCGTCTCCAGGTGTTTTTGGAAAGGCCTTTCCTACCTTGACAGCTCCATAAGAAAGACTGACTTGTAATTCTTTAACAGGTTTCCTATAATGCAGTTCACACATTAAAAAAACAAAATACAGTCTAAATAAAGTACACTCTTCATTAAAATTAGATTTTTAGAAAAATACAGCAAAAGTAAGTATTTACATTCCCGACATCAGTTCGATGTTTAGCACAAGATGAAAGTATTGACATTCCCGACATCAGTTCGATGTTTAGCAACAAGATGAAAGTATTGGGGCTGACATCAACGTTACAATTATTTATTTATTTCATTATTTATTTATTTTTGTGAGGGAAAAAATGCGGAAGCGTTTAGTTCAGTACAGTAAGGGTTAGGCCCTGTCTCATGCTGGGAGACGGCACATGAAATGGAAGATATTTGTAAAAGCCGGATTAATTGAACACTATTTCTGTTAAAATTGGTAGGGGGGGGGGGGGGGGGGGGGGGGGGGGCTATGAGATGTATGACGTCACATAAATGAGGTCTTGGTTTTTGTGACATAGTAGGAGAAAATACTTTCGCCACATAAAAAGGCATAACACCTTGCAGAAGACTATAACAGAAGGGAGAGTTGAAGGCAAACGTGCAAGGGGAAGACAGCGCTATAAGTGGGAAGATAACATCAAGAGAAGGACGGGAAAGAGTCTATCAGAGTGTACCACCAAGACAAGAGACAGAAGACGTTGGAGATCCATTACAGCCAACCTTCGTTGTGGAGATGGCAACTGATGATGATGAGGAGAAGAAAAAAAAAGGGGGGGGGGGTTTAAATAGAAATAAATTGGGTGACGTCATATGTGGACGATCCCAGCAGCCAGGAGACTTTTTCAAGTCATAAATCGAGAATTCCTCAGCAAAAGTTGGTAAGAAGACGAAGATGGCTGTATACCGCTCCACCTATGTCCCAGTCTTGACATATGGATGCGAGTCATGGGCAATGACTACAACCCACAAAAGCCAGATCCAAACCTCAGAAATGAGGTATCTGAGGACGGTAGTTCAAGTAACAAGAAGAGACATGGTCCGCAACCAGACGATACGTCAACGCCTAAATACCAAATCTCTGCAGACCCAAGTAGAACAGTCCCAACTAAGATGGTTTGGCCATGTCTGCAGAATGGGAGGAGATCAGCTACCACGACACGCATGGGAAACTAAGAGCCAGGGATCCAGACCTCTATATATATATATTCTACATCCGGTAGTGGCGTTTCACCAAGGTTGACCTTGTTACCATTTTCTGCATTTATTCTCATTATCTTTGTTTTTTTTTCCCGATGTATTTTCAGACCCACTTCCTGTGACCTCTCATCTAGTATTTTTATTCAGTCTTGCATCTGATTACAGTAACAGGAGAGTAGAGCCAGGCCATCAGCAAAAACTAGATTGCCAAGCTGTTTAGTCAGATTCCACTGTACTCCATTTTTGTTGGCTGAAGTTGATCTTTTCAGAACCCAATCTATAGACAATAGGAATTGAAATTGTGACAAGTGGCACCCCTTCACACTCCAGTTCGTATTCCAATTAATACTGTAAGCTGTCCTTCATAAAGAATGCTGCATGTCAAATCTTCACGTGTTTTCTTTTGTTCGAGTTAACGATTTCGGGGGGGGGGGTTTGTAGTCTAGTGTAGAAGTCTTCTTTAACGCATTCTTCTTTGCCAATGGCTGGTGCATAAAACTGGATGATGTTAATCTTTATCTTCTTTTTGGCTGTTTTGAATGTTGACTGTTATAATTCTAGATCCCATTGCTTCCCGTTCTGTGAGTGCTTTCTGTGCTTCCTTAAACAGCATTTGAGTGATTCCTTACTGTGATGGGTACTTTCTTCCTCATGTTCTGTTGATAGCACCATTTCCTCTGTAATCAGCTTCTTTCTCTCTGTATCCTTCCACCTTGTCCCTGGATATCTATCTTGTAATTTATCTTCTCTGCTGCCAGCTGTGCAGTTTCCCAGTTTTTGTTTTTAAAATGCGAACACTGATTTTGCGAATTCTGGACAGTTTCCTAGGAGACAGAAAGTGAGTCGGCAACCCAGACACCTTTCGGCTTTTTCTTAGTTGCATCATGAGCCTGACAGCCGGAGGACCTTCTTCTGTCTTGGATGGCTTAATTTTATTTTTTAGTTGACCTGTACATGTTGTTTGTTAATGTTTTTATAGATGAACAGTTTTTTTACAACCCTCCTTAGTCGGTTTTTACGAAATGCATGGTAGTGAATATTGTTACTATTCTTCGCTCCCCTTTCGAGTTTCAGTAATGAACATATAAGCAAGTTATAAGAACACTAGTATTTAAAAAAAAAAAAAAAGATTTTGAGAACTGAATTGTTTTTTTCTTACCTAAAGCATTATTTCATAAAAAAATACAATTTTGAATGTCAAAATATACCTTTTAGAATGTGCTCTGATAATTGACTTGACATATTTAGATGTCAGAGATTGCACGTTGTCAAAAAAAAAAAAATAAAAATAAATAAACAAATGATGAATCCATGCATTAAACATCATAACCAAATAGACTGCTATGCTTGCAACATTTTTTTCTTTTTGGCCACACTGATATGCCACACTATCTGCAATATTATATAAACCCTTACATTTTGTCATTATGTGAATCATAATATTTATAAATACTAACCTTTCTCTCCTTGATAAGGAAGAAAACAAACAGGGTGGTCAAGAAGGACATGCCAATGACGATGAAAAAGCCATAATTAAAACCTATAAATGAACTACGGAAGAGGTCTGTTATCTTGTCCTTTGTTGTCGGTTCAGGAAGGGGGTATATTGCTGACTGGAGACTAAATGAGTCATTCAGAATGAACTGTAGAAAGGCGTTCACCAGATAGTTGACCTGTAAGCATAAGTGGAAAAGAAAATAAATTCCATTCAATGATACAAGAATATTTCTTATGCTTTTGGAAAACTGTCTCTCTTAGTATTGCTGATTAAATGAGTTTTGTAAGTGAAAAACTTTACGGTGAACTTGTCCAAATTAATTTGTATGGTAAAGGTAGTCTACTGTAGAAGGAGTGTTAAAGACTTCGCTTTACCAGGTCACTTAATATTGTCGTAACTGTTATACTGGTTATACAACAGTAGTTGTCGCTACGGATGACCTCTGGAAAATGTGATCAAGAAGGTCTCCAGAAATTTGCTCGTTAAGAAAAAACGAGATCTATTCACGATAAGGAATAGAAGAAGAGAATGCGAATGCTCTCCACTAGATATGGCTTTCTAATAAATTATGGAAAGTGTTCTATTTCCCTAAGACATTAGCTTATGCCTTCAGATCTCGATAAAGAAAGAGCCCCCAACCTCATTTAAATGCAGAAGTTTACCTATAGATATACACTTAACACACACAGCACGAGTGATACATTAAGGAACTAGGTAATGATCGACGCGGCTAAATAGTTTACTAGTTAAATATATACACATAAAGGGTTAGTAGAAAATAAAAAGCGATGATGATGAAAGACTATTCACACACACACACACAGATGAGATGTAAATAATGTTATTACTTAAATATGAGAGTGGACCTATGTGAACAGTGTAATGATAATGTGATATATTAAGTTTTACCACACTGATGTCCAATCTACACTATGTGTCTCTAAACTTCCCTCTACTGTATGATTATACACAGGTATGCGTAGACTGTCCAATGTAGATGCATAGTATGTCGTGTGAGTTATCTCAAGGACGAGGGCGTACTGATGAAAACCTGTTTAGTAATGAGTACTTGGACGATATTCAGTCCTTCAAGTTTGGAAATCTCTCTAGCGTTGACAAACCGTTGACCATTGTCTCAGGAAAATAGATGCTGTCTGATCTTGAAAAGGCACTGATTAGAATAAAGCTCTTCACGAAATGATGTTCTGGTAACAAATGGGTTTCGTGCCATGAAGCTGATCTGAGTGAATTTAAGTCGTGCAATATACGATGAAAGTAGATACATTCACTTCATGCACAGACGTAGTGAGTAGCTGAACTTGGTGATTTGAGCTTTATATCTTGGTGAATCAACTTGTGACTAAGTGATCTTGGTAAATAGACTGATCAACTTGTGAGTATGTACTCTTGATTTAGGGAATATGCTTTTTAGTGAGTTGAACTTGATATAAACATGAGAATCACCTTGTGTGTGCTTTAACTTGACCCAGGCGGTACGTTTTCGAGTGAATGGAACTTGATATATGTATCTGCGAATCCCCTTGAGAGCACTTGATAACAGGTGAATAAAATGTTGCACAACCAACGTTTACAAACGTGGGCGTAGAAATCTTCCTTGTAACTTAAGAAGTGTAGGATGTCCATATCTTGTGAATTCTGCTATTCAGACGTACGCTTTGCCAGCTTCTTTCCAGTTAGACGTCAAACATGTAATGTGTAGACTCAGACTTCTGTTGGACTGAAGACATACAAAAGTGTTTCATAAGTTTCACATCTAATATCAATGGCTGACTTGCTTTTATCTTACTCCTCGCTACTGATCGCTCTGTTTTTTTAATCGCCTTGTAATGATTATGACATGAGGCGCACATGATAAGTGTTAAAAATATTGTACATGAAAGTGTGTGCTCATGTAAGTCTGCAATGATGATCTAACAATCTAGATGAAGGTGAGGTACATAACTATGAATTACTTCAATTTATCCTAAATGAAAAATCTTTGGATTAATCATTTGTGAAAAGAAGTAATGAAAAAGTTTTTCTCACATTTAGCTATGAGGCTAAGTGCAAAAATAAATCTTAACTAATGAAGAGGGAAAATTAAAAATAAGATTTACTAACCTCCTTTTCCCTTCACACATTCCATAAGTACAGTATAAAATTAAACTCCACATATATAAACCAAAAATCAACACAGGAATTAAATATTAGAACAGGCTACGCTTTGGGAAAAATTTTTAGCCAGGTCGTGGCCTGTGTCGTATGACTCCGCCCTCCAAGTCAGTAACTAGGTTTCCATCTTGCATTGTGAAACTGGGATATTCGCAATCTATTTCGGTGCACTTCAATCGCTAAAGTGGATGGGCTCTCGCAACCAACTATTCAATTCCGTGCTGCAGGTTTGTTTGCTACACAAACCGTGGTTTAGGACCATCATCAATCATCTCATCCTTTACATCAGCAATCACCTCATTACAGTAGAACTCCATTTATCCGAACCCCATGGGACCGAGCATCGTTCGGATAATCAAATGTTCGGATAATTGGATTACATAATGTATCGAGTTACATGTACACATATTTCTAAAAAATAATTAACCATCACAAGGAAATTACACTATACAACATATTTACTTGTACTGTAATAATAATACCCACACTGTATTAGATCACTGTATCACCAAAATCTTTCATTACACTGCAGTGCATGTACTACTTGTATTAATTATTTTTTGTTAAGAAAGAGAAATGTTTTCAAAATAACATTACAAATGATTCAAAACCAGGCACAACTTACGTATACATGTACTTGCACAGATGTAGCCCACTATTTAAAATAATGAGGAATCCTCTTTTGCACCAAACTGGATAGTCTCCTTTTGGCTGCTAAGTCCCGCATTCTCTTCAACAGCAGAAGCTGTGTAGGACAGCTGTCATCTTCTTGCTCGTACCAAGCCATCGCTGTTTCTGGTGCTATAAAGGCCTCTTCAGGACTTGGTCGACGTTTTGGGTTTTCTTCATAATCTACAAGTACATCATGTACTTCTGAGGTGTCTTCATCATCGGTCACTACATGTATTTGGTTTTCTTCTTGCACAAAAGACAAAATTTCTTCGTCATTCAAAAACTGAAAACCAGAATCATTATCATCTTCTAGCCACATGTGTGCAACATCTTTGTCACAGGCCGAAAATCCGGGTATTGCTTGAGACAGTTTCACAACTTCATTTATACAATCATCATTTGTGTCCACTACAGTAGTTTCATTTCCTCCTTTTTTCCCAAGCAATCTATTCCAAGCCTTGTTGAGATTATCTTGTGACAGGGTGGTCCAAGCATCAGCTAACATATATCAGTAGTCTTTGAGATTAAGCTTTTTGGAAAACGCCACCACACTTTCTTCATCTTCAGCCAACAATAAACGACGCATGACTTCCTTCTTGTACATCTTTTTAAGCTTTGCTATAACACCCTGATCCATTGGTTGAATCAGTGCTGTTACAGTGGGAGGCAGAAAAATTACTTTAAAATTTGCATCAACTGCATTCAATGTATCCGTCTCTGGATGAGATGGTGCACTGTCCAGTAGAAGAATTACTTTTCCAGTTTTCTTTTCTTGTTCTCTCAACCTCTTCACATTTGGGATGAACTGATTTGTATACCAATCAAGAAATATTTCACTATTCATCCAAGCACTCTTCTGTGCTTTGTAGCACAATGGGAGACATGTCACATTCTTTAAACAACGTGGTTTTTTGGCTTTACCGATCATTAGCACCGGTAAACGATGACTTCCACTGGCATTCGCGGCTACCACAATTGTTACTCTCTCTTTGCACTTTTTAAACACAGGGGAAGCTGCTTCGCGCTGAGATGCAAGTGATTTTTGAGGCAATGATTTCCAGTATAAGACAGTCTCATCGGCATTATACACATCATCGAGTGAATAACCTTCTTCTTCCAAAAAAGCCAAGAATGTTTCTTTAAAATTTTCAGTGGCAGTTGCATCGCTAGATAAAGATTGCCCTTGAATCTCCAATTCTCGTATGCCATGACGAGATTTAAAGTTTCTTAACCATCATCCCTGGCTAGCCTTAAAGTCAGGTGGACAGTCAAGTTGATTGTTGAACTAAAGTGCCTTTTCACACAATAGAGAGCCAGAGATAGTTTCCCCTTTGCTTCTTCTTTGCACAAACCATATATACAAAGCCTCTTCCAATTTCAAATCTTTCGCATTTCTCATGGTTTACGTTTCTTCGACCCATTTTCACTATCCAATTTCGATGCAAAACTCATAATTTTATCCTTGTTACTTTTGATGTCAGAGACGGTAGCTTTCCCAACATTGAAAATCCTCGCAAGTGAAGACACAGTTTCACCTTTTCCTAATCTCTTGAAAATTTCTGTTTTCGTTTCAATTGACAAAACATTGCGGTTCCTTTTATATGTTTTAAGCTTTCTGGAAGATGCCATATCGCACAGAGAAATACTTGCACACCAAAATTATTCTGCTGTAGTAGCAGACACAATTATTTTAAGTTGAACTGTCTGTTTAGCCAGTGTACTGCCTAGAACGCACATGTACACTAGATTGGTAAACCAGATATTAACTGACTTTATGATCTAACTGACTTCCTGTACGTAAGCGACCGACCATTAGCCAATTCCATCGTCTACAAATTGTTCGCACACATTTGAAGCTTGCAGCATCAAAAGATTCAAAAATATAGTCTAACATGACTGGTGGCACCTGATTTTTTTTTTCTCGAAAAAGTGTTCGGATAATTGGATGTTCGGATAATTGGGGTTCGGATAAATGGAGTTCTACTGTATTTACATTCTCTGCAACTGCTTTCAGGGGTTACGAGGATCAGAATACTAAGACATATTTTCTTAACAAATATCAAATCTTTCTTACTGTTACAGAGAAACCATTTCTCATATACAAAAATACAACCCTTCTTTGCTCACTTATTTTCTCACTCTTCACACAGCTTTCACTCAGAAAAGGATCATAAGTGACATAAAAGGAAGTCATGTGCATGCACGTATGTTTCTATATGTATATGAGCATGCATAGGTAAGTGTGAACATGTATTTTTATAACATCTGACTGTAAGAAACAGATGCTCTTAAGTAGACTGACACAGAGGCAGACAAACAGACAAATGAAAGCAGAGACAACATGTGATTAAGTAGATGTGTATAGCCATGTGTAATGGACCAAATAAATGAGATCGTTAATAAGAAAAATAAAGACAAATGTGAAACTAGAACTCACATTACTTATTTTAAAATATTCCATCGTATGGCAACATAACAACTGTTTGTCATAGAGTTTTGTCAAAGAAATGTTTCCACTATTAGAGCTAGTTCCATCTGCATAAGGTACAAGTGTTCTGCCAAACTTTTGAAGATCAAAAGTTAAAGAAGGAGTGTCTTTCCTTTCTGGGTCCACAGATTCTTGGGATGCAACAAACAAAGTGCATAATGCTGGAAGTAGCAGTTGGGCTGCGGTTATTATGCGGCTACGCCATGAGTGAATTATTTTCTTCACAAAGATTGCATGCATGCGTGAAATCTCCAGAGGGAGACCTGTCTTTTTTGAGAAGCCACTGGTGAAGGCTGTAACAAAATAAAAAAAAGCATTAATTGCCTATGTAAGTTAGAAAAAAAAAAGTTTGCTGGTAAATTACATTGCGCATAGATTCTTATATAATATAACTAAGCTACTTCTTTCATCTGACTACAAAGTCGATCCTTCTGCTGGTATGCATCAGTACATAATACCAGGTAAATTAAATTCTTGATTTCAGTAAACCAGGCAATACATATGACAAAAGGTAAATATTTTCAATAAGAAGTAGTTTTGTCTTGAAATAAAAATGAGTGGCCAGCATTTTTTCCAACAAACCACTGTTTGTAACTAAATATTTACTTTCATTCTAAATCTTAACTAATATTTTTATTTCGTAAATAAAGTATTCATCCTATTAAAATAAAATTTTATCCTTCACTTACAGTATTTCTTCTGTTCTAAAACTAACCTCAAGAAAATACAAATCTAAATATAGAACTGTGCCATAGCTCAATATACCTTATATATTTTTGCCGTTTATAGTTTAAATGTACACATCAGTATTTTTGGTTTCTCATTGAGAATCTTGTGCAGTCTTTTTCATATTTAAACATGCCTCAGTCTTTCTCATATTTAAACTTGCCTCAGTCTTTCTCATATTTAAACATGCCTCAGTCTTTCTCATATTTAAACATGTCTCAGTCTTTCTCATATTTAAACATACCTCAGTCTTTCTCATATTTAAACATGCCTCAGTCTTTCTCATATTTAAACATGCCTCAGTCTTTCTCATATTTAAACATGCCTCAGTCTTTCTCATATTTAAACATGCCTCAGTCTTTCTCATATTTAAACATGCCTCAGTCTTTCTCATATTTAAACATGCCTCAGTCTTTCTCATATTTAAACATGCCTCAGTCTTTCTCATATTTAAACATGCCTCAGTCTTTCTCATATTTAAACATGCCTCAGTCTTTCTCATATTTAAACATGCATCAGTCTTTCTCATATTTAAATATGCCTCAGTCTTTCTCATATTTAAACATGCCTCAGTCTTTCTCATATTTAAACATGCCTAGTACACAGAATATCATTGCAGAATTTTTTTAATTTAGTTAGTTAGAATTAAAATGTGTGCGCATTCCAATATGTTAATAATCCTAAAATTAAGAATGTTACATTTCATCCAACATTTTTTTCTGATGTTACATAGAGAGATAACATTGACATTTCTTTGAGTTTGGTTTGGTTTGGGATTTAAGGACTATCTTCATTGCACAGGCGCAACTCCATCAGTGCTCCGATCTCCTCACTTAGTTCAAACAAGGAAGATCTCAGCACAGTGCACGAACTCCATAGCACCGGCGAGAATCTCAATGAGTGTATATGGGAATCACACACTCTATAAATATTTTTGTGGTGGATAAGTTTCTAATGTTTAATTTTGCCAGGGCAGCAGCCTTACGGCCTACTCTTTAAGATTTCCAGCTGCCGTGGGATTTTTAACGTACACAACTTGCACCTGACACCTCCTATATTTTTCGCCCTTATCCGAAAAGGCTGGGCATTAGATTTCACTACCCAGGAGACCAAGGGGGAGGGAGTATGGCATCACTAGGACGACTGGTTTTTAAAAATATTTCCATAAGTTAAATTCCCTCTACTGGGAATCGAACCCGGTACCTTTAGAATTCGAGGCGGACGCCATATCTCTTAGCCACTTTCTTTGAGAAAACTAACAAATTAAAAACATGGAACATTACATACAGTATTAGTCAGATGATAGTACTATCCTTTCGCTTTCTTTCTCTCTTTTTCTCATTCACACTTTCATTTTCTCACTTACCCTCACCTATACATTCTGACCTGATTACCTAAACCACCATCTTCATTATCAGGTGCCATCTTCATACCGAAGGCCAGCTGCAATGGATCTACAATGTCTTCTGTCTCTTGTCTTGATGATGCACTCTGATAGAATCTTTCATGTCTCTTGTCTTGATGATGCACTCTGATAGAATCTTTCATGTCTCTTGTCTTGATGATGCACTCTGATAGAATCTTTCATGTCCATCTCTTGATGTTATCTTCTCACTTATAGTGCTGTCTTCTTCTTGCAGATTTGCTTTCAACTCTGTCTTCTATCACGTCTTCAGTGTTCGGTGTTTTGTCTTTTTACATGGCCAAAATATTGTAGCTGTCTAATTTGGATCTCCTTCATTAATTCTCTTTTTATTCCTAGGTTTGTTAGGACCTCTTTATTTGTTTTCTTTTCTTTCCATGAGATATGCCCCTTTCTTCTATATATCCACATTTCAAGGGCCTCAGTTGTGGACCTAACTAAATAAGAAATTCTTAAATCAATAAAATGTGTGTTCCACTTTTGGTTATCAGCTGGGCTACGTATCGGTTTTCTCAAACAAAGCCTTACAGTGTTGCAAAAATAAAGACAAAAGCAGGGTGGATGGGGGAAACTTTATTTTGACCAGATTGTGCTCTTAATCTCAATACAGATGTGTAAACCTAATCACATTGTATTCACCAGGAGGACAAGAGTGAACCATGTCAGAATTAGATGAATGACACCAAGGCTTGGCTAAATCTCTAGATAAGTTATGACATTCTCGCCGGTCATAAAACGTGGATGAAACACCACTCACTTGACACTTTATGACAAGGTCAGAAATCTTGCACAGTCTTTACAACCAAAAATTTGCCAAAATGTTAACAAACTATTGTACAGGAGGTAGGACCTACAGTTCAGTTCCATATTCCAATGCTTCTTGTCGGACCGACAAGAAGTGTTATAATATGGAACTGAACTGTTTAAGACCAAAGAGAAATCTGTCTTTAAATGATTATATGCTACGAGTGAAGCTGAGTTCAACTTTGTAAATGACTAGCTCAGTGAATTTTCCAAATTACTGAAGGATTATAATTGTGATTCTTCTTGCGGAAACATATTTCCTCCTATAGCCAGTTGATCTGAAGCGCAGAAGTTTTTGAATAGTTCTCTATTTTCATTCATTGTCCCACTATTTCTGCTAGCCACTCTTATCTATTCCTATCTTTGCATCAAGGTCATAAGAAAACATTAAGCAACATGGACATCGCCAGACCACAGGACATAATATCAGACTGATCAAATTTGCATAAACATGAGGTTTAGATCATCGCCTCATGATGTAAAAGTATGTATAAAAGCAGTTTCGGCCATCAAAGCACCATCTTCTATTAGCCAAATAGAAAGTTGAAACTAAAAAAGATAGACAACAATTAATAGACAGACAACTAACAGACGACAGTTTGTTGTTGTTGTAGGAGGATATATCTAAGAAGTCAAGAGACAATTTACAGTTACAATATTCAAGAAATAAAAAGTGCTCACAGGTGTAAGATGTAGCACATAAACATACAAATATATGGAACGAGATGTGAGAAGAAGTACTGGGAAAAAGAGAACGTCGGTACAAAGCATGGATAACAACAGAAATCAGATTTAAACCGAAGCAAAACCAGAAGTTCCAAAGCCAAGGATCATGAAGTGCTCATAGATGTTAACACTGAGGTCAGAAGCAACATCAGAAGCTGCAGCCAAAGAAATTATGAGGGACCTGCACAAAGATGCTAGTAGAGAAAAACTTGCAAGCAAATGGCTCAATATAAGACAAGAATGGAAAATTGTTTAGTAATATAAAAGAGCAAATGAAGAGACAGACAAACAATTTTGATGGACTTCTCAAAAGACCAGCTCCGCAAAATCCACAGGACATCCAGTCAGAAAAAAAGAATTCGTGAAAGATCAAATAAAGAAGAAATAAAGAAAAGCATAAAGCTTATAAAAAAAAAATTTTAATGGAAATTCAGCTAGCCCAGATGGCATTCCAGCAGAGGCAGTCAAAGCAGATATTGATACCTCTACAGAGATATTATAAAACTACTTTGTAAAGTCTGGGAGAAAGAAGAATACCAGCAGATTGGAAGGAAGGTTATCTATTCAAGTTGCCTAAAACGAGAGTTTTACAAGAGAGCACAAATTAAAGAAGAATTGTGCTACTATCAGTGCCAGAGAAAATATCTCATCCCTGAGAGGCCATAGATAGGCAACTGAGGGATGGCCTTGCAAGTTTTAGAAAAAAATTGGTCCTGTCCAGACCAAGTAGACTCATTGAGAATAATAGCTCAATAAAGTCAGGAATGGAACTCGCCTTTTTACACTGGGTAAGTGAACCAGGAAAATGCACGTGACAGTGTAGACAGACAGTCGTTTTGGAAACTGAAAAAGTATTAAGGAATGTCTCTAAAAATAATTAACTTAATAAAGGAAACACACAAACACAATACATGCAGAATTCTTCATAAAGGACAACTCATGCAACCATTTGATATAAGAACTGGATTGGGACAGGAATGTCTTGTCACCATTTCTTTTCTTACTGGCTATATATTGGGTGATGAAAACATCAAATTCAGCCAACAGAAATGGAAGTTGGTAATCCCTGACTTAACAACTTGATGATCTAGATTTTGCCGTTGGCTGTCAGGGAATTCACTCCTTTTGCTCTGCAGTGATGGTCCAACAGTGGCAACCAAATTCAGAGTATCTACTGAAGTCTTCAAAGGTGTCTTTGTTTCATAAAGATTACTCTTGGTACAGACGTGAATTGAAGAATGGTACTTCAATTCTAGGGAGGCTCATAAGAATATAAAGAAATCAAGTACTACGGATGATACGATCCAGGCCATGTAAACTATTTATCTTAATAATAAATGTAAAATACAGAATTATAAAATGTACAACGTACTCCAAAATAATTTGGGAATGCAGACTTTTGGCTCAGTGAAATAGTTAAGGCAACTTCATTACGATGCCTCTTACACGTGGTCTGAATGTTACTTTACAATAGACTCCTACTTTGACATTGTGTTCAGGTTCCTAGGATTTCAGGCTTTCCGTATTAATAAAGTTGTGTTGTCATTGTGTAAATTCACAAGATGCTCAAACACGCTGTCCGGTCCGTTAACGTGGAATCCTGATCCTATTCCTTACTCTGGCGTGTCTGGCTGTCTTCTTGAAGAGTTCAATTTCACAGTACGGTAAACTCACAAGGCGCTAATTATAAGACAACATTTGGCATGCATACAGAATGACAAGGCTCCAATCAGAAATGTTGTATTTTTACATCTCAAATGCCAAGTCAATAGCGAATATTTATCCTTCTCTCACAAAAAATTCCTGAGCAACAAACGCAAAAATAAATGTGTTCGTTACAAATCCCCATATATGGTATGCCAGCTTCTGTCTATTATCGACCTGTTTACACTCACGAATACATAATCTATCACAAGTAATCTCCTTCAAGATGGATAATTCTTCTCCGGCCAGTCTGTCCGGAAAGGGTTATCTCATTATCAGTGAACTATTATCAATGATAATATAAACGACTGTGGTCATCCCAAGGCTGTTTACTCACTAATCGTGTCGCACCCCATTCACTGTTTGGTAGGAAAATGTGTTACACATTAGTAAACCACACGTCTCTCTACAGATCCAAGGTGTCAATATGAGTTCAAACGAAAGTGGTAGATTACCCTAATCACCAAAAGATGGTGATATCACATTAAGGAAAGAAAAGGAAAAAGGAACTTCCATTGATTGCATTGGAAAAAATATGGAGATCAAAAGAAAGTCCAACATAAAAATAAGAATCTTCAACTCAAATTTCAAATCATTCAAATATTGAATAGCTTTGAAACGTGAAGAACAACAAAAACCACAACCAGGAACTTCGACTTTCACTAATGGATGCTTGCATAAAATAGAAGAGGATTGCAATGATACGACAAGGATACAATGTAGAACTAAGACAAGAACCAAGCAAGTGCCTGCAGAAAAATATATGATATGACATGAAGACGCTGGAGTCGGATAAGATACACAATGAGCATATCATTACTAAGCAATCCTTATTATGGTATCCCTAGGATCAGAGAAGCAGTTCTAGTTGAACAACAATTCTCACTGTCACGCACCCAAGTACGACCAGGACAGTACATACTCACTAGTTCCGGAAAGTGTGAGGCCTCTATATATGTTCTCCATTGATGTCATAGCGATCCATTTTGGACACCACAGAGCATTAACTGAGAATCCAACACAATAACTGTCATTGTTGATGGAGCTTCAGACAATCACTTTAGGTCTGCAGTAGCTGCCTCTACCTCCATTCGCATACTGGAGGTGGCTGTCACGTAAACCCCATTCTGTTCAGCGATGACCCTGCCTTTAACTCTAGCTCAGAAAACCCATCCTCTGTTGATTAAATTCTAGCTCTGCTTTCCCATTGCACCAATCTCTACAATCCATCCGAAGACTAAAGATGACTTGCTCGCAGTTTATTCAGTTATCACCTTGTTGTTGTTGTCGATATCCCATAGCTGCTGAGCATGTCTTCTCTTGGCAGCCCAATGCCATTCTTAGAAAAGTGCAGGTGTTCTGCAGTTGTTTTAATGTTCCATATAGTGAGTTGGTGACTGTCAGAGGTGTCTGTAAAAGTTTTCTCCTGGCATTTGCGAGTGATGGACATTCCATGAGGAGGTGTCTGGTTGTTTCATAGGGATGAAAGCAGTGTCTACACATGGGTAGGTGCTGAGGGTTGATACGGTTTAGATGGCTATTGACTCTTGTGTGTCCTGTTCGGAACTGAAAGATAAGAGTTTGATTTCTCCTGCTGAGTCTGTTTATGTTGTCGTTGTCTGTTGGGCAGGTCATTTCACTAAAGACATTTCGGCCAGTCGGCCCGTTTGCCCATCTGTTCAGCCAGATTTCCCTTGTGTTGTTTCTGAGAATATTTTTGACTGTTCTCATGCTGCAGTGTCTGTCCTTTTGTTGTTTAGAGGCTCCTGTTTTAGCATCCAGGTACCATATGTAGACGCCATATCTTGAAATGTGGATATATAGAAGAATGGGGCGTATCTCATGGAAAGAGATGAAAACAAATAAGGAGGTCCTAGAAAATCTAGGTATGAAAAGAGAACTAATGAGAGAGGTCAAAGTTCGGCAGCTAAAATACTTTGGCCACATAAAAAGGCATAACACCTTGCAGAAGACCATAACAGAAGGGAGAGTTGAAGGTAAACGTGCAAGGGGAAGACAGCGCTATAAGTGGGAAGATAACATCAAGAGATGGACGGGAAAGAGTCTATCAGAGTGTACCACCAAGACAAGAGACAGAAGACGTTGGAGATCCATTACAGCCAACCTCCGTTGTGGAGATGGCAACTGATGATGATGATGATATCCTGCAAAAGAGGTGGTCTTGAAAGCTGAACCATCTGTGTAGGCCTGGATTGCTGATGTTGGGTAGCTGTTTATGGTCTCCAAGGCACACGTCTTCAAGACTGTGGGTAATGTTTCCTTGTTGGCCGTTTTATCTATCAGTTGTGTTTTGACAGTTGGTTGATGGAAGTTTTCCCAAGGGGGTGGTCCAAAGTATTTGTTTTCCAATTCTCTCTCTTGTGGGAGATGGTGTTTATCATTTTCCTCTTTGGCTATGTCCAGGAAAGATAGTTGTTTCAGTCTTCGTGTTTGTTTCCAAGTGTCAATAAGTACTTTGTTTGGGTGGTCTTTATTTTGTCTCCTGTATTGAAGCACTACAGCTTCAGTCAGTGCTCTTTTAAGCCTGATATCCAGCGGCTCTATATTGGCATCTATCTCACATACGGCTGTGGGTGTTGATCGCATCATTCCACAAATTGACCTGAGAGCTTGGTTCTGCACACGGTCCAGAGATGAGATGTATTAGTACTCACAATGGTCTGGAGGGGGAGGCCATAGTATATCACTGATCTCACATAGCCGAGATATAGTTGACGAAGGGTTTGTTTATCCGCTCCCTAATTTGTACTAGCTAGTCGTGTGATAAGGTTTAGGCGCTTACATGCTTTTTCCCTGACGTTGTAGATGTGTCCATCTAGTTTCAATTGTCTGTCCAGTTTTACTCCTAGATAGACTGGGTACTCCTCTTTTGTTAGTGTTTCCCCACTCAGTTTGATGTTGATAGGTCTTTTTGCTATTTTGTGGCTGCGGGTGAAAGTTGTGTATACAGTTTTCTGCGTATTGATTTTAAGTTTCGACAGTTCCCAATATACTGACATTGTAAGCAGAGCTCTGTTGATCTTGGCTTTTGCCAGAATGGGATATTTATTGGTAGTCCAGATGGCAAGGTCAACAGCAAACAGCGCCTTCGACACATTCAGATGTTTGGCAAGGTCATTAATGAAGATGAGGAAAAGGGTGCAACTTAAAGGAGAGCCTTGAGGCAGTCCTTCTTCCAGCGTTCTTTTCCGTTAAATTGCACCAGCATAGTTGGTAGCTATGGTTCTACTTGTTAGGAAGGCCTGTATCCATCGAATCATTTTCCCTCCTATTCCCATTCTTCTCATCTTTAGCAAAAGTCCCTTTCTCCAAACTCTGTCGTAGGCTTGCTCAAGGTCGATGAACATTTCTATCGTGCTTTTTCCCTCTTGAAAGCCATCAATCACATTCTGTGTGAACGTGAAGAGGGGTCATCCGTGCGGCAGTTACGTCTGAAACCTGCCTGGTTGTTGTCAAGAAGGTTCCAGCTTTCCAACCACCAGTATAGTCTGTTGTTTACCATTCTCTCGACCAGCTTGCCTAAGTATGAAGTGAGGGATATGGGCCTATTCTTCTTTGTGTTCCCAGTGGTTTCCCTTTCTTCAAAATAGGTATGATGGTTGCTGTCAGCCATGCTGATGGTAACTCCCTCGTTCCACGTCTTGTTGATGAACCATAGAAGTGTCTCTTTTGCCTTTGACCCTAGTTGACAAATCATCTCATTTTTAATTTTATCTCGTCTTGGAGCTTTATTTTTGGCCATTTTCCGTAGTGCCATTCTCAGTTCTTGTGGGCGGAACGGATCGTCGAACGCAGCCATATTGGTCTGATCTATGTTACGCGTGGATGTGTTCTGTAGGAGCAATTCGTCTAGTTTCTTTCTCTGTTGTGTTTTATTTACACTGGCATAAAAATTGTTGAAGACATCGGCTTTCTTGCTGCTTAATGTTACTTCATCACCACTTCCATCCACTATAGGTGTTGGGTTTGTCTTTTTCTTCCTTCCCTCGAGATTACTGAGGAGTCTCCAAACTTTGTTCCCTTCTCCGTTTAGATCTAGTATGTTTCAATTTTCTTTCCAAGTCTCCCGCTTATTCTTCTTGGTGACTGTTGAAGCGGGTTCTTGCTTCCATTCCTTGTTGAAGGTCAATGATTAGATTGTTTTACAATTGGTTAGCATAAGAGGTGACTGTCGTAGATTTTTGATAGGGAAATTAAGACTTGGGTTGGTCCCTTCTGAATAGGTTAGAATGAGTGATAGCCACAGTGAGATGTGATAATAGAAATAGAGTTCCACGAGTGAGATGGTAGAAGTTTATAGAGGCTGTCCCGGAAATCGAGAATCTCTCTCTCTCTCTCTTTCCGCCTATCTTCTACAACAGATCCAAAGGAGTCAGACAGTCTATAAAAAATAGGTATATTAATATATATCTATCCACTCACGTGCACACACATACAATTGACAATATGTAGACGCACACACGTGGGAAAACTAATAACAAGGATTATATATATATATATTATGGGAACGAACTGACCACCACACTGAAATAAATGTAGGTATAGTTTAATTATCATAGTAAACTTACATCACAACATATAAAATACATCAAAAGCATACACATAGTCATAAAAATCAAGGAATGCTACAATAGTGATAGACCCGTTTGTATGGTCCTCCCCTGGATATATAGCTCACAGTCCCGTTAGAAGAAAAGTGATAACCCCAAAGAGTTACAGATGCATATGATTGAGTCTATGGTTTCCCCCTTTTAAGGTATGGACAGACTTGATACTCTGCTTTATTTCTAAGGGTAACTATTGTTAGCAATAACTTGCATAAAGGAAGTTGCAACGTGGGTGACTCAAACAAAGAACATCCTTCAGTCTACTTTCACTCGGTTCTTTCATCAGGGCCCTGATATACTTACAATCGTGCTGTTGCTCGCCGTCTGGCGCAAACTTTGGGACACTCACATACTTTTTATCTGTTGCTGTCGTTTAATGAAACGGATCCCAGCTCTGCAGATTTGTTTGTTGGTTTCATCAAAATAGATCCGGGGAGCGTCTGCTTTATGCGATAGTTATTTCAGACTAAAGTTAGTGTCACTTGACTCACGCGGTAAGAATTAGGCTTAACCGGGCACACAATGTCAGAACACGAGGTTTCCCTTAATTAGGAAGATGACCGGTGGACAACTTCTCTCAACAAATAATCTTGGTTCACCACACACTTACTTACTTACTTACTTAGTCGTTCCCCTTCTACCGTGAGGTGTAGACGTTTGGAAGAGAGAGCGCGACACCACCCCACCGGCCGCCCCTCCCCCCGGCCCGGCCCCACTCCAGTCCCCGATCCTTCAAAGATTGTCTAATGTTGTCCTCCCAGCGGACTCTGGGTCGTCCTCGGGGTCTTGATCCCTGGCTCCCTGTTTCCCATGCCTGTCGTGGTATCCGATCTTCTCCCATTCTGCAGACATGGCCAAACCATCTTAATTGGGACTGTTCTACCTGGGTCTGCAGGGGGTAGGATTTAAGGCCCTGACATATCGTCAGGCCGCGCACCACGTCTCCTCCTGTCACTTCAACCACCTTCCTCAGATACCTCATTTCTGAGGTTTGGATCTGGCTTTTATGGACCGCAGTCATTGCCCACGACTCGCATCCGCACGTCAAGACTGGGACACAGGTGGAGCGGCACACAGCCATCCTCGCCCTCCCACCAACCTCTCTCCCGCCGAGGAACCCTCGACTCACGGCCTGAAAAAGTCTCCCAGCCGCCCCCCCCCCCCCGAGTGGCCAACTCTTCCCCGATGCCTCCCCCTCGGTCCACAACAGCTCCGAGGCATTTAAAGTGGCCGACCTGCCCCAGGACCCGCTCCCCCAGCCCAATCTGATGTTTTCTTTCTTCTCGTGACCACACACTTGGTCAAATAATGTCGGAAAGTTAATGTGTTAGATTTCTGTAATTTTTCTCGCCACAAGGCAGCATGTACATTAAAGTTAATGTAGAAATATGCACTGGCTCAAAGGCCCAGTATAAGCATTTATTAGGTATGCCTCTGTACAAAACGCCGGCAAAGTTTGGGTTACCCCAGTATTCACTGAATAAAGAAAAACCACATATGAAATATGTTACATATTATGTACTCAATATAACTTACGTTTTTAAAATGCAAGCGTACAGCTTGACTTATCATTTAAAACTTCCCGTGCAATAAGTTATATTTAAAAATCATCAATCCTCATGAATTAGGAATACCTACGTATTCCGTCAACACTCAGGAGGCATTTAGCATTTATAAGTTAGCTTAGAAAAATTGTTCCCGTCTGGTTATTTAGCAGTTAAATTAAATTCATTATAGCTACATTGTTGTTTAAGCTAGAAATTATAATTTATTCTGCTTTCCACTGAAACACGTCACTATAAAATAATACAGACTATATAAATTAAGCACTCTGCACCAAATCTAACTAGTGAAATATGAAATAAGCGATTATCACTTTAAACACTTCACAAAATATAGATAATTATTATAATATATATACCTCAACACACAGAACTACAGGTAATCGAACACTTTAGAATTATACGCTGATATATTTATTTGAAGTCTAGAGCTCGGTAAATTTCCGAACAAACTAGGGCTTCGCTATACAGCTTATTCTATTCACGAGCAACCTGTCTACTGCGAATTTTGAGGACTGAATGAAAATAAAGTTAACATTCTGGTTATATCTATTTCCAAACAAAGGGGTCCCAACTTTATTTCGCCAAACGAAATAATCTCCCCTTTCCGTCTAAAACACCTTACATCAACTAGAAGACTACCATGAACTGACACTCGTGCGTTTTCACACCTCCCGCTGTCCAGGCCAACCGTGAGTGCCTTGTCAGCTGGGATTTCCAGACAAATGTCTCAAACTGCGCCGAGGAGATGTCGGCTATCGCGCCTCACTGCGCGCTCAGCCGATGCAACTCGTTGTGGCAGGTGAAAATGCAGACAACTTTGTCGCCTATAGGTCTGGCGAAAGCGAATATTCACAGTGTATTTCGTCTGGTGCAGGGAATGCTGTAGACATATGTCGGCTCCTATGTCTGGCCAGACGAAGATATTCACAGTTTCGTCCACTGGCACCTAATGCATTAGAATGCATTTTAACGCTCTCTCTCTCTGACAAGTTATGTCATAAATGCGTTTACCAGTGTGAGAAAGAAAAATGTAAAGTTGAGAATGGGGAAGAAAATATTTTTCGCAAACTAATGGATGCGAAAAATACAGGAAAAAGGTAAAGAGTGATAATAAAATAGAGGATACGGGTGAAAGAAAAAGAAGAGGATATAGGCAATTTATGATCAATAAACTCTCTGTCTCCGACTATATAAGGAAAAGACGATGGTCTTATATCGGTCATGTCCTACGAATGCAAAACAACAGAATACCACTACAGGCGCTCACTTGGGTTCCTGAGGGTAAGAGGAAAAAAGGAAGACCAAAAGAAACACTCAGAAGAACAAGAATAAGAGAAGAAAGAAAGTTGGGCCTAAATAATGTGCAAGAGCTAAGAGGAGTGGCGTCACAACGAACAACCTGGAGAGCACTGGTTTCTGCCTTATGCGCCGTGTTTGGTGCTTAAAGAATTTATTATTATTATTATTATTAAACTCTCTGTGACAGTGACATCGTTCTTATTCCCTTTTAACTCCAACTAATTAGTGTTATTGTTAGTGTCCTTCATCAGAGAAGAGCGGATCGTGCATTGTTATATTATAAATATGTGGCTAATATTACAGCCAACTTCCAAACTTGATTTAGTAAATAACTCCTGGTATTTTGAGTCCAACGAGCATCGATTTAATACAGTGTACGCATACATCACATCACAGTTAATTCATAAACAATACATTGCATCGCAGGAATCATTTTCATTATTCATATCTGTATCGTGCAGTCCATTCCAGTCGTATAAGTTAATTATCAGCGTTGTCAACAAATCATAGTAGGCTGTATACATGCGTGGCTGCTATGCAGACCACCAGAAATGATACCAACTAGTTTGTGAGAGCGAATCATATAAAACATCAATACTCCCTGAATTCCTGACTCAATAACTAATGGTTATAATTAACCAATTCCTGATTCATCGTTTCATCAAATATTAATACGGCTGACCCTCAAGCCTAATCTCCAAGAAATACTTCTGCACTTCATACTATATACGGGAGTGAATCAAAACACATCTGACTTGCTTCAAGTTCAGATTCGGAAGGGTGAACTAGATTCGTAGTCAAGCGTAACCTTATCAACGCTACCACGTCACAATCGAACCATGCGATTTGCGTTCAATAAAAACCCTGAAGCATAAAAACATTCTATATTAAAAACTCTCAACCTTTAACGCGTACTTTAAACGCGCTAACAAATATAGCAGACGACATCGTTAAAACATGTCGTAACAGTGACATGCCTTACTTTTGCTGTCCACATGTTGTACTCTGTTTTATTTAGGGTGGTAGGGTACTTTTCAGCCTTCTTTCTAGCCTCTCTCCTCTCTTTGACTGCTTCAGCTAGTTCAGATGTCCAGTAAGGTTTATACTTCTTATGCTTCCCCCTTGGAATGCACTTTTTGGCAGCTGTTAGGATTGTGGTACATATGTTGTTGTATGTAGTATTAATGTTAACAGTTCTAATTATTAGACTGAACCCAACGTCAGTTTCTCGGCCGTAGCAGTCCCAGTCTGCTTTCCTGAAGTTCCAGGATGGTTTACCCAGTTATCACCTTACGTCATTCTATCCTTTCAAATATTTGTTCAGCTATGGTCACCTGCCAGATCATTGCTACTGCTTGTGCCATCAATGACATCCCTTTCTTTATTCTCACTTCCTTGATGTCAGCTGTGTTCGACGTCCAATATTCATAATTGGAGTAAAACTTGCCAGCAGATTTATATTATCTTCAAGACATGTCAGCAGTCCCCTAAATAGTACAAGCTAAAGCACCTGAAGCAGCTGCAGTGTCTGCATCCTCTTCAGCATCTGCCAAAGGTCATTCTATTTAAGTTTCATACACTCATACCACACGTTCAGGATTTCCAGTATTTATAAGATATCCAAATATTTCTAAAGTATAATGCTCCCAACATAACCCATCAAGTTCTACAAATACAGTACCTTATCGGACACATCAGCTACAACTTAGTCAGGATGTATAAATACTGAACAAACACTGTTTATCATAAGTTGCAATCATATGCTGAGAGCACAGCATCTGCATCAGCATATGGATAATCATAGGGCATGATTATCTGTACAGCTATATGCACACTGTGCAAAAATACAAATAATCAGCAACCGTACAATAATGAAAAATACCAAACAATTTTTTATCTTAATGTATAGACACAGAAAGACAAATACAACTGCTTATTTACCAATACCATAATTAGCAAACAAATACAATTCAATGCAAAATTACGTTTAAAACATTTAGTAGTACAGTAGTTATAGCACACTTCAGTCATAACTGAGTATAAGAATGCGCCACTGAGGTGAAAGATCTCAGTTACTTTTTTCCTGGTTTTCTTTTCAGTGTGTTCTTTTCTCTTCTGCTTTTTGTGATATCTTCTTTTCGCCCAATCTAAGGTAGCACCGTAGGGAGCATTGCCACTTTGTGTGATTGGCAGCATCATCCCGGTTGTTCTTTTGCCATCTGCCATTTGTCCGTAGAAAATATATTTGCAACCATCCTCCATGCAGCGGACATGGCTAAGCCAGCGTAGTCTGTGCTGTCTAGGCAGTGTATACGATTTTTTTGAATGTAAAACTTTTGCCTCGTTTTGGCGAGGCGCGTCCCGTTCAACCTAGTAGGTTATATTAGGGCTTTTTATACCTGAACTGTACGTCCGGCCAGATTTTTTAAAAATTGTTGACATATCCGGCTTTTATGCGATTTACTAAATAACATGAAAGATGCCTTTTCGAAAATTCCACATTTGATTTTCAGATTCGACGACTGAATTAAAGTTGTCTTCTCTTCAGTATACAGCAAATAATTTATCAAAAATCCCGTAAGCTTTTCGTATTTGTTGGATTGTTTATGATATAGATTTATCACATGTTATTTTAACTTGGGGTTTGGTTATTTTCGCTCTTTATGTTTTATTTTGTTATTTTGTTTTTTGGCCCACTTGTTACGAAAATATAACACTGTAATTGTTAAGACGGTATTAGGTTTAGTTAATTAAAACCTCGTCGGTTGTGGCCAATTACAGATACTTTTAACTTTGATGGTGAATTTAATATTCGCATATGAAATGAAAAGCAACTTCCATGTTTTGTCAGTGGTCGGCAAGAATCAGAAGAAGAATGTCTCGTGTGCAGAGGTGACACATTTGTGCCAGTTGGAAATAATGGTGTGGCTGGTTTACCCTGCGCCCCCCCCCTTTCCTAGGCTAAAACAAAGCACACATCGATGAAAACAGAAAAAAAGCTAGAGAACACTGCCGTAGATCTGCGATAGGTTAATTAAGACTTGGGTTGGTCCCTTCTGAATAGAAAGAGAAACAGGTGATAGCTCAGTGAGATGATAAAAATGGAAACAGATTTCACGCGTGAGATGGAGGAAATATATTAGAGTCGTTCTCTGACCCTCGAGATGATTTTCTCTCAGTCAGCCTATCATCTACAACAGATTAAGATTTGTCAGACCGTCTAGTATGATATATAGTAATATATATCCCTCACATACACACACACATAAGTGACTACAATAGACAACAGACGTGAAACTATGACAATGGAAATATAGATAATTGGGAACGAACTGACCGACACACTGGAATAAGTTTAAGTGAATTTTAATTATCAGAAAAATTCCATCACAACACCTAAAAATTACATCAAGCATATACAAATAGTCATAAAGTCAATGAATTGCTACAAGAATGATAGACCCATTGGTATGATCCTTTCTCTCGATGTATAGCCCACAGTCCTGTTAGAAGAAAAGTGATAGCCCCAAAGAGTCACGGATACATCTGCTTTAGTCTAATATTTTCCCTTTTAAAGGTATGAACAGACTTTGATATTAGTATGATCTTTTCCCTCGATATATAGCCCACAGTCCTATTAGAAGAAAAGTGATAGCCCCAAAGAGTCACGGATACATCTGCTTTAGTCTAAGAGTTTCCTTTAAAGGTATGAACAGGTTTTGATACGCTTATCTATCCTAAGGAAAATATTGTTAGCAACAATAAAAAACTTGCATTAAAAAATACAAAGTGGGTGAAATTTGGTATACCATAAAAGAGTCACTCGTTCCTGCTTTCTCTCTGTTCATTCATCAGGGCCCTGACATACATTCTTACCTACAATCGTGCTGTTGTTCGCCGTCTTGCGCAAACTTTAGGACACCCACACCCTTTAATCTGTCTTTCTTTTAATGAAGCGGATCCCAGCTCTACAGAATTTTGGGTTCATCCACTGGTTCCGGGGAGCGTCCTCTTCATGCGAATATTTTTCAGACTAAGGTTAGTGTCACTTGAATCACGAGGTAAGAATTAGTTTTAAGCGGGCTCACAGTGTCAGAATCACGAGGTTTCCACTACTCAGGGAAAATGTCAGGTTTGTAACATCAATCAAAGGTAAAATTCTTGGTCACACCACAGTTTGTCAACAATGTCGGAAAGGTTATTGATTGTAATATTTTACTTGCCATACGGGCTGAAATGTACTTGAGTTTTTCTCAGGAAGAATTAAATCTGGCGCGATAGGCCCGTTACTTCATTTAATCTTAAGTTCATGAAATGGGTACTCTGTCGTTCTGAATGCCAACACAATGCCCGACAGGTTTTACTTTATACACCCTAGTCTTTAAGAAAAAAATGTTTTAGTTCTTCCCAGATATATCTCCGTACTTAAACGCTGGTAGAGTTGGGCCACCCCAGTTTCACTCCAAACAGAACTACGGGTATCACAACTTAACTAAGAGTTTCACTTATAAATATAAGTATCTAGAACGACGCGATCACGTCTACTGCAACTAGGAGTATGAATGACAAGTCTAAAACGCAGGGTAAGATATATGAAAACAGACAAAGGATGCGCGCTATTTCGCAAAACCCCCGTCTCCCCCTCTCCTCTTAACACTTAACATACTAGACGCATGCCATAACTGCCACAACGCGTCTTAGACACCTCCCGCCGACATGTCTCATTTCTGAGCTATGCATGAGGGCGCCGTTCACACCTAACACCGAGAAACTTAACCGTAGAGCGCCGTGTCAGATGAAAATGTTAGACGATATGTCTGCCATCCCATGTCTATCGAGACGAATTTCTCACACTATTACGTCTCGTCCAAGGACTGACACATGACGTAATAAAATGCGTTTCTAATTGAGAAAAGAAACGGCAGAAGTCAGAATAGGAAAATATATTTAGTCGCAAACGAACGAATGCGAAAAACAGGAAAAGGATAAAAGAGCGAATATAAAGTAGAGGACACGGGTAGAAAAGAAAAGAATACAGAAAATTTATTGATCATAAATCTCTATGCGACAAACACTTGCGTCTTAGAGTTCTCGATCAAAATTTACAAAAGAACAGTGTGAAGTTGCTACTACAGAAGGTCCTTTCGCTCCTGACTCTGTGAAACATCACAATGTTTCAAATCAGTGCGTTGTACTTCAAAACGCATTCAGTAATTTAGAAATCGCCAACAAATATGCATGCGTCAGAACCAAAACTACCGTTTTGTCATTTATGTGACTACAATGCGATCGAATGATACAGTTTTTTGAAAGACTGGAAGAAAACAGCGTTGCTCATTATGAGGTTGTCATTCATGGGAACAAACATAGCGCGGGCAAAATTTTAATCATTCAGCATTTGGACTGAGTAGTTGGTAGTTTACCATTTAAGTTAATTAAGGTGCAGAATACACTAAATAAGGTACTGTATACAATGCAAAAATATCCACCTGAAATACTCGTAAAATATCTTAGTTAAAGAAGATTGTGTATCATCTTAAGATATCAAAAAAACCACAAAATCAAGTTGATTTGAACTATTTGATACGTAAAACAAAAAGTTTCCCTATCATTTACTAATTCAAATAAATAGATCCTATTTGTTTGTCCTCCTTTCCCATCATAATGACTGCCCTTGTCCTCCTTTTCATGGCAAACACATTGCATATTGTCCTCCTTTTTCCTTTGAATCGTATGTCAACCTTAGTGTACACATGCTTTGAATACCAGCACGTGACAACACCTAGACATTTGTCACTTTGTCCTTCACGAAATACCAAGGAGGTGGCGTAAACACCGTAGATGGAAGGTACCGAGCCTTCTTTCTTGCTTAGCATAGGTTATCCATGTCTCGCTGCCAGATAAAAGTGTGCTGTGACGCAGGCATTATATATGTGGTAAAGTGGGATGTTATAAATATTATAGGGGACTTAGTGTACTGACTGAGATCAGCTGTGAAGGTATCTGTATCTAATAAGTGTGGTGTATTACAGATGACCTTACTTGCTACCACATTTATACCTCAGTCAGAATTATTCTGGAATATTGTGATGACTACGTTAAATGTCTAGGGATATGAAAATGATGTAGTGTAAGTCACAACAACAACAGACAGATAAACAATTTATTTTATTCCACAACACTGTACAACACTGTGACACTCACACACATATAACACTCTATAAGACTATCTTAACTGAGTCAAGTGTAAAGTTTCAAATATATATATGTATTAATTACTGTCAATAATAGATATCCTGATTCAACTACACAGTGAACCAGGAATCACAATCAAGGGTAATTACAAGTAATATGTACACATTTTATAAATATAATCTTTGTATTGACATATTTTATTATTCTTATCTTATGTGTGTAAGTTGTGAAGTAGTAATATGAGGTAATACTGGTTTTGTTTTTCAAGCTAGGTTGTTGTTTGTCATCATGACTTCAAGTGTTTGATTAGCTTGGAAATAGTATTGGGAAAAGTTCACAGTTCCTGTCATTTGCAACAGTTTATTGTCCCTCTGTGTTAAATATAATGTCTATTTTAGAGGGGGGCACATAATGTTGAGCTCCTCTGGCCACAGAAGCTTATCTTTCGTGATGGCGGCAGGAAAAGACTCCTCTGCTCGATTGCTTCCTGTGTTCTGGAGACACCTCACTGGTCGCTATCTGGACCAAGGAGTATGCTGTCAGCCTCTGGATTCAGCAAAACTCAGACCAGGTGCTGCTTCAATAACTTAGGACCACGGTCCCACGATTCATGGAAATAATACACAATACGTTGACTGGCAATGAATATGGCACAAACTCCGATCTGCCTCTGTCCAAGCTTTTATTTAGAAAATATGCACTTTTCCTACAGCGAAAACATAGGAAACTAAATTTAGTATTTGTAGTCCGACTAATCGTGTTTAGCCTTACATATCAGTCCCGCCAATCAAATAGGATTTAACATGGTGGCCCATTTCCCGTACAATGGTGGTTTCAAAACATGCCACTGTGCGATTATTATTTGGTGTTGTCCGACATCCTCACTATTTTCTTTTGGCTATAATTTGTCTAGCAAAACCAAAGCGGCCAAAACCTTTTTCTTTGATTTCACTCTACAACTCATTAATTATTCCCCTGAGAAATTTCTCCGGGAAACGCAGCGCTTGAAGTCTTATGCCATCTCTTTTTTTTTCCTATGCCTTCTTGTGGCGAGGTGCGTTCCTTTAAACTTAATTGGTTATATTAGGGCGCAATTTGCCAGTCAAATTATACCATCTTCTGCCAGCGACCGGGTTTTTATAGAACACCCCCACGCATGATAGCCTTTGTTCATCTCAGGGAAACTCAAGTCTATGAACCTTGCAATCAAATTAAACTGTTTGTTTAATCATGGAAACTTGAAGTATTCGATGCGTCGATCGCTAATGCACGTGAAAAACGACATTGAATTTGACTATAAAGGCGGTAGTTATAGGCTGGTGGACACATAAGTGTACACTGAAACAGACCGCAAGATCTTTTCTATTTGGACATGCACCCCAATATAATCAATGGACCCTGCCTGTGTCTAGAAAAAACGGGTGCGCCTCGCCAAAATGGGGCACATTTTTATTATAAAAAATAAAGTGTTAACAATACGTCCGCAACCTTACGGCTATAGTGGAGTTAAACTGAGATTTCCTATCATACTGCAAAAACGACCCATTACCGCAGCTCACTAGACTCTAGTTTTTCCCCATTGTCTGGGGGTAACCAACTACAACGTTAATATATTATATACCTAGTTATTACCGTGTATATAATTTCTAGCCATAATTTATAGTTTTCTGAAAATGTTCTTACTCAATAATGTGTAGGAATTTGTCCGTGGTGTTACCCAGTGTAAATAATTTTATAGAAAGAAGCCACATAGTTTAGAACTACGTGCTTGGAAGGCAACCAATGTATATCAGTGTTGTAGTTAAAATAACTTTTACGATTATTCACCCACCAGCTAGAGCAGGAGTTTGTCTATAAAATGTAAATTTACGATCTATTCCAGGTGCATAAGCTCATTATACATGTATGTACTAATTTTAGGTTTTATTATTGCCCTCTTGGTGCCTATCCGCACGGGGCGCATACCAATTTAATTATATGGTGTGGTAGTATTAACATGTTTAATGTAATGGAAACTCACGTAATTTCATATTATGAAAAGTGCATTCTCAAAACGGGGACTAAATTTTGAAAAACCAGATGTTCATTTCGATGAGGACACAATTTGATTTCACTGAAAGAGTTATTACTGCTCTCTTTTCCATCGTCTTTCTTCATGGTATTTTCAAGCACATTTTGCATTTGCATCGTTGCTAAAGTTATCTTGTTCAAAAAGTTATCTTGACTAGACTTCAAACTTTAACTTAATACACCCTTGATTTATTCTTACACGGACGTTATCTTGCCGACACCAAATTTCCTCGTTAGAAATCTTCAGGAACACCAGCTTAGTCATAGACAACACCTTTGATATCTATGTTCCCGTGTAAATATCGTCAGAGATGCCACCTTGGAATATAGATTATTTTGGAATACGCCTGGCCGACATCAACTGGTAAACGTTTCAAGGCTGAGTCGCGGTTTAAACAAAAGACGGTCACTACCGGGATACACAATAGCCGGCGCGACAATGGACTCAGGCGACAAAGGCCCCGGGACACAGACAACAACGTTTGTTTCCAGATGCTAAAAAGAGAGCGGCATGCGTCTTAGATGTGAACAAGGAAATTAGCGAAAATCGTCTCGCAAAGGATGACATAAATACGCGGAAAGCGACAATGGACGCAACATTTGTGACAGGAGAAGGCGGGTGATTTTTTATTGACTGGCCACACCGAAAAAAGCGGGTTGTCACGCAAATTAACCCATAGCACGGAATTAAAAGTTGATAGCAAAAAGCCCACCCACTTGTAGCAAGTGAAATTCGCTGACAGGGCACGGAAGGGTGTAATCGCAAAAGCCATAAGATGGAGGTATAGCTTTTGGTTTATATGCGGAGTTATACGTCACAAGCCCAATAGACCCACCTTGGACTAACACGCAATATAATGCACCGCGGAGTCCGCCAGAGAGCAGTACAGTTTCAACAACATGGTGTAGATAATATCTCAGAGCAAAGCCTGCAATTAATTCAGTGTGGATAAAATAATTCATATCTGTGGTGTATTGTGTTCTTAAATGAGTTTGCGAAAGGGAAAATTAAAAACCCAATAACAGTTTCATCATTATCTAGTTCGTTAATGTATCATTCGTGCTGTCGGTGTTAAATATTTAAATGGCCATGTGGACTTCAGAACAATACATCACCACAGCAAGAGTGTGCATGCAGGATTCACTGCTAGCCCTTGAAAGTTGGTCCAAAAGTGGTTGCTCAAAATAAATGAACAAAAAACTACACACACTATTTTTACCTTGTCAAATAAACCACAGCAAGCAAAGCTGCAACTAAATGGGCAGGCAGTACGAGAAGATGAAACACCAACATACTTAGGAATCACACTAGACCGCCGAATGACATGGAAATCACAGATTAACAAAATACAGCTAAGGGCAAAACTTCGCATGGCCATCATGAAAAAGCTAGCAGGTACCACATGGGGTGCTGATGAGAATATCCTCAAAAAGCTGTACACAGGCAGAGTCAGACCTGCTATGGAATATGGCATCACAGCTTGGTCGACGGCAGCAAAGTCAAATTTTGACAGAGTAAACAGACTCCAAAACCAAGCAGCACGTATTATAACAGGGGCCCTAAAGTCTACACAAATCAACCATATGGAAAACATCACAGGGCTACAGTCAATGGAGGATAGACGTGACAGCAGAGTCTTAAAACAAGCTGAAAAATTTAAGAGGCTCGAAGGACACCCCATGTACCAAAGAATGAATAGGCTAGGAAGAGGCAGGCTCAAGCGAACTAACTTTGTCGCCCAAGCAAAAGAAAAAATTAACAATAATACCATACTAGCAAGCTCAGTTGCAAAGAAAATCCCAACAAGCTCAACTATCCCACTGTGGAAAATAAGATGCTTTCCTAAGTTAAAATCTGATATTCCAGGCATTGAAGGTAAGGGAACACAGACAGAAACACAAAGAAAGTGTATAGCAACCAAGTATATTGACCAAACATTTCCAGCAAAGCTTTGGACACATGCATATACTGATGGTTCGGCAACAAATGCAGTTGAAAATAGGGGTGCCGGCATCCTCATAAAATTAAAGAATAGAATTCACTCTATGGCAATTGCCACTGGAAAATACTGCAATAACTTCTGTGCTGAAGCAGAAGCCCTGAAACAGGCAGCTGAAACTCTTATTGAATGCAAAGCACAGGCAGAAAAACAGATAGTAATCTTTTCAGATGCCCTCTCAATAATATCAGCGCTGAAGAGCCACCAAACTAAAGGATTGAAAGATCTGATAATCTCCCTTGAAAGACTAGCCGAATGCTTCAAGAAGTGCTCTATCCAGTGGATACCAGCCCATTGCAACATACCAGGAAATGAGGAGGCAGATAGACTTGCTAAGGAAGGAGGTGCCTTGCAACAAAATAATATAGAGACAACTTACGCAACGGCAAAGACTACTATAAAGGCTACATTCAAGTCCAAATGGGAAAGAGAGCACACGGGAATTTGAAAAATGATGCATATCATCAACTATCCAGAAAAGAACAGGTCATCATTTTTCGGCTACGCACTGGTCACAACAGATTGAGATACCATCTGTACCACAAATACAAAATTGGTGCAACAGATCTCTGCACCTGCGGTACCAGCCCAATGACAGTCGAACACCTGCTGCAATACTGCCCAACCTACAGTAATGAACGGAGTAGCATATGGCAACAACCCACTTCTGTAAACGAAAAACTGTTTGGAGATGTTGGGAGCCTTGGGTTGACTACTGCCTTTATTAGAGTCATAAATGTGGAAGTCTGAAGGCGAACGAGGAAGAAGAAGAAGAAGAAGAAATATTTAAATATAGGGAAACCTCTACATTTAAATGAGACTGGCGGAATCTTTCTTTTACGGGATCTGAGAACAGAAGCTAAGGTTGTGGAGAAATAGAACACTTTCCATAATTTACTAGAAAACTCTCTCCAGTGGAAAGCATTCGTATTCTCTTCCTCTTCTCCTTATCTTGAATAGGTATCTTTCTTTCTTAACGAGCCAATTTCTGGAGACCTTCTTCATAATATTTCATAGGCCATCCCCAGTGAGAACTACTGTTGTAGCTACACTAAGGTCAACTTACGATAATCATAGCACTCCAGGCAAACACATAGGTGGGTATTATCTCTCAGCATTTGTCGAAGAGTGGGAATGCTGAATGTTCATGTATCTCTCTGGTTGTTTACACGATGGATGCATCCTCTCATACGTCCATCTCTGCTAGCCTTACGTTGGATGCCTAATACCAAAAGTCTTAACCTTTTTCTCTAGCAGGCGATCATTAATTATTCTCGATATCTCTCCCTTACCCACAGCCAGTGTTCTAACTTGATGCTAGTCTGTCAGTTCTCTCCTGCAGTGTCCCATGTATGCTATTAACCATTTATTGTCGGCCAGAGCCAGTTCTGTAAATAAGTATGTCATCAGCAAAAGGCAGTGTTCGTCCCAATCCTGTTGGCTAAATGGTCGCTACTTTTGCTGTATAGCACGGGTGTTAGTGGAAAACCCTGGGGTAGTCGCGGGAAAATGTGCATTGTGTCTGATGTCCATTTTCCCACGCGAAACGCTACTGATCTCTCAGTCAAGACAGCTGCTTTCCATCCTTTTAGCCATCGGTTAATGCCGCAAGCCATTACATAGTTCAATAATGTTTCAAAGTGACACTGTTACAAGCATCCTCTAGGACTGAATGAGTTAATGTTCTGATGTACATGAAGGTACAACTAAATTTCTGCTATGTGAGCTGCATGTAAACAGAGGTCTCATGTTCAGAATTAGTATTGTGCAATTACCAGGAAGGACAGCCCATATTGGAGGGACAACGGGAAGGACTTATTCAGCAAATAAAACAAGAAAACCACATGCACATAAATGGTAAGTACAAATTGGTAATTTACCTTTAAATAATGTATGTATGTGTATATACTTAATAAAGAAGACTTATGAAGATATGACATATAGAGTTCTTTATGAACCATTTTGATAAGAACGGGAGTGGGTCAGGGATGCCTCTTGTCTCTATTGAGACATCGACATGACACAACAGAAATGGAATCCAGTGGATTGTATATATATATATATATATATATATATATAATTCAGTTCCGGCGCATACTGCTAGACAGCTGAAGACAAGGAAACAACTGAGGAAACGTTATATTCTCTCTCCTACCCAACCTTCAGAAAGCAGATTGCTCTACGAGTGTCAGTACCTGTCTCCAATTACTCACCTTGCAAAAACCCATTAAAAGAGTAGTCATCGCCAGAAAAACCATTCACCCCAACGTTAACCCAATAACCACAGTGCGATGACTCCAAGCATTGTGTAGTATTGGATCAGTAATCACCGGTTAAGCATATGCCATCTTTGCCCAATGGGCTGATCACCCGTTGGCTTGTCACACCGATTACGGAAACAACGGCAGATGGATCTATTTGTTGTTGCCCTAAAGACGCCGCTAGGCGTGATGGGAAACTACAACAGAGAAAATCAATCTGCTGTTGCCCTTAAGACGCCACAAGGCGTGATGGCCTCTGACTGCTTGGTCGGTCTTTGGCTAAGGACGGAAGAAGAAGAAGCATATGCCGGCGTCTTGTGGAAACCAATATCTCCTTCAACTCCGCGTTATCAGCACAGTGGAATTCGGGTACCCTTGTCTCTGTACGGATTACCTGGTCCCGACACAAAACCCAACGAAACCATTAGGTCAGTCGGTCCCAGTTACGAGTTAGGCCAGTGCACTTCTGAACACTCAATGCACGAGTGTCAAAATACAGCACCCTGATGTGAATGAAATTTCGCTTGACTATATCGCCGTGTTAAGTGGATTCACCGCGAAAGAATAACGTCATTTGAGTCAGCGGATTATAAAAAAATCCCCCACTCGACCCCGAGACGCCCATGACGTTGTTTTTCACAGTATTTGCAGAAATATTAGATACTCTGTTTTTCTTGTGGGATGTCATACCTAAATGTTTTCTTGATATATGCATTAATGAATTGTTAACTTTGTTATCTGATCTATTGCTGTATTGCTAAGATTGTATTTTATTCTTATTTACAATCTAAAAGAAATCATAATAACATTTTTAACCTTTTGTTATTGCACTCGTTCAAGACCTTCGTCCATATCTACAATTAAGTGACTTTATAAGCTCTTACTCTTTTTTCTGTCTATCAGGGAAAAAGGAGAGACAGCGGGCGATTCTTAAGAATATAAGTGAGTAGGGGCTTGGAAAGAGAGATAACTAATAGATCTTCATCCAGGCTGTCTTAAGATACTCCTTACCACGCATGCATCTTTATTTTCTCCCAGTCTATCTTTGCAGTCCACTAGAGTTTTAACTCAACAAAACAGGTTCTCCCAACTCACGACTGCAAAACATTTACAGCATCCGTTTTAAGACAATACACTTTATAAGCAAGCACTTACCTAATATATCATCACCACTTTCAACAAATTCACCATATGCTGAAATTCTTACAGCAGTCTTCTCACCGGTTTTCCTATTCTCCTCATTTTTTTCGTTAGCTTCAACCCTGCATATTGTTGGCAAATCAGAAGTTGTATTGCAATAACTATGGACCACAATACAACAGTCGTAGTATTCATAAATGTTAATGTCTTCTAGTCTCAGTTTCTCTGATCTTTGTTTATTATGGTTCATGATAAGAATAAATCTCATGGCCTATCACATGTGAATAATTTAGCTAATATTCAAATAAATATCATTTTAGAGTATGATAATTTCACATTCAACGTCATTTGGAATGCCAATAAACTATTCATTACTAACTTCTTCTTCTTCTTTGATCCTTAGCCGCCGACCGTCAAAGCAGTCAGTGGCCATCACGCCTAGTGGCGTCTTGAAGGGCAACAACAAATTGATTCCATTTTGCTCGGTCGGCGGCCATCCTTCTTACAGTGCCCCAACTCTGGTTCATTCTTTGCATCTCAGCCTCCACAGTCCTTCGCCAGGTTGTTTTTGGTCGGCCTCTCTTTCGTTTTCCCTCAGGGGTCCAAAGCATAGCTGTTCTTGTGATGGCACTGGGGTCTCTTCTGAGGACATGGCCAACCCAGCTCCAGCGTCTGCCAGCTATGATGGTGTGCATGTCCTCTTGCTTACTCCGAGTAAGAAGATCTTGGTTGGTGATGGTATTCGGCCAAAAGATTCGGTGAATTTTTCTTAGGCATGTTGTGTGAAAAGAGGACAATTTCGACATTTCCTTCTCTGTAACTCTCCAGCATTCCGCACCATAGAGAAACACAGAAAGCACACAGCTCTGATATAATCTTAATTTTGTGCTTGTGCTGTATTGGGAGGACTTCCAGATGTTGTTTAGGCTAAAAAAGGCTGTTCTTGCCTTATTCATTCTGATGTTGATGTCTTTGCCTGCCCCGCCGTCTGGTGTTACTATGCTTCCTAGGTATGTGAAGGTGTCTGTCTGTACCAGTTGCTGATTCCTTACTGATATGAGCTCAGGGTTGCTCACATTGAGCGTCATGACCTCTGACTTCTTTAAATTGATGTTCAAGCCCACCTGCTGGCTAAACGTATTTAGTCTATCCGTTTTTTCCTGGATGTGTTGAAGTGAATGTGCTAGTAGTGCAATGTCATCTGCATATTCCAGATCTTCCAATGTAGAAAATGTAGTCCATCTTATTCCCCTTGGACTGCCCTCTGTTGTCTGGCGCATCACCCAATCTATGACTGTTAAAAATAGAGTGGTTGATAAGGGGTACTCCTGTCTTCACCTCAAAGGTCAGGTTGCTCTTCCCAACACTACACGTAATGTTGGCATAGAGGCTTTTTATGATTGCCACTATGCAGCTTAGAATTCCATAAGCCCTCAGTATTTTCCATAAACTGTTCCTATGTATGCTGTCAAGAGCCTTTTCAAAATCAACGAAATTAATGTACAGCTGTCTTTGCCATTCTGAGCACTGCTCTATAATGTTCATTACTAACACACACCTGAAAAATGAAATTCTTTAAACCAACAATTGTGTCTAGCCTGGATGCTCATGTTCAATCAATATCCTTTAGCTCCTCAAGAAGCATAGGCCTTCAACAAACACATGCCAAGTCTTCCTGTCACGTGCCATCATCTCAGGTTCTTTCCACGTTCTCCTCATCATTTTCACCTCTGTTTCCAGCTCTCTTTCCCATGTACATCTTGGTCTACCTTTGCCTCTCTAGCCCTGGGGGTTCCAGAACAAGGACTGCCTTATCCATCGCAATCGTCTTCTTCTCATCCGGCACTTGTCTGGTTCTTGTCCCCAGTTCCACATTTGTGACTTTGTCATACCATTTCAATCCTTCTTTTCTGCGCAAGCGTTCATTTATGAATGTCTGTAACTTTTAGTTGCTGTTTTAGTTCTCCGTGTTTCAGAGAAATACAAAAGGATGATTTGACATTTGAGTTGAAGATTCTTATTTTCGTGTTGGACTTGATTTCTCTTGATCTCCATTATGTTTCGCAATGCAATAAAAGCTCCTCTTGCTTTTTGTATTCTTATTTTGATATCATTGTCCCTACATCTTTGTCTATATTACTGCCAAGATATGTGTAAGATTCTACATCTTGTTGTGGTGTTTCTTCAAGTTCAACCTTGTTATTATTTCTTGAATTTATTATCATTATCTTTGTCTTTTCCATGTGTATTTTAAGACCCACTTGTCATCGAGTATTTTCAAGTTGTTTTGCATCTGATTTTGGTTATGGGACAGAAGAGCCAATGCATCTGCAAAAGCAAGTGCATCAAGCTGTTTAGTCAGATTCCATTGGATTCCATTTCTGTTGTGTCATGTTGATGTCTCAATAGAGACAAGAGGCATCCCTGACGCACTCCCGTTCTTATCCAAATGGTTCATAAAGAACTCTATACGTTATATCTTCATAAGTCTTCTTTATTAAGTTAATGATCACACTGCACTAGCGATCGGGTGAATCAGGTTCGAGCCCTGGCGAGAACATTTGAAGAGGTATCTTCGACCGGGACTTGGATTGGAATAATTCGAGCCCTGGCGAAGACATTTGAAAGAGTGCCTTCGACCAGGGAATGGAATAACCTGAACGGCTCCTGAGCCGACCCAGCTCTAATGGGTACCTCCGAAATTGGCGAGTATCTGCCTGAATGGCGAGAGGACACTTGTCAGTGTACAGGGAAAAAGGTTTACTCACGTAAAATCAGTCTCACGTTAGACATATTAACCTGAGATTTCGCCTCGAGTATTAGCGGGCGTACGAAAAAACAAACGTTATTGATTTTCATTGGAACTCCATAATGCCTCATCAATTTCCAAAGTGATTCTCTGTCTAACTGTCAAATGTATAGTGATGAATTATATTCCAGACTTTGTTCAACTATTGTTCTCAATGGGGCTATTTGGTGTGTACTAGATCTGTCTTGTCGAAAACAAACTTTTTCATCTCTCAGTTGCGTGTCTATGGACTCGTTCAATCTCTCAAGGATGATTCTGTTTAATACTTTTCCTGGCACTGATAGTAACATTATTCCTCTATAATTTGTTCTCTCTTGTAAATTTCCCTGCTTAAGAAACTTGACCAGATAACCTTGCTTCCATTCTGTTGGTATTTCTTCTCTCTCCCAGACTTTGCATAGTAGTTTGTATAATATCTCTGTAGAGTTATCAATATCTGATTTGATGGCCTGTGATGGAATACCATCTGGATCAGCTGCTTTTCCATCTTTCAGAAGCTTTATGGCTTTCTTTATTTCTTCTCTACTTGGTCGTTACCAGTAATACATAGGTCATGACATCAGCGCCCTTCATTGTCTACACATGACAGCAGAAATGACACACATGCTGTGGAAACAACAGCTAGTTTTGACCCTTGAAGCGGTGTGGTTTTTCACTGTTACATTTATGTCTTTTATACTGTTTGCACAGTATTTTCAAATTTTCAATCCTTTCAAATTAGCTCTGTAATAGTTCTTTGAAAACAGTAAAAATTAAACTTGTCTTCCTTGTAACTGCATATCTCGGATCATGTTTATACGAAACAAATATCGGTAAGCTTCACCAATAGACTTGTTTCAAGTAGCAGCTTTTCATTGCTTCATAGCGTATTTACTATAGAATAGTATTTAGAATAGCAAAGAGTTTCTTCAAACAGCATCCTGTCATATCACATTTTTTAGTAAAATGTTACCAAACGTTATTTATATATTCAGCGCAAGCCAGAGGCGACTTATAACACTGGACAACAAATTTTGACTTTTTGTGTGTATCTAAGAAGTTACCTTTATGTTGTTTGGGCTGCTGAATATGAAAATGGCCGTTAAAACACCAGATTAGCTCTAGTTTTTTTTTAAATATCTATAAAACAAGTTTTACACATTTGAATATACATACCATATGATAATAATGCTCATAGCGGAAATGCTTCAATAAATAAATATTAGACAAACATAAAGGTATGTTTCCAGGCACTCGTAAGAAATAAAGAAGTAGAAAACTAGACAACAGAAAAACAACAGACGTGAGTGGCTTACCCAGGACTCGAACCCAGGACCTTCCGTGCGACAACCTCGCCTAGCTATGCAAGCGAATCACACTATCCTCCCTGCCATCTAGGCATCACAAAAATGATGCTTCGATGACAGGTCGTTAGGAAATTTACCATGGGCAGTCCAGCCTATTAATAACGCAATCACTTCTGTTGTTCCCTTATCATACAGTATAGGTCAGACTACACCAGACAAATGCCTTAATACTGTGTCTAGTAAATGATAGAAGACTAAGAACAGTAAGTACAGGACAGAGGGTAGGTTTTGGTATTGTATAAACATTTATAACACATAAGGAAGGGAAACCAAAGGCCTGTAAACAGTATATAAATATTAGACAAACATAAAGGTATGTTTTCAGGCACTCGTAAGAAATAAAGAAGTAGAAAACTAGCCAACAGAAAAACAACAGACGTATATTGTCTAATATTAATTTACTGTTTACAGTCCTCGGGTTCGGAAATTATTCACAGCGACCCCTTTTTGCCTGTCGCTTGTAACGAGTTTCTGGAGCATCTCTCACAAGGGTCCAACAATAGTCTGCTAGCATTGTTGCATTCCATTTCCCTTGGTACCTTTTTTCGAGGGTAGTAATGTCCCGAAGAAATCGTTCCCCATGCTCGTCACTGACCACCGCAGTTAGCAGGGAAGAAATCCAGATGAGAGTGTAAAAAGTGTAATTTCAAAGACATGTTGCACTCTAGTCTCTCGTAGCTCTGCAAGAGGGTTTCTACAAGCTCCTGGTAATTGTCAGCCTTTTTGTTTCCTAGAAAGTTTGTGGCCACTTGCTGGAAAGCATTCCAAGCTAACTTTTCATAACTTGTGAGGATATCATCAAAACGCTGATCTCGGTAGAGCTATCTGTGGACCGACAAATACACCTTCTTTGATTTTGGCCTTACTAAGTCTTGGAAATTTATCACGAAGGTATACAAATTCTGCCCCAATTCGATCCATGGCCTTTACAAAATTCTTCATTAGTCCAAGTTTGATGTGAAGAGGAGGGAGCAAGATCTTGTGGGATTCTACAAGTGAACCACTTAAGTACATTCGTTTTCCCCGGTTCAAGTTATTGTCGTTGAGGCCAAACCTTTTTCTTGTAGTATGAAGTCCTGGCACGGCTGTCCCGCAGACAGAGGAAACAGCAAAACTTTGTGTAACCCTGCTGTAGCCCCATCAAGATGGCAATGACCTTCATCATCATTTCAACCCGTAACCCGTCATGGGTCGTAGGGGTGCCATGGTGGAAGCATCAGCAGACAGGGTCCTCCACTGCTCTCTAACCTCAGCAATGTGTACAAGTGTGGAAAAACCGTGCCCTCCCTGCCATTCTATTGATGTTCTCTCCCAATTTCTTTTGCATTCCTCTGCTTTTAACTTCGAAAGGATCGTTGAGTTCAGACGAGTTACATAAAAAGCTTGTTTCACTATGACAAAATGTTCTTGTGGCCTGCATAGGTGTTTAACTCTCTCTCTAACATAGACATTTGTTTTGTGCTCGTTATAGCAAATGCGCAAAATCCTGCTATAACATTTATAGTCGAAAGCCTGAATCCTTCGCTCTGTATCTGCAGTGAGTGTCCAGCCCTCACACCCATACAAGAGAATAGATAATACAAGTGATTTGTATAATTTGATCTTCACAGGAAAACTGATGTTACTTTTCCAGATCACATTCAGCCTTGTCATGGCAGCTGAGGCCATCTCAAGTCTTGTCTTGATTTCTTTTTTTGATCTTCCATCACAACATATAGTGAACCCCATTGTGATAAAGTACATTGATACGGCGATAAAATTATTAATAATAAGTATAAAAGTTAAAATAATATGAGTAGAAATAAAAATAGTATAGTTGTAACGCGTCTTCTTTCCCCGCGCCAGTCATCGCATTGAGATAAGAACGTAGTCGTGAAACCCTATTGCCGCGCTAGTGGTAGTGGACTTTATAACTCGCCCGTCAAGGGTTAACGGTAGAAATTTTGAAAACAACAAGCTTAGTTGTTCCAAGAAAGAGAGTACGATTCAAAACAGGTGAGGCATAAACGAACGCATAAAAGTGAGAGAGCGAACACATGCTGCCGGATTGTCAAGCGTTAGATTCTTGGGGTCGCTCCCCGAGACGACAGTGCGAGACGATACAGTTAGCAAGTCGCAAGCTTTGTAGAATTTAAAAATACCCCGCAAAACCCAATACTTTTTCGGACTATAGGCACACTGAGAAAAAATATATAAACACACAGACAGCGTTTTTCGCTGCAAAAAAGTCCATTTTATGACGTAACAGACTAGTAGTTTCAGTTTTGGACAACGCGGGAGAGAAGAAAAGATGGCGTAATTTATATGATAATGGAAATTGAAACTAACTCTGGAAAAAATATGGACTTCCTTATTAATAGGTTTAGGATCATAAAAGTTAGCTAGTTTAAGAGCTTATAGTCTCGTGATACATAATATGCTTGAAAATAGAAAATCCGACAGATAATAAGAAAGATATGGACAAAAGACGGTATTGGTTATGACAGACAGACCAACACATGCTCGTTTTTACTTTCACTAACGGGGATTTTTTGACGCGTCCTTGAAAAAGGCAGGAAAAGGGTACTTGTATTCTATTGAAGGAGGGGTAGACAAGGGGGAGAGAAATTATGGGATGGCTTAAATATATTTTAGCAGTGGAAATCTAAGAATGAGTGAGGAGAAGACTTGTTATGTCCAAAAATCAAGTCTGTTTTTAGCTTGTAATGCCAATATTTTCAAATTCAAACTAAAAAGCTTAGTAGTTGGATTTCATTGGCCAACGCATTTTATATTAAGGAAAACTTAGATAGGCTATTCGCCATTTGCATAATACAGTCCCTAGAACAGGACGTTGTAATTCTGTGAAGTGTGACTTGCCTTACTAAATTAAATATATAAAATAAAACAAAAGGGCAGCACAGTCCAGCCAGCAGGACATCTGAAGTCTGCTAATCAACATACCTGTGTTTATTCATTGAATTTATGGTAAGGCAGAAATTATTCATATATATTTTGTTTCAAAATGTGAGTGAGAGATACTGCCATTTCGACAGGTAAGTACATAGGTCCTTAGCTGATTTATGCAGGGCCTAGAGGTGGATTTATGCTATAACACATTGCCAGTTTTGTAAAATGCACGTTTTGTGAAATAAAAATGTTTTCTTAGGTGGCCAGATGGACACAGCTCACCTATCCTATTGTATGGAAGAAAAGAAAGATTCATATTATTATTGCAGATGTAGGGCCGCCTTGAGAGGAGAGACATGTGAACAACACTGGTACACTTTGTAATGGATGAGCTGGGTTGGTTAATCAGATATGACCCAGATCTTTATTTCTTATGTATTATAACTTGTAGAAATAACAGTTTAAGTATGATATCAACAAGGAGGCATTATTTCATTGTTACAGGGTTTTTATCTGGCACTAGCCTGGTGCCAGATGTCTGTGAAAAGCAGCTGAGAAGTCTTTTCATTTCCAGTAGTGGCAGGGGTCTACAGAGTCCACCCTGTTACTTTTGGGCCAGTATCAAAGTGTTCGTTTTACAGCAAGAATACGGACAGTTCCAGTTGTGCCAGTTAAGTATAATATCTGGCACAGGACGCTTCATCAGCATCAAAGACTAGAGCCCCCTTGTGTAACCTAATAAAAATATTCCCCAAAGAATTAAACACTGAAAATTGTGTATTAAAGAACTGGGGATGATTAAAGAATCCCAAACAGCCATCCAGTGTTAGAAACCAGTAATATTAAAAATTTAGCAACAATATTAGTATATTTTAACATTATATGTTTGGACAAATTGTCCCTTTGGGTTAAAACTTTGCATTTTATGTATATACCTTGAGCTCTTTTAATTTTGAAAGTCCTGACCAGAAGAATACTAGGTTCAGGACTAATAAAATTGTATAGAAAAGAATTACACATCAAAATTTAACCCAGGTGTTAGTTCAATTGATCATAGACTTTAATAGTTGTTTATATGTGTGTGTGTGGTAGTGTAAAATTTCCATCACACCACACTTGCATAACCCTAGACATTAGACGTAGCTACCATACATACTAGTCAAGAATAGGTCTGATTGAGATCATAAGGTGGTAGCAGAAAGGTTACCTGATAACTCAACCCATAAATTGTTATAATCAGGTACTTTCACAGCTGACCTCATTCAGAACAATAGTGAAACATAACAACCTCATTTCATAACATCAAAAACCACCACAGATATTTGGGGCTCGTCCGGGATTTGAACTTGTTATTTGTATAGAAAATTTAAATATTGTAGCACAAGTGTCCCCTAAAGTTATAAAAATATTTAAAGGGGAAAATAATTGTTTATGAACTGTCAAGAGCTAGTAGTTAATTAAGTAATTGGTTAAGTAATTAGTCAGTGTTAGTACCTTGCTAATTAGAGTTTTGATTTTGTAGTAGAACATTGTAAAGATTGATATTATGGCAGATTTAGCAAAGTTCAGATCTGCTGCCGTGCTGGCTGCAAAAGAGATGGCTATGGAGGGGCAAGCTCTGGTTCAATATGTGACATCAGAGTGTGATAAATTTATTAAAATAGAACAAGATAAAGAAGATAAAAGATTGCAGATAGAGGCTGAAAAAGATAAAGAAATATAAAGGTTGCAGATTGAGGCTGACAAAGAGGCTAGGGCATTGGAGGCGGACAGGGAGGCTGAAATAAAGCGGCTCTAATTTGAAGAAAAGAAATTGGAAGCAGAGGAATGAAGACAGGCTGCAGAGAGGGAAGCTGAAAAGGAGGAGAAGAGATTACAAAGGGAACATGAGCTGCGACTAAGGGAGTTTGAGTTCCAAAGCCATGCTCCTGAAAAAGGTGCCAGCCCTTCTACCTCCGATGCCACTGCTAGTCAGGGAGCCTCAACCTCAGCTATGGGGTTCCATTTGGACCATTTTGTTGAGAGGGACGATGACATTGAACCATTACTATCCAGATTTGAGATTTTAGTCACCACCTATGGGTTAGAGAAAGAAAGGTGGAGTTTAAAGTTATCTCAGGGTCTTAGGGGAACATCTTATGAAGTGTTTGCAAAAATGAGCAAAGACGACCAAGACAATTATGACATGTTAAAGCAGGCTCTTTTGCTAAGGTATGAAAAGAATGGAGAATTTTACAGGAAAAAGTTTAGAAATGCCAAGCTACTGTCGGGTGAGACCTATCACCAGTTCTCTGCACGTTTAGAGACGTACTTGGAGAAATGGACTGCTCTGGGGAAAACCCAAGATCTTAAAGAAATGATCCTTATTGAGCAATTGAGAGAGTCCATGGCTCCAGACTTGAGAAAGTTTCTCATGGAACAAGGTGCAGAGAGGCTGGGTGAGTTACTTAATGTCGCTGAGAGGTATCAGGCAGCCCAGGCAGAGGTAGCTGGTACCAAAAAAAAAAACATGTAGACAATTATAAGGCTCCACAAAACTCTAATAGATTTGACAACAAAGATCAGGGTAACAAGCGTAAGCAAAATTTTGATAGGCCACGCAATGATTATAGAAATAAAAACCCACAATTCAATGACAGGAAATATGAGGAAAGAAAACCTTTTCATCAAGGTAGATTATATTGTAGATGGTGTAAGAGGGAAGGACATGACACCAAAGTTTGTACTAAGAAACCTGCTGGATTTGCTGCTATGAAGTTGGGGAAAAAGGAAGTAAAGGTAAAACCTACTTGACAGCAGGAACCTTATCACCCCCAGTGTGTGAGGATGTTATATGTAATGGGGTCACCATTAGGTGCCTTTATGATACAGGTTTAGATTTTGATTATGTTGTGAGTTCGCACTTGGTGAATCCAGATCAGTATACCACAGAAACAGTGGAGATACAAGGGGCGACCAAGGACATCCCACTTATGACACTTCCCATTGCCAGGATAACAGTGAAAACTCGCTATGTGGAAGGAGTAATCAGAGCAGGAGTGATCGACGCACCCATCTACCCTCTGATATTGGGGTGTCGTTATGTCTTCTTGGGGAATCCCAAGAGACCTGTGGTCTTGGCAGCAGTCCAGACCCGATCACAATCCAGAAAGGAAGAAGATGAACCAATAAATACTCATCCAGAGGAGATGAGGAAGGCACAGGCTGAGGATAGGACACTCAAGCCTTGCTTTAAAATATAACCTAAATGCCACACACCTCCAAGCAAAGGGGACTATTATATGAAGAACAAATTGTTGTATAGGAAGACTGGGACTGGAACAAATGGTCATGGCCAGCTGGTACTTCCTAAAATGTATAGGGCAGATGTAATAAAAAGTTTACATGTTGGAAAAGATGGTGACCATGAGAAAGTAGGCACCATCTGCCAAAAGGTTTCTCAAAAACATTATTGGCCAGATGTAAAGATAGTTATTGAGAATTTTGTAGAAGCCTGCGGCATATTTCATGAGGGAACACCCACAAGTGGGAGAACTGTTCAGTACCTAGACAAGCCGCGGGGCAAACTTAGGCCTAGAAATAAAAATAATTGTAATAAAGTAGACAACGTGGAATGGGAGCCCCCTTTTCACACACAGTCTACACTTGAATGTATTAAAATGGCAACTCTGTGTCGAGTACAAAAAGCGGTTTTACCCCAGAATAAGCCGACAATCCCTCAGTCGGAATTATGTGACCTGGATGACCATAAAAGAGAGAGAAGATCTCTCACAATGAATTTAAAGTGGGGAGAAAACCCCAGGAAGAAAAGAATTGGTAGTGGTAGATTCTTATGTGATGATAATAGGAAAAAACGTCCTCACTATAAGGCTTCCAATGGCATGAAAAATAAGTCAGAAAAATTAACGGTCCATATGTAACCTTGTTGAGGACATGGACAGATGAGAAGGCAGAAGAGACTGTTACCTCATCATATCAACATGTGAACGAGCTGACCACTCGTCTTAAAACTGGCTGGAAACTTCCAAATGATAATCTCAGACAAGCCAGGAAAAAACATGCTGCCTATTTTAATAAGAAAGCTAAGGATAGAGAACTATTTGTGGGAGAGAAGGTGCTTCTTCTACTACCCGGCAGCCATAACAAATTACAAATTGGATGGCAAGGTCCATATACAGTTCTAGAGAAGGTGTCTAGAACAAATTATGAAATTGACAAGAAGGGGAAAGAGAAAATATATCATGTGAACCTTCTAAAGAAGTATCTGGACAGAGAAACTCAGGAAGGAACACACTTAATGTCCTTGTCGATAGCAACGGGGATGAAAAATGAACCACTCACCTCTCATGAGTACCCCTTAAAAACATGTGAAACCCCTGCACATGTAAAAGTCAGTAAACACTTGACGAAAAAAACCGAGGGGACAGGTTCAAAAGGTTCTAACTGATCATACGGACGTGTTAACGGACAAAGCGGGGCACACGAATTTGTTGGAATATGATATTAAACTAGTAGACCCAACACCGATCTGTATGAGAGCCTACACGATCCCGTTTGCCAAGGAGAAAGCTTTGAAAGAGGAAATTGAGTACCTATTGAAAGCTGACACAAATCAATTATTTGCCAGGCTTAACAAGGCAAAATATTTTTCGAAGGTGGATCTTAGCAAAGGCTATTATCAGATTCCAGTAAAGACTGAGGTTCGACCGTATTTAGCGTTTAGCACTTCGGAAGGACATTATGAATTCAACATGTTGCCGTTTGGGTTGAAAAATGCTCCGAGTGTGTTTTCTAGGATGATGCGAAAATTGTTGGATCCCCTGAATAACCCATGCATCACAAATTTTATGGATGATATCCTCATTGCTACGGAAACATTTGAGGAACACATTAACTCTTTGACTATGCTGTTTGATAGACTAAGAGAGGCTAATTTTACGGCTAGACCAACAAAATGTTGTATTGGTTGTAAAGAGTTATAATTCTTGGGACATACTGTATATCGGGGTAACATGACCCCTGACCCCAAGAACCTTGAGAAATTGCAGAGAGCGCCTAGGCCACAAACAAAAAAAGACGTGAGATCTTTTGTGTCGTTATGTGGTTTTTACCAGAAATATATCAAAAATTTTAACTCTATTTGTGCTCCTCTGACGGATTTAACTCGCAAGGGAAATCCTGATAGAATTGTTTGGTCAGCCCAATGTGAATTAGCATACCAAGAGTTAAAGGAAAAACTTACAAGCAAGCCAATCTTGAAATTACCTGATTTGAGTCAGGAATTTGTGGTGAGAAGTGACGCAAGCAATGTGGGCCTGGGGGCTACTTTGTTACAAAGGTCATCGTCACCAGAAGGGGAGCTGAGCCCAGTCGCTTATGCTAGCCGCAAGTTGAACAAAGCGGAGCAAAACTATTCAACAAGCGAGAAAGAATGTCTAGCTTTAATCTGGGCGATACGAAAGTTCCAGATCTATCTCTATGGAAGAACATTTGTGGTCCAAACGGATCATCAGCCCCTAGTATTCTTATCACAGGCAAAGCATGAAAATGCTCGTTTATTACGATGGTCGTTGCTCCTACAGCCATATTCATTCACTATTGAACATATCCCGGGGTCACAGAATGTCGGTGCAGATTTCATCAGCAGGCATCCCTGTGATCCAAATCAGACTATTCAACAGGCGTAAGGAGTTAATTTTATCTATGTGTATCACTGGTTTTGGAACTTGCATCAGGCATGTTCTCAAGTGGGGAGATGTGTGATAAAGTACATTGATACAGCGATAAAATTATTAATTATAAGTATAAAAGTTAAAATAATATGAGTAGAAATAAAAATAGTATAGTTGTAACGCGTCTTCTTTCCCCGCGCCACTCATCGCATTGAGATAAGAACTTAGTGTGAAACCCTATCGCCGCGCTAGTGGTATTGGACTTTATAACTCGCGGGAGAGAAGAAAAGATGGCGTAATTTATATGATAATGGAAATTGAAACTAACTCTGGAAAAAATATGGACTTCCTTATTAATAGGTTTAGGATCATAAAAGTTAGCTAGTTTAAGAGCTTATAGTCTCGTGATACATAATATGCTTGAAAATAGAAAATCCGACAGATAATAAGAAAGATATGGACAAAAGACGGTATTGGTTATGACAGACAGACCAACACATGCTCGTTTTTACTTTCACTAACGTGGATTTTTTGACGCGTCCTTGAAAAAGGCAGGAAAAGGGTACTTGTATTCTATTGAAGGAGGGGTAGACAAGGGGAGAGAAATTATGGGATGGCTTAACATTAAATATATTTTAGCAGTGGAAATCTAAGAATGAGTGAGGAGAAGACTTGTTATGTCCAAAAATCAAGTCTGTTTTTAGCTTGTAATGCCAATATTTTCAAATTCAAACTAAAAAGCTTAGTAGTTGGATCTCATTGGCCAACGCATTTTATATTAAGGAAAACTTAGATAGGCTATTCGCCATTTGCATAATACAGTCCCTAGAACAGGACGTTGTAATTCTGTGAAGTGTGACTTGCCTTACTAAATTAAATATATAAAATAAAACAAAAGGGCAGCACAGTCCAGCCAGCAGGACATCTGAAGTCTGCTAATCAACGTACCTGTGTTTATTCATTGAATTTATGGTAAGGCAGAAATTATTCATATATATTTTGTTTCAAAATGTGAGTGAGAGATACTGCCATTTCGACAGTAAGTACATAGGTCCTTAGCTGATTTATGCAGGGCCTAGAGGTGGATTTATGCTATAACACATTGCCAGTTTTGTAAAATGCACGTTTTGTGAAATAAAAATGTTTTCTTAGGTGGCCAGATGGACACAGCTCACCTATCCTATTGTATGGAAGAAAAGAAAGATTCATATTATTATTGCAGATGTAGGGCCGCCTTGAGAGGAGAGACATGTGAACAACACTGGTACACTTTGTAATGGATGAGCTGGGTTGGTTAATAAGATATGACCCAGATCTTTATTTCTTATGTATTATAACTTGTAGAAATAACAGTTTAAGTATGATATCAAGGAGGCATTATTTCATTGTTACAGAGTTTTTATCTGGCACTAGCCTGGTGCCAGATGTCTGTGAAAAGCAGTTGAGAAGTCTTTTCATTTCCAGTAGTGACAGGCGTCTACAGAGTCCACCATGTTACTTTTGGGCCAGTATCAAAGTGTTCGTTTTACAGCAAGAATACGGACAGTTCCAGTTGTGCCAGTTAAGTATAATATCTGGCACAGGACGCTTCATCAGCATCAAAGACTAGAGCCCCCTTGTGTAACCTAATAAAAATATTCCCCAAAGAATTAAACACTGAAAATTGTGTATTAAAGAACTGGGGATGATTAAAGAATCCCAAACAGCCATCCAGTGTTAGAAACCAGTAATATTAAAAATTTAGCAACAATATTAGTATATTTTAACATTATATGTTTGGACAAATTGCCCCTTTGGGTTAAAACTTTGCATTTTATGTATATACCTTGAGCTCTTTTAATTTTGAAAGTCCTGACCAGAAGAATACTAGGTTCAGGACTAATAAAATTGTATAGAAAAGAATTACACATCAAAATTTAACCCAGGTGTTAGTTCAATTGATCATAGACTTTAATAGTTGTTTATATGTGTGTGTGTGTGGTAGTGTAAAATTTCCATCACACCACACTTGCATAACCCTAGACATAAGACGTAGCTACCATACATACTAGTCAAGAATAGGTCTGATTGAGATCATAAGGTGGTAGCAGAAAGGTCACCTGATAACTCAACCCATAAATTGTTATAATCAGGTACCTTCACAGCTGACCTCATTCAGAACAATAGTGAAACATAACAACCACATTTCATAACATCAAAAACCACCACACCCATATATTTAAAGGTGTTAACTTCTTCTAACGTTTGCCCATTTAACGTAATGTTGATCGGAACATGTTTCTTATGGCTATTCACCAATATTTTGCTTTTTTTCTATATTAATTTCCATCCCATAAGTTCTTGTTACTTTCTCCAGTCTAGAGGTAAGGTCTAGAAGTTTTGATTCTGTTCCAGCTATAAGATCGATATCATCAGCAAAACGTAGTTTGCAAAGAGGTCCGCCTCCAATCGATATGGTTGTTTTGAGAAAGCTTCTTGCATAATATGTTCTAGATATATATTAAAGAGCACCGGGAACAGGATACATCCCTGACGAACTCCTACAGTTGTTTTTAAAAATTCTTTAATGTCATTGCTTGCAAAAACAGCACTGCTTGCGTCCTTGTAAAGTGCTTCAATGATATCTATGATGTTGGTATCAAAATTGAATTTTCTCATTATTTGCCATAGGCCTTCATGCCAGACTCGATCGAAGGCTTTTGTGAAATCGATGAAGTTATGGTATAAATTGCGTTGATGCTGGAGATGTTTTTCGATCAGTAGTCTAATATTGAAGATTTGTTCTGAGGTACTTCTTTTTGGTCTAAGGCCAGCCTGTTCCTCGGACAAGATTTCTTCTGATTTCTGTTTTATTCTGTTCAAAAGTATCCTTAACATCACTTTACTTGGATGACTAATAAGGCTAATGGTTCTGTAATTCTTGCACATTTTTAGATTTCCTTTCTTTGGAAGCGGTATTACTAATGACTGCGTCCACTCTTTTGGCCATTTTTTAGCACTCCATATCTTCTGGCAAATTGTTGTCATGATTTTTACTATATCTGATCCTCCATATTTCAAGAGCTCTGCTGGGATTTTATCCGGTGACTTCCCTCCTTTCCTGTAATATTGCTGCATTTCCGAGTTCCCTGTTTTCACACTTAATGTTGTTTAATATGCAATAGTCAGTGTCAAGTTTACAGTTATATAATTCTTTACAATATTCTGACCACCTTCTCATTACAGCTGTTTTTCCATTGAGCAGAGCCCCATTGCAATCTTCTATGACAGTTACCCTGGGCTGTTGGGGTTTTGATATTCTTCTTAATGTGTCAAAAGCTGCCTTGCTGTTACCTTTTATTAGCCCCGTATTAATGGACTCACATTGATCAGCTACCCATTTTTCTTTGGCCTGTTTCATTTTCTTTCTAATATTTTTATTCACCATTCTGTATTGCCATTCTGCTTCAGGAACCACTTTCTTAACCTTTTTCATTTTCCGCCGTGTATCACATAACTTCAGAATGTCATCTGTAACACATGGTAAGTGTATTTTCTTTCTTTTACCAAGTATTTATGTTGCTGATTCAATGAGCACGTCTTTCATGTTCTCTGTGATTGAGTTGATTTCATCCTCTAGAAAGTTGAAAGCTGCAAATGTTCCTCCAACAGTTGCCTCAAAAATTCTCGCGATTTCTGGATCTTTCAATTTGTCTAAATTGAATCTTAACTGAGAACATCTGTTTTGATTTTAATTATTTTTGAGTTTAAGCTTAAGCGTCATCAATACCATGTCGGGATCACTACCAATGTCGGCGCCAGGAAAATTCCTATTCTTGGCTTTATTAATACTGGACTTGAATCTTTTGGATACAAGAATAAAATCAATTTGGCCATGTATCTCAGTTTTCGGGACATGCCACGTTGTTCTTCTTGATAACTTATAAGGAAATAGTGTATTTGCAAGGGTTAGTTTATAGTTGCTGGAAAATTCTAGTAGCCTTAGTCCTCGATCGTTGGTTTCTCCTGTCCCAAATTTCCCCATTGACCGTATGCATCTGGCCCTATTTTAGCATTCCAATCACCTAGCACGATGAGAAGATCTTTCTTTGGAATTTTCTTAATTGTTTAATCCAGATTTTCATAAAATGTATCAATTGCATCATCCTCCTAGTCAGTAGTGGGGGGCATATACCTGTATGATGGAGATGTTCTTTGGATGTGCTGCAATACGTATGGTGATAAGCCTGCTATTTACTGGGGTGCAGCTGATGACAGAGTTCAATCTATCTTTATGTACAATGACCTTCAGGTAACCACAAATCGTCCAGTTATACTTGTCATAGTTGATGGTGTGTAACAGTTGTTTCATGTTGTTCTAAGTTTCTTTCATGTGGACTGCATATCATAGTGGAACAGATGATAAAACGTTACCACTGTGGAGCAGCACAGCTTTTAAACTCAACTTGTACGAATCTAGGGTCTACCATCAATGACAAACTCTCACTAGATACAGAAATTGACAGCCGCATTGGCAAAGCTGCAGCTACCTTTGCCCGCCTCACATCGCGTGTTTGGGGAAACTCTAAACTCACAATGAAGACCAAAGCTGCGGTATATAATGCCTGCGTCACCAGCACACTCCTATATGGCAGAGAGACCTGGACGACCTATGCTAAGCAAGAAAGAAGGCTCAATACCTTCCATTTGCGGTGTCTACGCCGCATCCTCGGCATCTCGTGGAAAGATAAAGTGACAAATGTCGAGGTGTTGTCACGTGCTGGCCTTCAAAGTATGTATACGCTGCTTAGACAGCGCAGACTTCGCTGGCTTGGCCATGTTCGCCGCATGGAAGATGGTCGCATCCCAAAAGATATCTTCTACGGACAATTAGCAGATGGCAAGAGAACAGTTGGGCGACCACAGCTGAGGTTCAAAGATGTGTGCAAGAGAGATATGAGGGCACTAGACATGGATCCAGCAACATGGGAGGATGAAGCTGCCGATCGCACTAAGTGGCGATGCTATTTACGGCACCATCTCAGATTGGGCGAAGAGAGGCTCACACAAGAAGCAGAGGTGAGGAAAAAACGTCGAAAGGAGCACCAGGAAAATAAGCAGTTGAGGGCTGTCATCTCAGGGGCGCATTCCCATAGTCAGTTATGACTGAAGGGGCTATTATTATTATTATTATTGTACGAATCAATGAACATCTTCCAATCGTCGTCTTTGCAGTTGATGTGTAGTGCTGCCATCAACGCAAGCAATGAGGTTATCTGTCATTTTTAAATTTGGAAGCAGATATTTTTACCGAGCACGAAACTTAGACACATGCACATTCTCTTGTAGAAGATTCCATTGCTGCAGTCTGGACCCCAACAGCTCTGCTTTATTTTTTGGCAATTCCAGATCTCTCACTAGATCATTCAATTCACTCTAGGTAATTTTATGTGGCTGTGCAGACTCTTCAATAGGCACGAAATCGGGATCTCTTGATGTAGATGCTTTCACAGATGACGGATGTCCACTGGCCTTATTATCTTCTTCATCATTTAGGGTATAAGATTCTGGTGGGTCCGGAACAGGAAGTCCTTCCCCGTGAGGCTATGACCGCATAGCAGAAGGAATATTCCGATAGGTCACAGGCCGCTTTTTCTTCTTAGAAATACCATGTCCAATTTGAGGAGTCATGCAATAGTAACAATCATTAAGATGGTTTGTCGGTTCCTTCCACACCATTGGAACTGCAAAACGCATAGATCGTCCTTTTCGGTTCAACCAGCAGCGCAAATTCGTTGCACAGGATTGACAACATATGTGTGGGGCCCAATACCAATCTCGCAACCAAAATAAAAGCTGTAAGCTTTCTTTATCATCGGTTTGATAAAACGGGGCGGCCACTATCGATCTTTGTTTCTATCCGGCAGTATCGGTACATTTGTGGTACTGTTTTGTATTATTTGCTCTCAATTGTCTCACTTTTCTTTCTTTCTGTCTTCGTTATTGTTCTGCCAAGGAGCAGATATTTGATTTTATCAAATCATTCGACACTCCCTGTAGGTGATTATAATCACATTTGCTTGGCGCTGCCCAGATTTGTTGGCTATAGGCGCGGCAGATTAACAAGTACAAATGCCAGCGCTATCGGCTTAATCACAGATAAGACATGGGTAAACGCATCACCAAAGCTTGGAAAAGGGGAGACAACTTACAGACATGGATGACAAGGTTACTTTAGATAAAAGTAAGATTGCTACATCTTGAACACATGGTCATAAGCGGTTACCGGTGTGTTTGGAAGTTTGTAGACAAGGGCATCGGACATCTTATTACCATATATGGAGAGTTGATCTCTGAATTACATTCAAAATTATCCGATGTCGGAATATTTTGAAATTACCCCATAACCCGCCTGTTTGAATTTGATTGGAGTTTTTTGATAGCTCATAACAAACGAAGGCTGGAATATAATCCGATCATGATATCGATCTTATAGCTGGAATATAATCTGATCATTTTCTCAAGCTATTTCACTTGAGAAATCGCTCGCTAAGACTGCTACTGTAAAGAATTAGAATTCAGAATTCCTTCTTAAAATACCGGCCACCTTTTATTGGAGTATTCATCAGGACTTACAATACAGCCCAAGAAATCTCTAACATTTTAAATAAGCAGGGAGGGAAAGATGAAAGAAATGATGTACATTCTAAGTAAAATACTTACATTTTCACAGCAGTGTAAATGTCAGTATGAACATAGTCACTGTCAAATTAATGTAAGTTTTCAAGCTTAAACCAGTGTAAATGTACATGTGAAAATATTCATTTTAAAGTAATTGAAGTTTCAAACTTTTCAATCAGTGTAAAACATAAATGAAAACATATTCAATTTATATTGTGAACACTTTTCAGTCAGTGGAGGTATATATGTAAACAGACTCTATCTGCTTTACTAACCTTTTCATTTAAAATTAAAGTAACTTTGAAAGCTATTCTATTTAAATGTAAAAAAAGTTTTATCCCGAGGGATTAAATTTAATTCTCATCGAGGGTAAAGTCTGAGTAATTGGGATGGTGGTATGAGAAGATAGGAACCCATAACAATGGTTTGGAAAACGCCATACTCTAAAGAGCGTTTTGTTCTATTCTTTTTACCATAGTTATTTGTGGTACCAGCAGAACGTATCATCTCTGGAACAAGAAGGGAACCGTGGCCTAAACTTTAAGAAGAAGGACCCATGTGATAGACAACCTTGATCAGAGACGAGCGTGAGCAGAGTGAAAAGAACCAACCCATAAGAAGGAGCAGAACCATCATAGGCAGTTAAGTTCAAAAATATGCTGCCACTTGAACTTCTTGTAACATCTTACATTCCCTAAAGACTGTGATGATACATTTTCTTAATCCGTAACTATTCAAATTATTTTCCAACTGTTAATAACTAAAGTGATTATTGAATATTGTAATGTTACAAATTTAACTTCGATTTAATCATGTTAAAGTTACTGCATGTTTGTCTCAGTCAAATTACTACACACACTCTAAACAGAGCTTTATTAAAATAATAGAATTCCACTGAGTAAATCAGGGGTGGGGGCTTAAACGAGCTGAACTTAAAAATGAGCTTAAATCCTTCACAAAAGCGTCGGCAGAATTACAGAGTTAACATACTCAGCCAAGCAGTATTGTTCTCGCTTATTCTGAATATCTTGTGAAGACTCCCTCTGTAATAAAAGTGTTATCACCCTTCTATCTACATCTCTGCCAAGAGTAATTTTGTGCGAAGGTAGATTCATTTGAAGCGCATATTAGATACTCTTGAGTTTTGGCCATTGTTGAACCACTACTGCAAAGCAGGGAAGGCAATACCGTCACAATCGGTGTAATGGGTCGCATTTGTGATAGGAAAGTTATTTGTCCGCAAATATAGCAAAAATAATCCGCAATGTTCATACATTCACGAGGCATCCTGAACGACACGTCTGCACTGACAGAATCCACAACACAAATGATGACAAAGAGGAAATGTGGTTGCAATCACTGCTACAGATTGCGTCATCCATTTGGCGCTCAAGGCTATCCGTCTCGTGGGGAAACACGCGCCAGGGCTATAGAAAAGAGATGGACTGGGTCATTCGCGTCGGGAAGGTGAAGCCACCAGCCTACTGAACCCCCCCCTCCCCTTTTTCCCCTTTCCCCGGATCTTGAAAACTAGAGCTAATTCGTGATTTTTACGTTCAAATTCGGGATCAGCAAATTAGTTTTAAAAAAATATCTACTTTTGTCTCGGATACATTTTGGCTGTTGTCCAGTGTAATCAATTAAAACTTTCTTATCAAGAAAATGAAGATTGTTTCAACTTCATTTCCTTTTATTGTAGCTCCTGTTTTGGTCATTGCTTTAATAAGGCGCTAACATTTCTTATACAACTTAATCATGAGTTAAAATTGTTGAAGAAAATTTAGAGACAGATTAATAAAAAGTAAGACATATGAAAATAAAATGTTTTGGTTATCTTTTTGTTTTTAAATCATGAATCAATTGAAATCGAGACTGTTTCATAATAAATCCTTCTTGAAGACATGCAATAATTATGAAAAGAAAATGATAACAGTGGTAAATGCAGCTAATATAATTAAATTGTGACAACAAAGCTTTATGCGTTGTAAAATATTAATTATGATTCTATCATGTTGTATTTCTCTTGTCTTGTGAGAATATCAATCACTTCTAATCTGGGTTTCAACATTAAGATGAAATGGGAACCAACTGCGTTTTACCGCCTTCTTGCGTGGAGAAGTTTGTTGACATTACTGTAAGGATCATGAATCATGTGTTTGAGTACTTTACATACCCTAATACATCAAGGTCAACCTGACCTCCATGACTATTACAGGGCTGTGAGCCCAGCCTGGCCCAGATATCTCTTTTAATTTCAAATCTACCATATCTCAGTTTGTGTTATAAATCTTGATGCTATACCAGAATACTTTCATGAATGTCTGTATCTTGCTGTATTCAATAGTATTTTATTTTTTTTAAATTAAAATATTGAATGCCTCAAAGACGTAGGTATTGATGGAAAAGACATAACAATACTCAGTAATCTTTACTGGAAACAAACTGCTACTGTAAAATAAGGCAGGAATTATTCACCATATACAGACATAAAAACAGATATGAGACAAGGTCACGTAGTGTCCACTGCTTAATAATAATATAATATATACACAGAAAACATTTTCAAACAGATACAGGAAGTGCCAGGATTGAACATCAGCGGAAGATCAATAAACATCCTTAGAAATACAAATGATACATTTTTGTTCGCTGAAAGTGAACAGGACTTCCAAGAACTAATGAAGCAAGTAAACAGTATAAGTCATGAATATGGATTCGACATTAACATTGAAAAAAAAAAAAAAAAAATACGATAATTAGCGAACAGACGATGAGCCAACATTAAAGATAAAAATGGGAGAATCATTGAACAGGTCAAGAGTTTCTCATATCTTGGTCATATAATTACAGAGTATGGCAGATGTGAAACAGAAATCAAGAAGAGAATAGGAATGGTCAAACCTACATTCAACAACATGAGACAAATAATGACATCTAAATAATTACTCTAACTACAAATTAAAAAAGAGAATTATCGATTATTATATTTAATCTTCATTACTGGGAGCCGCGCTGGTGTAATGGCTTCGGCGTTGTACTGGCGACCAGGTGTTCATGGTTCAAACCCGGGCGTCGGCGTTTGAAGAAATGTTTACGGCCGGAAATTTGACTGAATAGCCTGAACGGCTCCTGTGATAAACCCTCTGTGGATGGGAAGGAGCGAAGCTCCTGACCGGGTTGGAAGGAAAGTCCTCAGGTTCCCCAGCCTCGCAATGACATGTCATTGGGCCGAAGGGCTGAAAGCCCAAGTGCCGCTGGTTAAAAAAAAAAAAAAAAAAAAAAAAATCTTCATTACTTTATGGTGTAGAAACAAGGACAATGAACAATCTGAAGAAAGAATTGATGCCCTTGAGATGTGGATGCATAGAAGAATGGGGCACATCTTATGGAAAGAGAAGAAACAAAATAAAGAGGTCCTAGAAAACCTGCGGTATTTAACTAAACGAGCTTAACTACTGTCATCCCTATAAACTGTAATCATTCAGATTCCATTACCACTATGCATACAGTTTTCCATGTACAGTAGTACCCATTACTGAGAGTTCAATATCACAGCCGTAAATAATGTGACAACCAGCTAGGTGGAGGCATCTTTGACTCTGTCCTCTCCAGTGCCTTTTGGTTACAATTTTTAGTTTAAAAAAAAAAAAATTAATTAAAGTCTTACAAAGCTAAACAGCTTGTTCAAAACTTACATTGATCCTAAATTCCTAATTTGGATAACTGATGCTACAGACAATAAACTTTCGTTCATTATGTTCTGATCTGTATTTTATACATTCATTCTTTAGTAACTCTTCTTACTCTTTTAACGAAGAAGCTTTAAATTCTGTAATTCCAAGCATATCCTTGTTTATTTCCAGCTGTTTTAAGAGATCTGGTAATTGACTCGGCTCAACACGAGGAAGCAAGTATACGACATCATTGTCTGTAACAGTTTGAAGTGCAAATGTTGGTACAATAGACTGAATGACATCTGTTAGGTTGTTTACATCACAGTCTGATGTCTTTACAATGGTGAGCACGTAATCCTCACCTGAAAGAAAACAGAGAGTATTGGAAAACCAGACATTTCCGCTGACTGTAGTGTGGGATTTTGAAATATTTAAACATTATACAATGATAAATGTGAGGAAGTAATACTCTGTAAAAGTACTGCAGTTGGCATTCTAATTCATACAATGAGGCACAATCAACATTTTTTTAGTTTTCTGTACCAAAATGCACAGAGACCAAAATGTATGAATGCTGGTTGTTATATGGCGTGTGTGAGCATGTCATAGGGAGATTTTTTAGAGCCTATGCATTGGTTTGGCCACGAGAAGACATGTGTTGATCAATTGAGTGAAACTGTGAAGACAGTTCATGCTTGTTTGAATGCACAGTGCGATCATGCATGCCTTGCACTTGAAATGAAAACGCTGATGACAATTGTAAAGTGAAACAGCTTAGAGAATAGATATATTGTTTTTATTTGCCTGTTACAAAAGTTCAATCATAGCCGAGAGCGCCATTATCGTGAATTACTGGATTGATGAATATTTGCTGTTACATAGGAAGCTTGGCAGATGGTTGATATAGACTGTCATTAATCCCAAAGAATCATGTAAAATGGACATTTAAAAAATCTGATGGTTTGACAAAATGAACTGTAAATAAGTTTTGGATCATCAGCTATCCTCTTTACTCATGTTTTAGGCAGTTGCTGCTGTTGGCAATGTTTGTTGGATTTGTTCTACAAAGTATTACGTCTAGAACAATGGGCCTATGTTGAAGACCTAATTAAAGGGTCCTCGACAATAATGTATATTAATGGCGAATACATATATTCTCTGAGTTGTGAAATAATTTGAAATTGTTCATCCTGCATTATGTCAAAGTGTCAATTCAAATAAGTAGATATCATCACAAAGGACCTCATTTAAACGTTACATCAAATGGCAGAAAACAGGAAGACAGCATGGCTCAAGAGAAGATGGATCGAGTGTGTAACAGACACCTTCTTAGTCATAGTAGCCCTTTCAGTCATAACTAACTATGGAAGTGTGCCCCTGAGGTGATAGCACTCAGCTGCTTTTTTTCCTGGTGTTCCTTTTTGCCTGTACTTTTCTCCTCTACTTGCTATCAGAGCGTATTTCACACAATCTGTGGTGGGACCATTGGGAGCATCGCCAGTTTGTCAATCGGCAGTTGCTTCATCTTCCCAGGCTGCTGGAACAGTTTCTTACAGAAACATAAAACAACTTATGCAAAGTTGCAGTATTGTATAATGGATTGGAAACCAATTATTGATTATACTCGAGATGGTTCACTGCTTCAGCAAAAGAGAAAGGAGAATTAGTATTTTAGTAAGAATTAGCTTAGTTTACCATGACACTTCTAACAGCCTTATTCCTTTTTCATGAGAAAAATGAATACAGTAAATCTACGGTACATTACAAAGTCGGTGTAGTAGTAGAATATGCAATTTCTTACGACATCAGCAACATGTTAGCATTTTGAAAGAATGAGATAACAAAGTGTTTCAAACTCATCGTTAACAGTAAAAACCAATACAATTAAAAAACTGTTGATATATATTGGGTAGCTTCAGTGATGACAGAAAAGTAATAGACTATTGCCTGGCCCCTTAATCGTTTGTACGCTACAATTATAGATGACAGTTCATATTATATTATTTCTGTGGACAAGATTGACAAAGTTGCCAGTACGACAGAAAATGTGTATATTTTCAAGCCATCTAGGAATGTTGGTCTCACCAATAATTGATAGACTATGTAATACAAGAGAAGAACAATAGACAATAGCTAGTCAGGAGAACTAGGAAATAGTAGACCAATTGTCAGCCTACCGAATAGGAATAATAGACAGCAGGCAGTAAGAATGAATTAGAGAGCAAGACATTGAGATAATAATTGATTTAAACTGATACCGCACAAGTCTGCCAACCTCAGTCTGAAGATTGTCCACATCATTTATCACATTCTTTGCTTGAATTATGCTAATGGGCACAGATGAAGATTTTCGAGCACAGATGAAGATTTTCGAGCACAGATGAAGATTTTCGAGCACAGATGAAGATTTTCGAGCACAGATGAAGATTTTCGAGCACAGATGAAGATTATCGAGTTCAGATGAAGTAACACATCAAAGTCAAGAAAATAGTATCCAGCATCAACACAACAAGAAAAGGTCCTGTATCAAAGAATTTTTTTTTGGCACCACCTAGCAACCACGGGCGTATCCTACAATGTGCAGAAACAATCTGCCCAAATGTCATGATATCGCGCGCGTGTGAAGTAAATGGAAAACAGTACACATTCGCGATAGCTCAGTAATATTGTGTCTAAGTTGTGAAATAGCCTGGATAGAACAAAGTCGTCATACCGAGCAACCAAACAAGCACAGTTAGATAGATCACACAAACATTTTAGTTAATTTAGATTAGCTAGCATATAGTTAATACATTTAGTTTAATTAGTTTAAAATTACTCCAGTTATATTTGTTTAAATATGTTTTGTTTCCATCTTCAGTGTTACCAATAATTTCTTTTGTGGAATATTTCTACGTATTTTCATGCATTTTGGATTGATGGTTTGTTAGATAGTTTTTGCTTTTCAGGACAGCCAAGACACTAATTTAACATTTCCCATAGGTATTTCCACTAACACTTCTTACAGGGGGTGTCATGATGCAACAACAACCCACTTGATAGATAGACCCAAGCATGGCCGTACAACAGTATGCAGGTATTGGTAGGGGTTGTAGGCAATGGCAGAGAGTGGTTATTTGTTTCGCATGCGGTACGCGGAACCACATAGCACGGACATGTAGATACTGTCACCAGCGACCACGACAACCACCCAGACAAGCTGGAAATGCCGTATTAGATACACACAATAGACATACAGTAGCCAGGTTGGGTGACTGCGCAGAATACACCCGCACACGAACTCAGAATACTTACAGACATAACCCGGATACTTTCGGGATGTTCCGTCACGCAATTACTTACAGGGCATAAACAATGTTAGGTCTTAGAGGAAAGGGCAGTGCCATACAACAAGTGGTAGACAACCACATGTGCATATAGTAGGAAAAGCACATGAGAGATATAACTACCAACCAGACTACAGACAGTCGGAAAAAGGCACACACTGGAGTGGCCTAGAAAGTAAGAAAAAGAGAACGACAGAAAGAAACTCTAGGAATTATCAACATAAGCAGGGATGCCATAGGAATGCAATAACAGTGAGAGGAACATTAACACGTCTCAGAAGTGTAGAGGTGTCAAACAATATCACCAGGAAAGAAAGATAAAGACCTACAAGCCTCCACATATAAAGCCATGGCAGAGGACAAACATCAGAGATAGACACAATATCAACAAGGGAGAGGACAAACAACATTGTCCAACAAGATATACATATCATAACCAAAGATTTGGAAACATCAAAACACGGATAACTAAAGAAGAGAACAACATAGCACAGGAATATGACAAGAAGTGGGAAAGAGACACAGCTGGAAAAGGTGCATATTGGAATAGCCTAAATAGAAGGACACATCGGATAGCTGTGAGGAATTTTGTGGGAGAAATTAAGAAAGGAAAGACATTAGAAATAAACAACATAAACATAGGAAGTCAACAGAAGTGTCGGATAAGAACTGAGAATGGTTGGGGCATGGACGTGGATCAAGTAGGATCACGGCGAAACATCAACAAAAGATGGTACCAGCCAACTGTCACAACACAATGTAAAAGTCATAGGAATACATCATGGAAAAGTCACGATAGGACAACAATCAGGAGACAAGTCAATACCCAGAGAAGAATGGTCAGTGTTGCAACGCAAACTGAAACAAAGAAAGACATCGGCACACAAATGGAAGTACGGGACCAGAGTGAGAAGTGCACTTCACGTGATAATATAGAAGTAGTAGTACCACAGGAAGGTGGTTGAAGTTAAAAGAAGAGACATGGTCCGCAACCAGACGAAACGTCAAGGTCTAAAATCGAACCCCCCTGCAGACTTAAGTAGAACAGACCCAACTAAGATGGTTTGGCCATGTCTCCAGAACGGAAGAAGATCGGCTACCACGACAAGCATGGGAAACTAAGAGCCAGGGATCCAGACCTCCAGGACGACCCAGAGTCCGCTAGGAGGACAACATTAGACAATCTTTGAAGGACCGATGACTAGAATGGAACCAGGCCAGGAGGAAGACAGCCGATAGGATAGTCTGATGCTCTCTCTTTCAAACCTCTACACCTCACGGTAGAACTGGAACGACTAAGTATAATCCCCTAATCTATTGATAACGAAGCAGGGTAAGCAACCATTACTTATCTCGTAATTTATTTATTTGGAATGCGGTAAATGCTCACTCCCAAATCTTACTCATATTGGTTTGTCTGGGTTGAAAGAACACAAAGAAAAATGAAAAGAGACTTACAGGTAGATGATGACAAAAGAGACTTACAGGTAGATGATGACAAAAGAGACTTACAGGTAGATGATGACAAAAGAGACTTACAGGTAGATGATGACAAAAGAGACTTACAGGTAGATGATGACAAAAGAGACTTACAGGTAGATGATGACAAAAGAGACTTACAGGTAGATGATGACAAAAGAGACTTACAGGTAGATGATGACAAAAGAGACTTACAGGTAGATGATGACAAAAGAAGGTTGGAGAAAGATAAAAAAAAACAACTATCATCGTGTGACATCAATGTCGTGGACTATGGAATAACATCAAGATGGCGATGGGTGATAATATTATAACCATAACAAACGAACAACATATTCTAATTCATCCTATCATATATAGGAATTGTTAAAGTCAATCATACGAATGTACAAAACCTTGATTTATCAGCATGCACTTTGACTACTTCATAACTAAATAAAGATTATTTTGATACTTTGGAGGAGCAGTCTACATGTGAACTTCACAGAAACAAACTTAATGCCAATTACTGAATGTGTTTTTTTTAACTGCTTATTCAAATGTCAAAGGGTATAAATACTAAATGTAGCGCCCTGGTTGTATACATGACAAATGCATCCTCTCATACATCAATCTCTGTAAGTCTTATATTTGATGCCAAATTCCAGCATTCTTAGCCTTGTTGATTCATCAATTGCAGTGTCATTCTCTAACAAGCGATCACTAATTGTCTTAAGTATTCCTCCTTTATCCGCATCATTTCCCCACTACAGGTGCTCTCAAAGCTAATTTATCAGTTCTGTCTTTGCCACATAGCCCTACATGACCAGGACGGCAGATCCACATTAGCTTCTGAAGATTTGAGGCTTCTATAGATGTTTTCCATTCATGCCGGAGCCATCCATTTTTGACCTTCTGAAGCATGGACTGAGAGTCTGACACAATACCAGCCCTGGTTGATGGATTTTCAGACAACCACCTCAAAGTTGCCGTAGCTGCCTCGATCTTCATTATTAAGCTGGAGGTTGCTGTCATGTAAACTCTGCTTTCTTCAGCGATAACCCTGCCCTTTACTCTAGCCAAGACGCCCTATCCTGATTTCTCCCCACGGATTACAGACCCGTCAGTGTACATAATGAAATCATCATCTCTGGCATGATCGTGTTTCAGTTGATTAATTTCCTGCTTTGCTTGTCCATTACTCCACGCTCTGCACTTCCTGCCAAGGCAAATGATTTGCTAACAGTTTGTTGAGTTCTCACCTGACTTACTCCCCTCTTTTCTTTTGAATATATTTTTAACTGTGGTCACATGTACACTTACAGACTCTATCAGTGCCATTTATGACATCCCTCTCTTTATTCTTGCTCCCTGGATGTCAGCTAAATTTCCATACTGGGGGTGTCTTCTATATGTGGTTATCCGCATCGAGGCTTTTGTTTGGGCCATCGCATATCTCGATTTAATAGCAATCCAAGCATGTATCTCATTGCCACAATAAGGGTATCTCATGTACAGCCCAAGATTATATGCATCCTTTCATTTTGAATTCGCTGCAGCCGTTCACATTGTAATACTGACATCACGAGTATCCCCAACCCATACTCGATTACTGACATCACTAGCTGATGATATAAGAGAAACAGTAGTCTCTGCTCTAGGTGCACAACGACCATTGTTTATAGGGCTACCAGACCTCTCTTGCACTTCTGTATGATTAGCTCAATTAGTATGTGTACAATAACTCGCGAACGAACATTACTTCAAGATATTTCAGCTTGTCTTAATTTTTCTGCCCTTTGAGAGTACCGTCAGGAAGATCTGCTTTCACTATCAAGTTATTCAAGGAGCACTACTTCATACAGGCCTTGTTGAGATTGACCTTCGATTGACATGTATGCTCGAGACCATTTACTGAGCGAGTCCTGTAAATGAGTATGTCATGTGCGAAAGTTAATGTGCATCCTGGCCCTGTTGGTTGAATGGTGGCAACTTTTGCTGTGCAGGTGTTAAACAGCACCAGTAATAGTGGAGAAACCTGGGGTGATCCTGAGAAAATGTGCACTAGTTCTGACATCCATGCTCCCAAGCAAAATGCAGCTGTTATCTCCAGCTCTCCGGGCAACTGCTATCCATTTTGTTAGTCAAGGGTTTACATATCACATGCCATTACACAGTTCATTACGGTTGCAAAGTTCACACTGTTACGAGAGTGTCCTCTAGATCAATAGCCACAGCCAGTTTCTCTTTTACCCCGGAATCTCACATACATATTCGCAAATGTTCCAGCGTCACCCCATGTAACTTTCATTGGTCTATTGCTACCCAGGGTATCATGGAGGATGTGTGAATTTTCAAGGTTGTTGATTCATTGTCTCGCTACTATCTTTTCAAGTGATTAACTTCAGACTTTCTATTGTGTGCTAATTTGATAGCTTCTGAGCAGTGTGGGGTCTTTACCAGATTTAGGCAGTGACTGTAGGTATCTATGTGGCCAGTCTTCCGGTACCTAAGCACAATGCTGGTGTTAAAATCCTTCACTACATTCATAATGTTATCTAGCCCCTTTTTGCAGTGATACTGTACACCTTTATGTGGTGGTAATGTACACATTTATGTGGTGCTACTGTACACATTTATGTGGTAGTAATGAACACCTTTATATGGTGGTAATTTACACCTTTATGTGGTGCTGCAGTACATCTTTATGTGGTGGTAATGTACACCTTTAAGTGGTGGTAATGTACACCTTTACGTGATGGTGATGCGCACCTTTATGTTGTGATACAGTACACTTTTATGTGGTGGTACAGTACATCTTTATGTGGTGGTAATGTACATCTTTAAGTGTTGGTAATATACACTGATATGTGGTAGTACAGTACACCTTGATGTGGTGGTAATGTACACCTTTATGTGGTGGTTATGTACACATTTATGTGGTGGTACAGTATACATATTTATGTGGTGATAATGTACACTTATATGTGGTGGTAATGTACACCATTAATGTTTTGGTAATGTACACCTTTATGTCGTGCAGCTTTATGTGGTGGTACAGTACACCTTTATGTGGTAGTAATGTACACCTTTATGTGGTAGTAAAGTACACCTTTATGTGGTGGTCATATACACCTTTATGTGGTGGTACTGTACATCTTTATGTGGTTTAATGTACACCTTTATGCTGTGGTACTGCACACCTTTAAAACTCAGAAGAAAACAATTTTCAGTTAGACTTACATTCTGTATAGCTGTAAGTCATAAGGGAAGGCAGACTTTTGATGAAACCTGTATCTGTATTTCTACGCTATTCTTCACTCATGGCCAGCTAAGTGTAGCTTTCTTGTACACATTGATGCTGATCACGTTTTTGGTGAAACAAATAAGAAAACTGCATGTAAACAGATACTTTTATAATTAAAATGCATTGGACTGTAGATGCCTCGCTGTTTTCTACAATCTATAGAATCCCCATAAGAGTTTGCTAGGTGTGTACATCTAAAAGCTAAGAAACAATCACAGCAATTTGTTCTGGAAAATATAGAAGGGGTGCACACTGCACCGTGCTTTGAGTGGAAGCTATCTTGAACACCCATTAAAAGAACACGAAACCTTTCAATTTTCTATGATGCGTTGATCAGCGTGTTAGAAACATTCACACCAGCTTGTTGGGATAATGCAGAATTGGTCCACATTGCATTGTGCTTTGAATTTTTATCTTGAATACCCCTTAGAATCATCCCACTTAGAAGCTATTTCTTTTATTCAGATTTAAAGATCTCTTCACAAGTAAACTTTCAAAAAATAACAGAGAAGTTTAATAATTCAGTTTCATAATAAAAGTCACCCAAAGCTTGTCATTTTTTTTAACTTTAACATTCTGTTAAAGCTAAAGACAGAGGACTGAACCAAAAATATTAAAAAATCATCAAACGCAGTAATTTTGGTGAACGAGTTTTTATTCCACACATCAATTTAGAGGCAAGCGATACGAGCTCTGCTGTCATCTATTTAGAGGTAAGCAATATCAGTTTCCTGTCATCTTGAGACGTCATTACCTTCCTGTGATTTTAGTTTTCGCCATGACTATCTACAAAGCAGAGAGACAATTATTTGATAATTCAGGTGTATACATTACACAAGCAGTCTTTGCTCACGGTCAACTTTATGTGACTGTCATGCAAGGAAGGAACCTAGACAATCTTAAAGTACGAGGGACGGTCAAAAAGTAATGCCTCGTAATTTTTAATTTCATTTAAAAGGCAAGAAAACAGATAAAATTCAAATTGAAATGTAGCCCGAAGTCTGAACTTCAAAAATCTATTTCTCAATGTTGTCTCCGTTATTTGTTACAGTTTTTGTCCATCTTCTCACAAGGGCATGTATCCCCGCACGGTAAAAATGTGTGTCCTTTTTCCTAAACCACTAGCGTATGGCGCGTTTAAGGGTCTCGGTGTCCTCAAAGTGATGTCCGCGAAGATCTTCTTTCAGTGGTCCAAACAGATGGAAGTCAGAAGGTGCAAGATCGGGACTGTAAGGAGGATGTGGTAATAATGTCCAGCCAAATTCTGCAATCGCATCAATGGTGCGTTTAGCGGTGTGTGGCGTGGCATTATCGTGCAACAGTAGTGCAGTTCTCTGATCTTTCAATGGGTAAAGTCGCTGAAGACGACCTCTAAGCTTCTTCAAAGTTTCAATGTAACGGTCTGCATTCACCGTGTGTCCCTGTTCGAAGAAGTCGAGAAGAATCACACCCTTCTCATCCCAAAACAAGGAGGCCATAACTTTCCCTACAGATGGTGAACTTTTGAACTTCTTTCTTGTCGGCGATGTTGTGTGATGCCATTCCATTGACTGCCTCTTGGATTCTGGTTCAAAAAAAATGAACCCAAGTCTCATCACCTGTCACAATATTCGATAAAAACTCTTCTCCTTCAGTTTCGTAACGGTGCAGGAGGTTGATGGCTATGGTTTTCCTTGTTTCTTTATGTCTGCCTGTCAACATTCTGGGTACCCACCGTGCACAAACTTTTGAATAACCCAGGTATTTAATGATGTTCTGGACACTGCCTTTACTAATGGACAACATGGAAGAAAGTTCATCCAGTGTTACCCGACGGTCACCACGAATGATGCCATCAACTCGATGAATGTTGTGTGGAGTCACTGCAGTAGACGGACGGCCAGTCCGCTTTGCGTCAGCCATTGAGGATTGACCTACTTCAGCTTCGTCACAACGATGTATCCAACGTCGGACAGTGCTAAAATCCACTGTTGAATCTCCATAAACATTCTTCAAACGTTCGTGGATGCGAATTGGGGTCTCACCTTCAGCATTGAGGAATTCTATGACTTAACGTTGTTTTAACCGAACGTCTTTGGCAGCCATTTTTAAACTGTTACAATGGTGCCACCTGTTACTGAAACAGGTTGGTAATTGCTATACAGTGCAGAAGAGTGTTTGAGGAATTCTGCTAAATTTACAAATTGCACACCGATGCAGTATTTACATACATAAAAAATAGGAGGCATTACTTTTTGACCTTCACTCGTACATAACACTGGCTAACAAAAAAAAAGTTTTTTTTTCTTTCTCTAACATTTCTATGTTTTTCTGGTCAATTGTAATGCGCTGTTTTTAAATCTGCAGACCGTTTTTCTCTATCAGGTCGGGATCTCTAGAAATATGAAATTGAAGTTTTTTTTAACAACGCATACAGTATTACAACATCATTCGTACAAGAAGTATAACAGTTATGAAGGCTTGAATTTCTTTGCAGTCGACTTTCGTCGGTGAATGGCATGTGGTACATCGCGATGAAGGATCCAACAATAATCGGCAAGCATGGTCACACTCCACCGTCCTTGATAATATGACTCCATTACGGCGATATCTTGATGGAGTCGTTCTCCATGTTCATCGCTGACTTCGCCACTTCGCCAAGGTTGTTGGGGAAAAAGTCAAGATGCGAATCGAGCAAATGGATTTTGAGGGACATGTTACAGCCCATAATTCTGTATGCATCTTTGCACTGCTTAACAATATGCACATAGTCGACAGATTTGTGATTTCCCAGAATGTTATCAACGATCGATTTGAATGCCATCCATGCGCGAAGTTCACTACCATGTAACAAGTTTTTGAATTGTTTGCCTGCAATAACTTTCCTAATCTGAGGTCATACAAAGATACCTTCCTTTATCTTTGCATCGCTAACTTGCGGAAACTTTTCTCGAAGATAAATGAAAGCTTTGCTCGTTTTATCTAACGCTTTTACGAAATTCTTCATGAGCCCCAACTTTATATGTAACGGTGGTAAAATGATGCTGTCTTGTTAACTAATGGCTTGTGTATTACATTTTTATGCCCGAGCTGCATACGATCACTGATAGGCCACACCTTTCTTGCATAATGTTCCTGTCTGTTGCGGCTGTCCCATTCTCATAGGAAGCAATAAAATTTAGTATACCCAGTCTGCATGCCCGTGAGAATTGCAATGACCTTTAGGTCTCCACAAATCCGCCATTGGTAGTCATTGTACTTTATTTTTGCCAAAAGTATAGCCATATTGTCATACGTTTCTTTCAAATGAACAGAGTAGGCGACTGGAATTGATGAAAATAAATTTCCGTTATGCAATAACACGGCTTTTAGACTAGTCTTGGAAGAGTCGATGAAAAGTTGCCATTCGTTGACTATGTGCTCATGACCGAGGTGCACCATTAGACCGTTTACATCTTTGCAATAGCAAATGTCATCATCCATCTTAAAGTATTGAACAAGTTCTCTGTGTCTATGACGAAATTTAGATATCGGAGTATTGGGCGCTAAAAGATTCCATTCTTTGAGTCGCGAACCGAGTAATTCCGCATGTCCTTTGGTAAGAGCGAGATCACGTATTAGATCTGAAAGTTCTGAATGGTTAATTAAGTGAACACCATCATTCACCGGTATATAATCCGAGTCAGAATTAGTTTCTAAAGCAGGTAAACTATCACTTTCTGATGGTTCATTCACGTCCAATGGATACTGTTCTGGTGGAACTGGGATCGGACACGTGATTGGATCATGAGGCACTGGTTTCGAAACCGATTCAATATTTCGATAAACCACAGACTTTCTAGTTTTAAAAGTGAAACCATGGATATTTGTCAAGCAGAAGTAACAATCAGTAGCGTGATTTGTCGGTTCACGCCATATTACTGGCACTCCAAAAGGCATCGACTTATGCTTCGGCGATTTTAGTAACCAACCTGCCAATGTATTCGCACAAGTCGAACAAACTGCATTTGGCTTCCAAGATTTATTTGCATCATCAACTTTCGAATCGAAATAAAGTTCATATGCTTTCTTTAGTAATGGTGTAAAGTTTTTCTGTTGAACACGATCGGTAAAATATCCGCACACGTAACAGATCAGATCAGCCGAATTTCTACAACTTCTAGAAGCCATATTTCCCTCAGAATTATTTCAAAATACAGTAACTATTTTAAAAATAGCGTAACATATGTCATGCATCTTTTAGCAGTATAAAAAGTAGAAATATTTTGCATTTTATTAATTTTTAATAAGTTATATAGTCAAAATGAAACGGAGCAAATAACGGTTTCCCAAAAATATATTTATTCACAAATATCTTAAGAACCCGATGTGATAGAGATAAACGGATTTCAAAATTGAAATCAGCGCAAGAAACTGACCTAAGAACACTTATTCTTATATAAGAAAGAAAAATGTTAATGGAACAAGGTTAATTGTGAAGACACCACATCTACATTTAACAGATGCTGAGATTTTAGCTGGAAGTAACATTGCAACCACCGGAGTCCATCATACTGACAGCTAGCAGCATGGGGAACTTTTGAGAGGTTTTTTTCAGTTACTTCACTAGTGATCTTTGTTTCTGTGCTGAAATACTTTTGGTAAAATATTCAAAGTGTATTAACACAATATTTAACTAGTATTAATAATATAATTAATAAGTAATCACAACAGTACAAGATTTGTTAAAATCCTTTATTCAACTGTATTCTACCTATTTTTCATTCTTCTTCTTCTTACACTCTTATAAGCACTGTCTATCCACTTCCTCTCTGGTATCCCTTTGCTTATTTGTCAGCTTATGCCTTACCGTCTTGACCTCTTTAATAACACTTTTCGGGAAATTCAGAGTAATTTTTAGGCAACAAAAATAGGTACTTATAAAAACGCATTATTGTTATGATTAAAATTCATAACATTTATGTCGATATAATAGGTTGCTCAACAGGGCTCCTTTTTTGTTTATTTTATACGGAGTCACCTATTAATAAAGGAAAAGACGTCATGCCGATAAGGCTTACTGGCAGACGTGAACACATTTGAAGCAGAAGTGAGGTGATCGTCTGCAAGAGAGATGCGGCTTGTGTATGGAAGTGTGCGGACGTATGTGTTTTGAGATCCTGCAGTATTCTGTGTTTTTCCTGAACTATTCCATCACCAGGACATAAATATACTTGGTTGAGGTGTCCCTGGTTTATTCTAGTAAGGAAATGTGTGCTTACTCATAAAGATGTCCAAAGGACGATATAAAATAAAGTTTGACTGATTGCCAATGACCAACGTTTGATAGGGAACGAACTGGACTTATACGTGCCACTGCATTTGCCTTTTGGCCTATATATCTATTACCATGGAGCTGTTTGTCAAAACGAATAAACTGCATGTTTGTAAAATTGTGAAGGAGGTGTTGGTCCGCTCAGTGCAGTTATGCTGATTTCGTGTTGTATGACTGCCCCAAGAGTCTACTTTGGCCACGGAGAATATCGCCGGAATAATTAACATTACGACACGTAACAGTATTGGTGGCCTCAAGCCGGAATCATGAACCTATTGTGTGAATACTGATTCGAACCCTAGTCGCTGCATATCTGTTGAATCGTGTTTCCCTGAGGCAGAAGCTGGACCCAGGAGGATTTTTTTCATGACAGATAAGTGAATTTCTTGATTCATACAGTTTGAATCTTGAAGAATCTCATTTGACAGGATTCTTTTGTATTATATGTTTTATGTATATCTGTATCTACATGTTTGTGTGATAGGCGGGTTGGTTGGCGAGAGAACAATTATTTTACAATACCAATCATATGGTCGTGAATTTTTGGTTGTTCTATAGGTTTTGGTGCATGGTTTTCTCATATAGTGGGGCCGGCATTACAAAGCTGTGTGTTTACTGCTACTACTGAAATTATCATTACCATTTCTGTTAGCTGTTTTGCCCTGTTTATTTGTAAATTTGTATTTGTTGTCAGATTCATTGCATTTTATTTGGTTTATTCTTTATTATTGTTTGTTAGATTTGTGCACCTTATCTTGCTATCATTCAGTTATTAGATGTAGTATATGTTGTGAAATTGTGCTTGTAGTGTCATAAGTGTGGTAGAGCCAATGTTTTTTTTTCATTTTGCTACAGTTCATACATTTCTGCCTTGGATTATTCATTGCCATTTTCTTGGGTTGGCTATTTCTACTGTTCTCCTGTAATCTTGTTTGTACCTCTAATTTGTTTATATTTTTTTTGCTCCTAATATACCATCTATATTGCCATAAGCCTTCAATCGAGTGTGGCAAGAAGGCTTATGGCAAATAATGAGAAAATTCAATTTTGATACCAACATCATTGATATCATTGAAGCACTATACAAGGACACAAGCAGTGCTGTTTTTTTCAAGCAATGACATTGGAGAATTTTTCAAAACAACTGTAGGAGTTCGTAAGGGATGTATCCTGTCCCTGGTGCTCTTTAATATATATCTAGAACATATTATGCAGGAGACTCTCTACGATTATAAAACGACCATATCGATTGGAGGCCGACCTATTTGCAATCTACGTTTTGCTGATGATATCAATCTTATAGTTGGAACAGAATCAGAACTTCAAGACCTTACCTCTAGACTGGAGAAAGTAACAAGAACGTATGGGGTGGAAAATATAGAAAAAAGCAAGATATTGGTGAATAGCCATAAGAAACATGTTCCGACCAACATTACGTTAAATGGGCAAACGTTAGAAGAAGTTAACACCTTTAAATATCTGGGGTCCACTATATGTAGTGACGATCGGGAAAAGACCGATTGACTTCTGGAAAGACAGATGACACTGGGAAAGACTAGAAACCGGCTGACCGGGTTAGCACCCCGTAAGCTGTATTCAATTGCTACAGGACCCAAAAATGATAGATGCCCCCAGGATTCACCGAAAGGGGGGGGGGGGAGAATGATGAATCCACAGGCGCCTCATTGGAATCGACCAGACCCGTTACACGGACTTCGAGCTCTGAACAACGGCTGGAATTTCCATGTGCCTGTGGTAGGGAGTTCTCTACTCAGAGAGGAATGAAAATCCACCGAACGAAAAAGGGGTGTGGGAGGTCATCTGGGGGAGATCAACAGCGCTCTGTCTCGACGGATAAGACGTTAGAAGAATGCAGCCAGGAGTCAATCCACAGTGCTGAGTACATTCAAGTTGATCTGCCTGATGATGATCTCACACACTTCTTGGACGGGAAGAGAGATGCAATCAAGTTTCCACCTGCCAGTGCAAAAGGGCTTTGGGAACAGCTGGACGAAGCCTTGGCAAAAGAGTTGGATAACAACCTGAAGCAGATAAGTTTGGAGAAGAAGCTGGAAATCTTCGGCGACATAATATATCTGCACTGTCGCAAAGTGTTCGGAGTGAGGGAGGCAAGGGAAAGTAACCCACCACGAAAAAGTAGAAGACAAATTAAAATAGAAGAAATCAGGAAACAGAAGAAGCATGCCCGAAAACTTTTCAAGAACGCAGTTGCCACAGAGAAGGAAGGGTTACGACAGGTTTGGGAGCACCTGAAAGGCCAACATAATGCCCTTTGTAGAGCAGAAAGGTTGTGCAGGAAGAGAAGGAAGACTCGAAGGGATAGGGAAAGATTCTTCAGGGAGCCCTTCAAGTTTGCCAAAGAACTGTTTGAGCAGCCACGGTCGGGTACGCTAAACATCAAGAAAGAAGACCTGGAAGAACACCTTAGAATGACATATTCAGATGGTCGCAAAGATGAGCCGCTCAGCAGCATGGCAGGCCTTAAATGGCCGAGTAAGCCAGGAGCTGAATTTAACACCAAGCCCCCAACGGTGCAAGAGGTAGAAAGCATTGTCCAGAAAGCTCGGTGCAAGTCAGCTCCAGGTCCTAATGGTGTTCCATATGTGGTGTATAAGAGATGCCCTGAAGTGCTCAAACGACTGCTCCGTTTACTAAGAATGCGTGGAAAGCCCAGCTTGTAAGCAAGGAATGGAGAAAGGCGAACGGAGTCTACATCCCGAAGGAGCAAAATTCCACAGACATCAGTCAGTTCAGGCCAATCTCACTACTCAATGTGGAAGGGAAGATATTCTTCTCAGTGATGGCGAAAAGACTCACTACATACCTCCTGGCAAATGGGTACATTGACACTACCATTCAGAAAGGAGGTATCCCAGGTACACTAGGATGTCTAGAGCATGCCACAATGATCTGGGAAGCAATCCAAAAGGCAAAGTCTGACAGAACAAACCTCCATGTAATCTGGTTGGATCTAGCGAATGCTTATGGATCCGTTCCACACCAGATGTTGTGGCAGGCCCTAGAAATGTATCATGTTCCACAAGAGATTGCAGCAATGCTGAAGCTGTATTTCGCAGGGTTTGCTGTCAGATTTTCAACCAGAGAGTACACAACGAAGTGGATTGGCCTTGAAGTTGGAATTGCAATGGGGTGTACCATCTCTCCGATACTATTCGTGATGGCTATGCAGGTAATCCTCAATGCGGCCGAAGGAATGGCTATAGGTCCAAAGCTTGGGGGAATGTGTCACATGCCACCGCTCAAAGCATTCATGGATGACACAACAATTCTGACATCAGATGAACATCAGGCCCGGAGGATGTTAGAACGCCTGGATGAACTAGTCAGCTGGTGCAGAATGAGCTTCAAACCCAAGAAGTCGAGAAGCCTATCAGTCAGGAAAGGGAAGATAGCAGAAGACATATTCGTGGTTTCCAACCAAAGAATCCCTACTGTCATTGAGGAACCTGTTAAAAGTCTTGGCAGGGTGTACGATGCCTCATTAAAAGACTCGAAGGCAGTGCAACAGACAATAGAAATGGCAGACAGAGGGCTACAGATCATAGACCAAAGCAGACTCTTGGGAAAGTTCAAACTGTGGTGCCTCCAGTTCATGTTGATACCGAAATTGCTGTGGCCACTGCTTATATATGAAATAAGCACAAGTACAGTCGAAGCTATAGAGCAAAAGGTCAACAAGTTCATGAGAAAGTGGCTAGGGGTACCACCAGGTCTGTCAGATGTAGCACTGTACTGCAAAAAGTCAAAACTTCTGCTTCCTTTCAAGTCAGTTGTTGAAGAGTACAAAGTTGGAAAGGCAAGGCTTGCAATGATGCTACGCGAGTCAGCTGATGACGTGGTTAAGTCCATTCAGCCTACACTGAAAACGGGAAGGAAGTGGAGAGTGGAAGAAGCTGTTGATGCTGCCCAAGAGTCACTCAAACTGAGGGAGGTAATCGGATACACACAGACGAATAGACGGGGATTTGGTCATGGAGACATCCGCTGGTGGTCCAAGGCATCAAGCAGGGAGCGCAGAGACATGGTTGTTCATGAGATACGAGAGGCTGAGAATGATAAGAGGTTGCAAAAAGCAGTGCAGCAGGTCCAACAAGGCCAATGGACTACATGGGAAGGAGCCCTGCAGAGGTCCTTGACATGGAATGATATATGGCATATGGCACCTCTTAGGCTCAGCTTCGTGGTTAGATCAATGTATGACCTGCTGCCGTCGGCCACCAACCTTGTGAAATGGGGAAAGTCGGATGATGAGCAGTGCCCCCTGTGCCAGGGGAGGCAGACACTCGAACACGTGCTCTCAGCGTGTAAGGTGTCATTAGGGCAAGGGCGATACACCTGGCGCCATAACAAAGTGCTAAATGAGCTTGCTGCGACAATAGATCTAGCAAGGATGAAGGCGAACAGCAAACCCAGGCCGAGCACCGCAAATACATACTTTCTGAGGGCAGGAAAGTCAGCACACCCCAAACCGAGTAAACCAGGTAGCAGTTTACCATCTCTTCTTGATTGTGCAAATGACTGGGAGATGGCGGTAGACCTACCTGGACGAGGGGCATATCCAGAGAGTATCAGGAAATCGCGGAGACGGCCGGATATAGTGCTTCATTCTTCTTCAACGCTTCAGGTCATACTGATTGAACTGACCGTGCCATTTGAATCCAGATTAGACGAGCAACATTCGTTCAAAGCGGCCAAATATAGTGATCTGGCCGCGGATCTGAGACATGAGGGGTTCACTACAAGGGTCATGGCTGTTGAAGTGGGCGCAAGAGGGCTTGTGGCTGCATCAATGTATGATCTATTGAAACTGTTGGGGTTGAAGGGACAGGCGAGAACAAGGGCACTGAAGAGGCTTAGTGAAACTGCCGAAAAGGCATCAGGCTGGCTGTGGAACAACCGCAATGGGCAATGGAAATCGTGACAATAAACGCTGCGGTACAGAAAACACCAGGAATTTTTCTAAGTCCACAAAACGCTGAGTTTTGTGGTGTACTAGTGAGCGGGCTGTGACTGAGGGGCAACAGGCGATGTATATTATAGGAGGTGTCAGTGTCAGAATTTCAGTGGCTAGGCTCGGCGGCTTCGTGATGGTGTCTCAGTGTGTGCGACGGAACGAACGGAATAATTTGTCTTCTCTTTGTTACTTTCACAATTGCCTCCACGGCTGGCGGAGTTGTGGATTAAAGTTGCTACCATAAGTGAAATGGGTTCATTTTCGATACAAGACAACAGGAGGCTGAGACGCTTGGGAGTCATGACCCAAGTGGGCCCGCCCCCCTTAGAGTGTAAAGGAGTATACTGGGCCGAAACACTTGTCTGATGGGGGGACTTCTTCTGATGATCAGATTGCCTCCTGTTGTATCGCTCTGTAAAGAGTTTCCTATCATAGTGATGCAAGATCAAGTAAAGAAATCAAGACAAGACTTGAGATGGCCTCAGCTGCCATGACAAGGCTAAGTGTGATCTGGAAAAGTAACATCAGTTTTCATGTGAAGATCAAATTATACAAATCACTTGTATTATCTGTTCTCTCGTACGGGTGTGAGGGCTGGACACTCACTGCAGATACGGAGCGAAGGATTCATGCTTTCGTGTATAACTGTTATAGCAGAATTTTGCGTATTTGCTATAAAGAGCACAAAACAAATGTCTATGTTATAGAGAAAATAAACACGTATGCAGGCCACAAAGAACCACTTTTGTCAGTAGTGAAACGTCGAAAGCTTGCCTGGTTTGGGCATGTAACTCGTCATGACTCCCTTTCGAAAATGATCCTCCAGGGAACAGTCGAAGGTAAACGGAGAAGAGGAAGGCAAAGAAAATCCTGGGCTGATAACATCAAAGAATGGGCATGGCACGGTTTTTCCACACTTGTACGCATTACTGAGGATAGAGAGCAATGGAGGACCCTGTCTACTGATGCTTTCACCATAGTACCCATATGACCCATGACGGGTTACGGGTCGAGATGAGATGATGATACCATCTATAGTTTAATGCATTTGATTGATATTGAGTGGTGAAATAATTGTTGCTGTTATTGCTATATATATATATATATATATATATATAATATATATATATATATATATATATATATATATATATATATATATATATATATATATATATATATCATCATCATCATGTGACGTATTCTTTCCAGAACGTTGTCTCCATTACAGCTGCTCTGAACGCATCACGATTCTGGGCAAGTCGACCTGCATCAGCCAAAGACAAGTTCAGACTATCTGTGATGTCCTGGGTCCACCGTCGTCTAGGTCGACCCCTTCCCCTTTTTCCAGGGACCATGCCTTCCATCACTGTTTTTTCCAGGCTATTATGTCTTTTTATATGACCGAAAAAATTTCAGCTTCCTTATTGCGATGGTATTTAGGAGCCAATGTTCCTGTACGTTTAGTGAGTGCAGTACTTCTCTGTTGGTCTTTTTTTTCTGTCCAGGGTATTCTCAACATCCTTCTGTAGCATTTCATTTCAAATGATGTAATCTTTTTTGCAACTGTTTTATTGAGTGTCCAAGTCTCGCAGCCGTATGTTGCCACTGGGAATATACATGCTCTGATCAGTTGTAACTTTGTTTCTTTGCTTGTGCCTTGCCATAGGTTTTTCATCTGTATTAGTTTATGTGAAGCAATTGCAAGTCTTCTTTTAATTTCTACTGCACAGTCGCCAGAGCTGTTGATGATTGATCCTAAGTATTCGAATTCATTAACACTTTCCAGTTCTTCGTTATCAATTTCAATTTCTGGTTTGGTCTTTACTTTGTCTGTTGTCAATACTTTAGTCTTCTTGGTGTTTAGGTATAGATTCTGGGCCTCGCTGTGTTTTTTGGTGGACAGAAGTAATTGTTCAAGTCCTTCTGATATAGCAGCGCCACCCCCCGGGCAACGGCTTTGACTGGCCGGCAGAACTACATGAGTAAATTGAAAAAGGGAGGTCCCCCTTAAACAGTACACACAACTGCTGGCCGAACGGGCGGATGATCAATAATATTTTGACAACGGCTTCTAGGGCAGGAGTTGGAAAGGCCTGGTATCGGGCTGAGGGCGCACCATGGACTGTAATGGTAAGCGGCCATAACCATCCAGAAAGCAATGGCAAACTACTGGATGTACAATGCCAAGCAATCCATAATGGCTAATCTGAATATATATATATATATATATATATATATATATATATATATTATATATATATTATATATATAATATATATATATATATATATATATATATATATATATATATATATATATATAATATACTATATATATATATATATATATATATATATATATATATATATATATATATATATATATATATATATATATATATATATATTATATATATTTATATTTATATTTATATATATATATATAATATATATATATATATATATATATATATATATATATATATATATATATATATATATATAATATATATAATATATTTATATTTATATTTTTATATATATATATATATATATATATATATATATATATATATATATATATATATATATATATATATATATTATATATATATATATATATATATATATATATATATATATATATATATATATTATTGGACAATTTACAGTCACATAAAAAGTGAATTATGGCTACCCTGGAATATTTTACCAAGCTTGGTAAGGATTTTGGTATAGATGTCGAGGCTTTAAAAACCTTTGCATTCACTGCGCATGCAAAGGAAATAAAGAGGTTAGAAGACGTGGCAAGAGATCAGAGACTCTTGGCTAGGGAGAAGAGAGATGAAGAATTAGCTGAGAAAAAAAGACAGGAAGAATTAGCTATTGAGCAAGAGAATAAAAAAAAAAGAGAACATTAACTTAAGGAACAAAATATTGGCACATGCACATGCTCAGGCAGAAATGAAGGCAAAACAAGCTCAAGCAGAATTAGCCTTTGCTCAAAGAATGGCAAAAATTGAGTTAGAAAAATTAAAATTTCAACACAAACAGGTTAATCCAGCAGGTGAAGAGACTGGAAAGAAAGACCATACCTCTACTTTTAAACTAAATTTGCCCAAATTTAATCCCAATATTGACGATATTTCATGCTTTAAAAATATATATGAAACATGTTGCCATGAGTTTGAGATTGATAGAGCTACATGGCCTAGCAGGTTAATGAGTTTATTTGTTGGTGAGCCTCTTACTGCAGTCTGCACCATGGATGATCATGCTAGAAATGATTATTATGCTGTGAAGGCTTTATTGCTAAAAAAGTATTAACTGGAGGAAAATGGTTACAGATTGAAACTGAAATCATTGTTGCCTGATTCAGCCAAGGATTTTGCTGGATTTATTTCATCAATTAAGCTTTGCTTTTCTAGATGCGTTGATTTGTCAAAAATTGATAAAACTTGATGGGCTGGCTGGCTTAATTTTAAGAGACAAAGTGCTGTCTTCAGTCAGTGGTGACTTTTTGTCCTTTTTGCAGGAGAGAAAGCCTGAAACGTTGGCTGCTGTAGAAAATCTTGAACGACAATACCAAATTGCACATCCTGGAAGAAATCTTGGCAGGACTAACATAAAGGATCCATTGCCAGTGGCATCAGCTAGAAAATTGAGAGGCTCAACCGCTGTCTTAAACAAATGCTAAGCAAAGTAACTGCGAAATACCCGCAGGATTGAGATAGAGTACTCCCAGCGGTATTGTTCGCCTATCGGGAAATACCTAACGAACATACCGGATTTGCGCCGTTTGAATTAGTCTTCGGTGCCAAGCCAAGAGGACCTATCTCCATCCTGAAACAGTTATTGGTTGAAGCTGACATGCCTGAGGATGTTCAAACCTCTTAACAACACGTAGTTAACTTGAAAAAGAAAATTATCGACGCTTGCCAGAGAGCATCAGAAAAAGCTAAACTTAAGGCAAGATTGTTTGTTAATCAAAACAGAAAACTGCACCAATTATGGCCGGGTGATGAGGCTTATGTATTGTTACCCAATAAGGACAATAAATTACTCGTATCTTGGAGAGGACCATATAATGTACTTGAAAGATATTCAGATGTTGACTACATTATATCTTTTAAAGGAAAGAAAAAAACCTTGCACATCAACATGCTGCAACAATTTCACTCTCGTCCTCCACATCTTAAACCAGTCTTTGAGGCTATCGACGAGCCTACTGATTGTCGCTTTTCCTTAGCTGTCATACAGGAAGAGTTGTCTGAATTACCTAATATTTCTGAGCCTCTTTTATCTCTTCCTACTTTACCACTTTCTTCTACTGGGAATTGTAGAGATATTTCTATTTTGCCAACTCTTGCTCCATATCAGAAAGATCTGATTTCTTTATTACTACAGTCTTTTCCTGTACAAATATCGTTGAACATGATATTCTCCTTACTGATTTCAAACCAATCAAACTGAAACCTTATCCTATCCCTGTACATTTTCAATCACGAGTACAAAAAGAAATAGAGGATATGATAAAATTAAACATAATTTCTCCTTCTCAATCTCCATATAGTTTTCCTATGGTCTTTATTAGAAAGAAAGACAAATCCATTCGGATTTGCATTGATTTCAGGCGTTTAAAGTCTTTGACAATCTCGGATGCGGTGCCTCTACCTTTGTTGGATTCTCTATTGGATAGACTATCTACAGCTACTTTTTTCAGTCAATTTTATTTATCTAAAGGTTATTGGCAAGTCCCCTTGTCGGACAGAGCAAAACCTTATACTTCTTTTCCTACGACTTTGGGATTGTTCTAATTTAATTTTATGTCTTTTGGTCTCGTTAACGCTCCTGCGACTTTTGTTCGTATGATGTGAAAAATTTTCTCTAGTCATGATGAATTCATTACCTATATTGATGATATTTGCCTTTTCCATCAATTGTGGGAAGAATATGTTCTTGGAATTGAGTCTTTGTTGACTACACTTCGTCTCCATCATCTTACTGCTAGACCTTCGAAAACTAAAATAGGATTCACTGAAATTTCTTTTCTTGGTCATAAAGTAAGAGGCGGTTTTCTTAAGCGTGAGGATTCCATTATCTCCAGGATCTTGAATCTAGAGATTCCTAAGACAAAAAAAAACAGGTTCGCAGTCTTTTAGGTCTTGTAGGATTCTTTAGAAAATTCTTCCCTAATGTTTCAGAAATTACTTCGGTTCTGTCTTCGTTATTAAGAAAGAACTCTCCAATTGTTTGGACACATTCGTGTAATGAGTCATTAAATTTGCTTAAGTCTTTTTTCTCAAAATTACCAATTTTAAGATTGCCTGATACTCGATTTCCTTTCATCCTTAGAGTCGACGCCTCTGGTTCGGGAATCGGCGGTACACTTATGCAGGAATTCAATGATTTTCTACATCCAATTCTGTATTTCAGTCGTAAATTGACGCTCACTGAAAAAATAACCCATTGTCGAGCGGGACTTGCTCGCGGTGGTATATTGCTCTACAAAACAGCAACACTATCTTATTGGTGCGAAAATCGTCTTGGAGACAGATCAGAGGGCCTTGTCCTATCTTAAGACTACAAAATTTCATAATAAGAAGGCTGCCAGAGCATCACTTGCGCTCCAACCCTACGAATATGACATTCGTGCCATCAAAGGTAGTCAAAACGTGGTCGCGGATGTGTTATCACGTTGCACGAAAGACTCACTGCCATCTAGCAACACTGCTAATGCAAGTATCTTGTGAAGTTACATCAAACCTATGAACTGACTTCTCCACATGTTGACCAAGGAACAATATACGATAGATGAATATATTTTGCTGACAATGCTTATGCTGACAGGAATTTCCTGATTTATTACTACTATGTAAAGATGGGATATGTAAATATCCTGTGATAAATAACAAGTCTGAGGATTATCGTAATTTTTTCATCAAAAAATTAAAGCAAATCTCTCAATGACTCTTTTGACAGTGCTTACGGGTACTGAACGTGTTCACTCAGCACCTGATGATGATGAATGCTGAAATCACCAATTCCAAGTTGTACCTCGTTTTACTCAGCTCATTACATGGATGTCATGGGCCGTATTAACAGCTTCCATACTTGGTTTATGTGCAAAAACACACACATTCATTGATGGTCTAAGAATAATGTGACATCTGGATATTTTGAATGCAAAAACTTGATTTATTCTATTGTTGGAACGGTGCCTAAAGATTAAGGGACTTAACTCAAGGATGCTTCGCATGGACAAAGGGACATAACTACAAAAATCCTATTGTGCCACAATTATTCTCTGTCCAGTTGGACATGGAACATTGTTACTTAACGTGAACTTACAAAGGAACTTATACGATAATATAGCAGAGAATCATGGACAGGAAATTTGTACTCGATTATAAATATTTTCTCTGGACTTTAGTTGGTTATTATTCCACTAGTACAGATAACAATATAACATTGTGACTTTAAATACAGTGTTTTAATTAGCTGTTGATTAATTTTAATTCGCGGGATGAGATTCGGTCTGTGACACAAAGCATTAATACACTCACACTAATTATTGATTGAACATTTTGAAGGTTCTCACAACTATTGGTAATTTGTACCATACATCAGTGTATTCTTACCTGATTGGACACACAACTTCGTCATGTTCAAAATAACATGTTTTTTAATTGACACCACAATATACATTTTGTGACAAGTACTTAAATTAAGATATACACATGACTTTAATCTGTTCGTGTATGATGTTGCATTCATTCACTTTACTAATGTGACTGTGTGCCTACTTTCATCTATTTACGCTGTTATAAATTTGTATATTCTATAATGCTTTGCATTATTGCTGTTGATCAATAAGTTAATTAATTGACAACTGATACTGGACTTGACTGATAGGTGTTATTGGACGGTGTGAGGTATGTGAGTGCATGTATTGCAACCATCCTTTTTTAATATGTTGGGTATGTTATGGTGACCTCACATTGCTGTTAAAAAGGAATTTGTCCGTAGTAGACATTGGCTTTGGTATTAACCATGGACCACACTTTTAGTATTAAATTGCCTACCCTATGGCAGAAACCTGGGTGCTATGCTAGTTCTTACTTACAGTGAAATTTGATGTTACCATATTTCGCTCCGGTGAAGCTATACTCACACCACGGGAATATTGAAAACTTTGTTTCCATTATTTTTTCGGGGAGGGGGCGGGAAGTAATGTTATGATTAAAATTCATAACATTTATGTCGATATAAAAGGCAGCTTAACAGAGCTCCTTTTTTGTTTATTTTAAACGGAATCACCAATTAATAAAGGTTGTGACGTCATGCCGATAAGGTTTACTGGGAGACGTGAACAAATTTAAAGCAGAAGTGAGGTGATTGAAAGCAACAAACACTCCAGAATATAAAACAATAGACAATGACATACGTACTATGTGTAGAGAAACAAAAGAACGATGGATAGAAACAAAATGCAAGGAAATAGAAGACTTGGAAGCAAAGCACATGACAAGAGATATGCATGAAGAAATAAAGAAATTATCAAATCGGTCGCGGTTTGCACAAGGAGGAAGCTGTATCAAGAACAAAAATGATGTAATATTACTTGATGAGAAAGACATATCAAACAGATGGGCAGAATACGTAAAAGAACTATTCGAGGACAACAGAGGTAAAAAACCATCACCAGATTCTAATGAAGGCCCAAACATTCTCAGATCAGAAGTAGAGAATGCCATTCATATGATACAAAAAGGAAAATCAGCAGGCATGGATAACATACAAATTGAAATGATAGAAGCTCTGGAGAGCTTTGGTATAGATACAATCACAGAAATATGCAACGATATATACAATACAGGATATATACCACACGACATGAAGACATCAGTTTTCATAACATTGCCCAAAAAACCAAATGCAACAGAATGTTCAGACTTCAGAACAATCAGCCTGATGAGTCATGCAATTAAGATACTGCTCAAAATCATACAAGAAAGAATAAAAAGTAAAGTAGACAGCGAAATCCAAGAAGAACAGTTTGGTTTTAGACGGAACAGTGGAACAAGAGAGGCAATATTTTGCCTAAGAATATTAGCAGAAAAATATACAGAGGTCCAAAAAAAGTATGTATATGTGCTTCATTGACTATAAGAAGGCTTTTGACAGAGTCCATCATGAGAAAATAATTGAATGCCTCGAAGACATAGGTATTGATGGAAAGGATATAAGAATACTCAGTAACCTTTATTGGGAGCAAACTGCCACAGTAAGATCGGGAAGGAATTATTCCCCATACATAGACATAAAAAGAGGTGTCAGACAAGGTTGTGTGCTGTCCCCCTGCCTATTTAATTTATACACCGAAAAAATGTTCAAACAGATACAGGAAATACCAGAACTGAACATCAGTGGAAGGTCAATAAACAACTTTAGATATGCAGATGATACCGTGTTGTTAGCTGAAAGCGAACAGGAGTTACAAGAACTAGTGAAGCAAGTGAACAGTATAAGTAAAGAATATGGACTCGACATTAATATTGAGAAAACAAAAACTATGATAATTAGCAAAACAGACGATAAACCCACATTAAAGATGAGCGTAAATGGGAAAATCCTGGAACAAGTCAAGAGCTACGTATATCTTGGTCATATAATAACAGAAGATGGCAGATGTGAAACAGAAATCAAGAAGAGAATAGGAATGGCCAAAGCTACATTCAACAACATGAAACATATACTGACATCCAAACAGTTATCTCACAAATTAAAACTGAGAATCATAAAGTGTTATATATATATATATATATATATATATATATATATATATATATATATATATATATATATATATATATATATATATATATATATATATATATATATATATTCTGCCTTTCTGTATGGTGCAGAAACATGGACGATGAATAAGCATCTGGAAGAAAGAATTGAGGCTCTAGAAATGTGGATATATAGAAGAATCGGGCGTATCTCATGGAAAGAGATGAAAACAAATAAGGAGGTCCTAGAAAATCTAGGTATGAAAAGAGAACTAATGAGGGAGGTCAAAGTTCTGCAGCTAAAATACTTTGGCCACATAAAAAGGCATAACACCTTTCAGAAGACCAAAACAGAAGGGAGAGTTGAAGGCAAACGTGCAAGGGGAAGACTGCGCTATAAGTGGGAAGATAACATCAAAAGATGGACAGGAAAGAGTCTATCAGAGTGCACCACCAAGACAAGAGACAGAAGACGTTGGAGATCGATTACAGCCAAACTTCGTTGTGGAGATGGCAACTGATGATAATGATGATGAGGTGATCGTCTGCGAGAGAGATGCGGCTTGTGTTTGGAAGTGTGCGGACTTACGTGTTTTGAGCTCCTGCAGTATTCTGTGTTTTTTCCTGAATTATTCCATTACAAGGACATCAATATACTTGGTGTCCCTGGCTTATTCTAGTAAGGAAATCTGTGATTACTCATAAAGATGTCCAAAGGACGATATTAAATAAAGTTTGACTGATTGCCAATCACCAGCGTTTGATAGGGAACGAACTGGACGGTTCTTGTGTGTTTATTCACCGGCAGATTAAAATTGTTGAAATTTCGAAGCCAAACCGAGCACAGTACTTTTTCTTAAATTTTTTTTCTTACAATTGTTTTCTTTTTTTTCGCCTGCGCAGGGCTAGTCCATTTCGCAGGTAGGGGTTGCGGGTTAGTCTATTATGCATTTTCGCAGGTAGGGGTGGCCGCATGGCTCATTTTTCAGCATGGCACATTATTTATTTATTTATTTATTTTTTAATGTAAAATTTTTGCCTCGTCTTGGCGAGGCACGTTCCGTTCAACCTAGTCGGTTATATTAGGGCGCATGTCCAAATATAAAAGACCCTTAGGTCTAAGGAACGTCGTTAAGCCGTAGCAAAACATACTAAGTTTTATACAGTGATAGCATGGCACATGAATGTATTAAGTATAAAAAGGTAGGGCAGTGATGATAAAGATATACGACCTATTTTCATGTCTCTTTTTGAATACTTTCAACGATTTAACGTGTAGTTGGGAGCCGCGCTGGTGTAATGGCTTCGGCGTTGTACTGGCGACCAGGTGTTCATGGTTCAAACCCGGGCGTCGGCGTTTGAAGAAATGTTTACGGCCGGAAATTTGACTGAATAGCCTGAACGGCTCCTGTGATAAACCCTCTGTGGATGGGAAGGAGCGAAGCTCCTGACCGGGTTGGAAGGAAAGTCCTCAGGTTCCCCAGCCTCGCAATGACATGTCATTGGGCCGAAGGGCTGAAAGCCCAAGTGCCGCTGGTTAAGGAAAAAAAAAAAAAAAAAAAGTGTAGTTCTCGAAACTGTCTTGTTGAGATGATTGTCAATTAATTTAAATTTTTTTTTTTTGGGGGGGGGGGGGGGGGGGGGAGAGAGAGAGAACAACAAGACTATTCATCATCATCATCATCATACATATCAATAACTTAGATCGGCTGCAATGGCTCTCCGGCGTCTTCTGCCTTTTCTCTTGATATTGTGATGGACTCTTTCATTGATGTTACATTTCCACTAATAGCTTCCCCTTGCACGTTAGCCTTTAACTCCGCCTTCTATTATGGTCTTTAGTAAGGTGCTGTGTCTTTTTACAAGGTCACCATATTTTTTTACTGTCTAATAATAACCTCCATCATTAATTATCTTTTCATCCTTAGGTTGTCTGTGACCTCTTTATTTGTTTTCCTCTCTATCCGTGAGACGCACCCCACTCCTCTATATATCCCCATCTCAAATGCCTCAATTCTTTCCTCTAACTGCTTGTTCATTGTCCATGTTTCTAAACTACACAATGATGAAGAATATATATAGCACTTGATGATTCTCGAGGATATTACCAGGCTACAACGTCTTGTATACTTTGACATGCATCCTAATATTAGCTGGTCTGAATGCACACAGCTCCAGCCTACCTAGCTATAAATGGGTACTTAACTTTGAGTTAGGGAAGGAAAAGATAACGAGGAAGGAAACTGGTCTCCCCACCTCTCGATGCTAAACTTAGTATGGTGAAGTCTCTAACACTCCACTACCGCAATAAGTTACCGGATTTCGGGTTCAAAGCTTGGTAGTGTCACGCATCAGTCTAACCAGCTGTAAAAGGGTACCTGACTCTGATCTTGAGTTAGAGAAGGCAACGGCAGCGAGGAAGGAAACAAGCCACCCCACCTCATAAAGCTGGGACCCAGTACATCGAAGTCTATAACACTTCACTCCCGTACTGCAGAATCTGCTACTTGACTACCCTTACTGTTTAATTTAACGGCAGGCGTGTTTTAAAAAAATGTATTTCTTGTCCTTGTCACCTGTTTGTAACTGTGGCTGACGAAGGGTAAACCCCGAAACGTCCCTTGTTTCCGGTGTAACGTTAACTTGTAGAACTGATTCAATACCGTTTTATTGGTTTATATACTTTAAAAAAATACGGGGGGGGGGGGTTGAGGGCGGCAGCGAAGGGTCTGTCGTAAGCGTACGCACAGTTCGTGTCAACTAAGAATGCTGCGGAACGCATTTTTTTTTTTAACTAGCCCTCCCAAACATTGAGGGAAGGGGAGCTCACTGTCGAGGGGGGGGGGGGAACTTAGGAAGCATCGTATGTCAAAAAGCAAGGATGGACAACTGAAATGCCCGACAAAGCAGACAATGTAACCACAAACTACCTTTTTCAGTCAAGAAAAAGTACGGTGCTCGGTTTGGCTTGAAAATTTCAACAATTTTAATCTGCCGGTGAATAAACACACAAGAACCAACTGGACTTATACGTACCACTGCATTTGCCTTTGGGCCTTGTCGTACATCGTCCAGATCTACATAAAATCCCGCTGACGAGCCAATATTCTGTCGGAATTTTTTTTAAAGATAAGGATAGAGATTTATTTATGGTCCCGTCTGAGCAGAGGTGATATTTGTCAATTATGTGAGAATAAAGGAGTAAGAATTAGATTTTCACGAGGAAATATTGTAAGAGGAAGCTCAGTCTCTGGAGTGAGTAGTTTCTCTAGTCCAGCCTGTCTATACGACTATATTTTAATATCAGACGACCTTTCTCTCCTATATGAAATATAAGTTACACTACACACGCCCACGCACACACAATTATGTGACAACAAGACACACAAACGTGAAAAACTATGGATAATTGTGTACGGGTCTGACCGACACACTAAGTTAAGTTTTGTTTAGTTTATTATCACTTAAACGTTACAACATCAAACATATATATATATATATCAATATTATCATGTTTACAGACGTAAGAAAGTAACCCAATAAGTGCCCTCACCCTTGTTGAGAAAAAAACAAAATGATCCCAAAGGAAGTTAATAACCCAAAAGGTCAAAGATTAACACTAGGGTGCAGAATAGACAGTCAAGAAAAAACAAGTTCCCACTTAAATGCTATCCAGTAAAAGAATTAAACAATAGTTAAAAAAAAAAACAGAAGTTTGCAGGTACAATGTTTCCTGTAACAAAAGAAAATCTCTCTGTCTCTCTCTCTCTCTCTCTCTGTCTCTTTGTCTCTCTCTCTCTTTCTCTGTTATACGTGGCCAGTCATTCGCTCCTTACCTAATCTGGTGAAACAATGTTTTGGACGAATAATCCATGAATGTGCATATAAAGTCCAGTAGTTGGTATCATCCGAATCGGGCCCCATTTCCTCCGATAGTAATTAAATTTTACACGGGGAACGCCTAAATTGGTGGTAGAAATCTGGATACACAATTGAGACCTAGAACAGTTAATGCCAAAACTCTCTGAGATATGGCACTTGCAGTAAACAGCAGTAAAACATATGATTGCTAAAACTGTTAATGATGATGATGATACTCCTATCGGCTTGCTCGGGGGGTGAGTACCGATTATGAAACAGTGTATACTCCTGGATAAAATCCACTTCGGTAAACGACTGTCGGAAGTCGGGGAAAATGTTATGTATATTTCCACAGCGGGCTGATAAAAGTGAATGGAAAAATCTGAGTATTTTTGTAAGTCCCGATACTCAAATTTGCAGTTTAAAAAATGTTAGTGTCTCGCCCTGGTAGTTCCTGTTCACACCGGTACGGGGACGAATGCCAAGGAAACCGACAACTATTATTCCTTCAGTAACTGAGGAAAAGACCACAATGGAAAACCGTTAGGCCGCTGGGTTTTGATCAAGCACTGTATTAGGAAGAAAACAAAACATTTCTAAAAGGACAAATCCCTGGTTATCGAGCATAAGGTATGATCTTTTATCCTCTCCGTCACCTAATTAAATTAAAAGGCACACGGTATCTTAAGCCTGTACTATCGCGCGTCGCTTCAACGAGTACAGGTTTAGTAAAAGCATGCCGCCTTTCCAACTTCCGACCCGGTAAAACACTCAGCGAACAATGTCAGTTATAATTTTAATTATGACTACGCGCCCTCAACAAATATCGCCTGTCCTTACTAGCTAGTCGATTGTCGGCGTCTATCGTTTTTACACATGATATTAAATGCTAGTCACTATAAAATTACACACAATGAAAATATAATGCGCATTCTACTCTGTCACTTTATCCGTCACTCCTAGCATTATTTAGTCAGCTAAACCGTATCTTCTGGTGGAAAAAAAATGGTAGATGGATTTTACATTACGAAACCACTGGTAAGAGAATATCTACGCGTTTGCTATTTCGCTAGTCTTAACGCTCGGGAATAGCAGTTAATACAATGGTAAAACTTTTAACACATTTAATCCTTAAGTACAACTTATATTATTACCACAAATCAGAAAATTAAATCCCCACGGGACAATTTAACCCATTTAGCTAATAAAATGGTTCAAGTCTGTCGTTAGATTATCCAAAATTTCTGAGCGACTTGACAACTGACTAGAAGAGAAGGCAGTATATATACAGATTTAGGGTAATATCTCTAAAACATGTGAAAATTCACACCTTCGGCGTTGCAGGGAAAATCAACGAGCTTGGCTTCAGAGATAAATGATTCTACGGTTAGCTCACTCGCGATGCCGAAACGACATCAGAGGCATCCTGTGCAAACGGGCCTTCTTAGACTATCTCCCCCCTGCCGTAGATCAAATACTTACGTTCCCTTAAAATGTCGGACATCAAATGTGATCAGGACGTATTATTATCGTTCTTGAATTGATCAAACAAACAAACCGTTTATTTCTACGCGCGTCTGTCTAATTGCCGATAATTGGCCAATCAGCTCGAGTGACAAGCTCAGGTAAACGAACGTGATTCGCTCCCCTGGTAAGACTGCCGGGTGCGAACATTTGTAAACACTCATCAGCGCATGTAAACAGGAAAGATAGGCGTGGCTTTAAAATATGAGTCAGACAGACAGCAAAGTTCGTGGTTTTTGTGTAGCAAAGATTAAAACACTAAATGGGGAAGCTAAGGTGTTCGGATTTCTGAGGCTATATTTACATTTTCCACGTCACAGTTGTCCGGGCTTGAAGATATGAAACCGTTTCATGTCTCATTTATGGAAATAGAGCAATTGTTATCCGTAGCTTCCGAGTGATTGCTATCTTCAATTGCATCATCCTCCTCCATGCTCCAATTTCGACTCATAAAATCCGCTCCTACATTTTCTTTTCCTGGTATGTATTGTACTTTTAAACAGTACACGCTTAGCAGCAGAGCCCAACGCATAATCTTAGCGTTAAATTCCTTTTGGCTCCAAGAAACGCCAACGGAGCATGGTCCGTTTGCACTGTGAACGAAACTCCATAAAGATATTAATGGTGCCTTCTTATTCCATTCACTAGTGCTAAACATTCCCTCTCCACGGTCGAATAATTCCTTTCTGCTGTATTCAATTTGCGGCTGCCGTATGCAACTGGAAATAACAGCTTCGGATTATTGTCAACTGCCAGAAGCAGTGTTGACCCGATTCCTTGACCGGAGGCATCGACCCGCAAAATGAAAGGTTTCTTAAAGCCATTTAACCTTAGAATTGGGTATTTGGATAGGTGTTCCTTGAGTGTGACGTAAGCGTTTTCTCACTCTGCGTTCCAAGTAACTTTTATCAGGTTTTCCCTTTTTTGTGAGGTCAGTAAGGGGTGCTGTCAGACCATTAAAGTTTTTAATGAACTTTTGGTAATATGCACAGTGATAGAAATCAATGTGTGTCTCTCTTCGATTTAGGCCTCTTTGCTGCACGTTCTTTTTCTACGTTTTTGGCACCTGGCCACATACACCCTTGGGAAATGTCATGCCCCAGGAAGTCAAGCTTTTCAAAGCCGATTTAATATTTGCTAGGACGGGCTGTTAGTCCAGCTTCCTTTAGTTTCCTGGGGAGCATAGCGACCGTAGCTATATGTTCTTCGTAGTTGTCCGTTGCCATCAGTATATTGTCCATAAAATTGTTGATATGTGGACTTTGCAAGGGTTCTAAAAGCTTTCTCATCATCCTGGTGAAGACTCCTGGTGCATTGTGCAGACCGAAAGGCATAACGTTGAAAGTATAGTGTCCTTCACTGTGCTAAAAGCTAGCAGTGGTTTTATTTCCTCCTTGACTGGTATTTGGTAACAACCTTTACTCAGATCAATCTTGGAGAAAATCCTTGCCTTGCTAAGCTTGGTGAACAGTTCAGAAGCGCTCTGCAGGGGTTCCGGTTGGAATTCCGTTACTGTCTTAAGTAATCGGTAATCAATACACAGCCGAATTTCTTTATTAGGTTTCTGCAACAGTACGACGCTAGAGCTATAGGGCGATGTAGACTCGCTAATAATGCCAGCTTGAAGTAGCTTGTCTATCTCTCCGCGTAAAGTGTCTGCTTTTGCATACGGAATCAGGTAAACTCTGGTTCGCACAGGGATCTCATTTGTCAATTCCATATCGAACTCTGCGGGATGCGTTCGACTAGAATGTCCGTTAAGACTTCCGAGTACTGTTTCAATAACGCTTTAGATTCTATCTGTTGGGCTTCAGAGAGAGTGTCACCGAATTTAACATCTTTGTAAGATTCCGTTTGTTGCAATGGGTATTCCATGCAACTATCGTCATCTTTCTCATCTTCGGTTGCTAAGGCGACAGCTAGGAGATGTTCGGGAGAAGGCACCGGTCTTTCCAAATATTTCTTTAACAGATTTATATGGTAGACTTTTTCGTTTCCTTTAATAGAGATCTTGTAGTTAGTTCTTGAGATCTTTTTAAAGACGGTAAACGGCCCTTGCCATCCGATACGTAGTTTGTTGTTTCCAGTTGGAAGTAGCAACAAAACCTTCTCTCCTAGTTGCAATTCTCTCTCTTTCGCTGCCTTATTGTATCGTTTAGCGTGCTTCTTGAGTGCTCGCTTAAGGTTGGTTGTTGCTAGATCCCATCCTAGTTGTAACCTTTCCTTAAGTTCTGATACATATTTACTGGCTGAGACGACTGTCTCATCAGCCTTTTGGTCTGTCAGTGACCGGAGTAAGGCTTCGAGCAGGCCCTTAATAGGTCTGCCGAATAAAAGTGTAGCTGGCGGTAGACTTGTAGATGCCCGTGGGACTTCCCTGTAGGCGAATAAGGCTGCAGGAATAAAAAGGTCCCAATCTTCAGGTTTCTCTTGTCCCAGAATACGTAACATCATGTTGAGGCTGACATTGAAGCGTTCCACGAGCCCATTTCCGGCCGGATGGTACGGGCTGGTGAGGATGTGTTTGGCCCTCAAGATCTTAAAGATCTCCTCCCTCAACAGGCTACGGAATTGGGATCCGTTATCCGTCAAAACTTGTTGAGGGAATCCCAACCGTGTAAAAATCTGCACTAGGGCTTCTGCGACATGCTTGGAATCCGTGCATGTTAGCGGTATAGCTTCGGCCAACATAGTGCATGTGTCGACTAAGGTCAGAATAAACCTGTTCCTTCTTTTAGTCCTTTCTAGGGGTCCTATAATGTCGACTGCAACTCGTTCAAATGGTGTCCCCACTATCGGCATTTCTCCCGTGGGAACTGGGGGTGTCCAATGCTTGGGTGTCCCGCGTTGGCACTGGGCGCAGGATTTTACATTTCTCATAATATCAGTGTTTATTCCTGGCTCCTAAAAGTGAGTCGATATTCGCTGTATAGTGGCGTTTTATCCCATATGTTCGCTAAAGGGAAGAGAGTGCCCCATTTGTAAGATTTGGTCTCTGTACTGCGTCGGTACTAGGAGCTGGTTATGCCCCTGTTCATGGTCGCCCGTTCTACGATACAGTACTCCATCCTTAGAAAAGATGTCTCTGTTGTGTCTGGGGTCCTTGGCCATGGGCAGTTTCCTAAAGCAGGGCTCCAAGATAGGGTCCTTTTGGTGCGCCTCTTTTAGTTCCATAGGTAACATCTTAGGCGCAGGCTCCCGTTCCTTCTTAGTTTGCCCTCTTGTGGTTACTGCTGCCACAAACGGCTCTGTCGGTCTCCTAATAAACACATATCTACAACCAAGTATGACTGGGTAGATCGGATCATCCATTATAGCCGCTTTGATAACACCTCTGACGAAATCAGAGTGTATCTCCACCATCGCAATGGGAAGTGTTATGGGTGCATTTCCTTTGAAAACTCCACATAATTTAACGGTTTCTTCTGTCTCTTGACCAAGTTTGACCAAATGCCTTGCGACAATACAATCAAAAGACATACCTGTATCAAACAGACAATATGTTGAGGTCCCGTTCAATAAAACAGTTCCTCGCGTTGATGGCCTCTCACCCTCAGGTTGAGAATCACTGACATATCTCCTCCTCTGCGAGTCTGTTTGTAAGCAACCAATCCGATTTGTCCCGGTGTGCTTGCCCTGATCAGATGTCCCTTGTGCAGGGGTTTCCCCCCTGTCTTGCCCTTTCTGGCTGCGGTGCCATGCAGGACGGTTGAGCTGATCATGGTTGTTGGTGGGGTACCTGTTTTTGAAGAATTTCGATTTTTCATGAGGGGGATTCTGGGGTACAGTTTCTCTTTGGATTTGGTGATGAGAAAAATTGGAAGACTGCTCTAGATTATTTTTCCGAGAAGGCTCATTTGTCGGTTTGCGTTTTGAGCCTGGCAGCTCAGCCAAAGCATTTACGTTACGTTCAGACTTACTCAAAATGTCTTCCAGCTTTACAGCTCCTTGTTCAGCAAGAAATCTACGGGTTTCATTCGACAAAGTGCTTTTTATTTGCTCTGTTAGAACAAATTCTTCTAGCCCTTCAAAAGTGGAACGGAGCTCTGAAAGCTCCAGGCTCTTCGTCAAATATCCCTGCAGACGAGAAGAGAACTGATGAGATGTCTCGGTTCATTCCTTCCTGCTGTTGTGAAACAGTTACAAAAATTTGTGAGCGTTCATTTCGAAACGCCCAAGTAAAGCTTTTTTCAACATGTCGTAATTGTCTTGGTGGCTGCTTCCCAGTTTCACGTACGCATCATACGCAGTGCCTTTTAAAGCCTGGGAAAGCTTCAAACACCATCTCGAACTTTCTAAACCATACAGTGTTGCCATTCTCTCAAATTTCTCTAGCTACGTGTCAATGTTCTCATTGGGGCTTGGGAAGGATTCTAGGGCAAAAGACATAGCTGTTAGTTGTTAGTTGAGGAGATTGAGTAATGGACTGATCAGTTAAGAGTGACTGAGGTGAAGACGTCTCTTCTTTGCTGGAGTTCGACGCTGCACCGCGACTTTGGACCTCTAGAGTATAAAGCGCCAGTTCGTGCTGACGTCCTTGCTCATTCTCTCTTTCCTCGTGTTATCTCTCTTTCTCTCTTTCCTCATGTTGTCTCTCCTTCTCTAGTTCGTTCGCCCCGCGAGCTTCCATTTCCGCCTCAGTTATCTTCTGCTCCAGTTGACGCTCTTCTCTCTCTATCTGCCTAGCTTCCTCTGCTTTTTCCTTCTCTCTAGCTTCTGCTTCCTTCTTCTCCGCGTCATATCTATCGAGTTCTTCGTTGAAAAAAGCTATCACTTCTTCTCCTTGTAATCCTGTTTCCCTTGCTTCCTCTCTTAGCATTGCTCTACGTTTTGCACGCTCAGCCATGGTAAATAATCTGACTGTGCGACTTACCCGGAAAAGAAAGAAGAAAAAAACACACTGTCTTGCCTAACCAATTACGAGAAAGTAAATGAAAAATAAAAACAATTTCTCAGATTTTACAGTGTTACCTCCTCCCTGTTATCAGTTATCTAATCTATCGCTGCTGTTACCTGGCAAAAGCTCCTAATACAGACGACTTAAACCATAAAAATGGTAGATCAGACTAACAACTGAAAAACTACTATTACTACATTGGGGGTGGAGGGGGTGGGGGGGGAAATTTCTATATATAACAATTTAAGGGAAAAAAAAAATTTTCCTTTATCATAAACCCACCACAACTCGTCCACACCTGAAGTCAGTTTAAGAATTAGGGGAGGCTATTAACTTGGCGATAGCCAGAATGCTCTCCCTTTGCTAAGCTCACACTCCACTGCTCCCAAAAAAATTTAATTGATAAACAATCACGCGTACCAGCGGTCTTCTCTTTTTATATTTTTTCTCAAAATTATTACATAACAAATCTCCAACAAGGATTATCATAAAAATCTAACTGTATGAAGTCTAAGATGCTGTGGAAAGAAACAAGTTTCTAGTTTGTGTGGTCAGCACCCAGTAAAAGAACGTTGTCTAGGGGATACTTATTTAATATTCCTTAACTCACGAAACAAGTCGCGCAGCACACTCTATCTAGATGAATTAAGATTCAATATCAGACGTTAGTCAATTATCTAGACTCAGACTTAGATAAAATCCTCGAGACGAGCCAACCCATTATGTCGTACTTGGTCCAGATCTACATAAAATCCTGCTGACGAGCAAACATTCTGTAAGAATTTTTTTTAAAGATAGGGATAGAGCTTTATTTATGGTCCCGTCTGAGCAGAGGTGATAGTGGTAAATTATGTGAGAATAAAGGTGTAAGAAATAGATTTTCACGAGGAAATAGTGTAAGAGGAAGATCAGTCTCTGGAGTGAGTAGTTTCTCTAGTCCAGCCTATCTATACGACTATATTTTAATATCAGACGACCTTTCTCTCCCTATATGAAATATAAGTTATACTACACACGCCCAAGCACACACAATTATGTGACAACAAGACACACAAACGTGAAAAACTATGGATAATTGGGTATGTGTCTGACCGACACACTAAGTTAAGTTTTGTTTAGTTTATTATCACATAACTTTACAACATCAAACATATATATATATCGATATAATCATGTTTACAGACGTAGGAAAATAACCCAATAAGTGCCCTCACCATTGTTGAGAAAAAACAAAATGATCCCAAAGGAAGCTAATAACCCAAAAGGTCAAAGATTAACACTAGGGTGCAGAATAGACAGTAAAGAAAAGAAGAAGTTCCCACTTAAATGCTATCCAGTAAAAGAATTAAACAATAGTTAAAAAGAAAAAAAAACAGAAGTTTGCAGGTACAATGTTTCCTGTAACAAAAGAAAATCTATCTCTCTCTTTCTCTCTCTGTCTCTCTCTCTCTCTGTGTGTGTCTCTGTCTCTTTGTCTCTCTCTCTTTCTCTGTTATACGTGGCCACTCATTCGCTCCTTACCTAATCTGGTGAAACAATGTTTTGGACGAATTATCCACGAATGTGCATATAAAGTCCAGTAGTTGGTATCATCCGAATCGGGCCCCAGTTCCTCCGATAGTAATTAAATTTTACACGGGGAACGCCTAAATTGGTAGTAGAGTTCTTGATACACAATTGTCACCTAGAACAGTTAATGCCGGAACTCTCTGAGATATGGCACTCCCAGTAAACAGCAGTAAAACATATGATTGCTAAAACTGTTAATGATGATGGTGATGATACTCCTATCGGCTTGCTCGGGGGGTGAGTACCGATTATGAAACAGTGTATACTCATGGATAAAATCGTCTTGGGTAAACGACTGTCAGAAGTCGGGGAAAATGTTATGTATATTTCCACAGCGGGCTGATAAAATTGAATGGAAAAATCTGGGTATTTTTGTAAGTCCCGTTACTCAAATTTACAGTTTAAAAAAATGATAGTGTCTCGCCCTGGTAGTTCCTGTTCACACCGGTACGGGGACGAACGCCAAGGAAACCGACAACTATTATTCCTTCAGTAACTGAGGAAAAGACCACAATGGAAAACCGTTAGGCCGCTGGGTTTTGATCAAGCACTGTATTAGGAAGAAAACAAAACATTTCTAAAATGACAAATCCCAGGTTATCAAGCGTAAGGTATGATCTCTTATCCTCTCCGTCATCTAATTAAATTAAAAGGCACACGGTATCTTAAGCCTGTACTATCGCGCATCGCTTCAACAAGTACAGGTTTGGTAAAAGCATGCCGCCTTTCCCCCTTCCAATCCGGTAAAACACTCAGCGCACAATGTCAGTTATAATTTTAATTATGACTACGCGCCCTCAAAAAATATCGCCTGTCTTTATTAGCTAGTCGATTGTCGGCGTCTATCGTTTTTACACATGATATTAGATACTAGGCACTATAAGATTACACACAATGAAAATATAATGCGCATTCTACTCTGTCACTTTATCCGTCACTCCTAGCATTATTTAGTCAGCTAAACCGTATCTTCTGGTGTAAATAAATGGTTGATGGATTTTACATTACTGAACCACTGGTAAGAGAATATCTACGCGTTCGCTATTTCGCTAGTCTTAACGCTCGGGAATAGCAGTGAATACAATGGTACAACTTTTAACACATTTAATACTTAAGCACAACTTATATTATTACCACAAATCAGAAAATTAAATCCCCACGGGACAATTTAACCCATTTAGCGAATAAAATGGTTCTAGTCTGGCGTGATTAGATTATCCAAAATTTCTGAGAGACTTGATAACTGACTAGAAGAGAAGGCAGAATATATATATATATATATATATATATATATATATATATATATATATAAATATATATATATATATATATTATATATATATATATATATATATATATATATATATATATATATATATATATATATATATATATATATACAGATTTAGGGTAATATCTCTAAAACATGTGAAAATTCCCACCTTCGGCGTTGCAGGGAAAATCAACGAGCTTGGCTTCCGAAATAAATGATTCTCCGGTTCGCTCACTCGCGATGCCGAAACGACATCAGAGGCATCCTGTTTGAACGGGCCTTCTTAGACTATCTCCCCCCTGCCGTAGATCAAATACTTACATCCCCTGAAAATGTCGAACATCAAAGGTGATCGGGACGTATTTATTATCGCCCTTGAATTGATCAAACAAACAAACCGTTTATTTCTACGCGCGTCTGTCTAATTGCCGATAATTGGCAAATCAGCTCGCGTGATAAGTTCAGGTAAACGAACGTGATTCGCTCCCCTGGTAAGACTGCCGGGTGCGAACATTTGAAACACTCATCAGCGCATGTAAACAGGAAAGATAGGCGTGGCTTTAAAATATGAGTCAGACAGACTGCGAAGTTCGTGGTTTTTGCGTAGCAAAAATTAAAACACTAAATGGGGAAGCGAAGGTGTTCGGATTTCTGAGGCTATATTTACATTTTGCACGTCACAGGCCTATATATCTATTACAAGGGAGCTGTGTGTCAAAACGAATAAACTGCGTGTTTGTAAAATTGTGAAGGATGTGTTGGTCCGCTCAGTGCAGTTATGCTGATTTCGTGTTGTATAACTGCCCCTAGAGTCTACCTTGGCCACGGAGAATATGTCCGGAATAATTAACATTTCGACACGTAATAATTATTAACGTGATTTGGCAATTCCTCACATTCCTCTACTTATATATTCAGAATGCAAGGAAATTTAAGCAGCCTTCACGTGAATTCCAAGGTTCAATAGTCATCGTGGAAATGGGTGACCTTCAAGTTTCTTGGCAACACTTCAGGAATAGAAAAGCCTTACCAGAGTGGCACAACGGTGTGTTGTAAAAACATGCTGAGAATCCAGCATTGCAAACTAAGCTTAGGGAAATCATTTGAGCCACAGATTAAATTATGGCTTTTACCTGGAAGGCCCTTACTGTGAAGAGACTATAGGCGAGGAGATTTAGGAAGTGATGCTGTGCAGAGCATGACGATTCCCTGGGACAGCCCAAAACCAGAGCACGATATATTAGCCCTATACATTTGGAGAACCTCCATGAATGGCAGGGAATGTGCAAGATACCACCCTGCTCTCTCTTCTAATTAGAAACCAGATGTGAGAATCCTTTAAATGCAAGCCACGCCAGGATTAAATACTTTGGAAAGAAACTGGAGCTCAAGAGTCCAACTCAACAAGTATACAATGCGGCAGAAAAGCGGCACGTTCAGCAGTCCTAGTAAAACAAACACAACCACTGTGTTCAGGCAATCATAACGATTGACAGATTAAATACAGTTGTACACGTAATAAAAATATTAACACATTTACCTTTGATATCAGAAACACTTCTGTCATAATTATCATTTCCTGCAAGTTTGGAGGTCACACTTTGGTGTTTTTTCAATATATGATCCTCATCTTCAGCATCATCCCCAACTCTGCGTAATGATGGAGAAATAAACATTGTAAGGCAATAATTACATTCAGAACCATTGAAAGGTAAATTCAACAAGCCTCAACAATGAATGTCCATGATATGTGTTCTTAGAGTCCTTTTGTTGGTATATAGCAGGTTTTCGTCATTTGCAAACAGTAATTCGTTTGTGGTATGTGATTCTGAATTCTCTTGTGAAGTTATCCTATCAATACAAATCTTAAACTGACAGTAAACATCCTTGTTCTTCTTCTTCTTCTTCCGTCCTTAGCCAACGACCGGCAAAGCAGTCAGTGGCCATTACGCCTAGTGGCGTCTTAAGGGCAACAGCAAATAAATTTTCTTTGCCGTTGTTCCCATCACGCCTAATGGCGTCTTTAGGGCAACGACAAATCAATCCGTTTGTTGTTGTTTCCTTAATCAAAGTGACTGGCAAACGGGTGATCAGCCCGTTGGGAAAAATCCTTGTTCTACAAACGTTTTAATCGTAAAGACGTATGTGCAATCTTATGTTGTTCTCTATACAGTTAAACTGTCACTATAAACTCAATTTAACATCAATTCAAACATCATTCTTATCTTCCATTTTTTGAAATGTCAGAGCTTGCTCCTGTCTCTATATTTTGTTGAAGTTTAATTCCTGACATGCTAATAAAAAAAAACTGTGTAGCACATCTCATTTTGTTCCATGGTCATCCACATTTCTCTCTAAGACAAATAAGACATCAGCTTATACTCTACGTACCTTCAAGTTAAATTATGTCATGCTTAAATGCTTGACCCCATGTAGATCCTGGGAGTCTCTGAGGAGACAATGAAAGAATAGAATAGAACTATTGCTCCCTCAGGCACATGATAAAAGGTGACTGATATAAGCTGTGCATTGGGCTGGCAACCTCATCTTGTTAAACAAATTACTACAGAAAATAGCGAAGAATATTTGACTGATTCACAGGATACGAGACTAGACAGGAGGCTTGGGAAACCCAGATTAGAGTAGACGGTAGAGAAAGTGATGGTCCGATTTGGAGAGGTACGAAGTGAAGAAGATAGTGACAAAAACGAGTAGGATATAGTTAGTATCCAGGAATTTATAAAGTATTTTGATTAGGAACCGCGGCATAAGGTCAGATATATAGAGGGATTAACGGGAGGCTAACAATGATGATAGTGGCCATGATGGTTAATATTTCACAGATGTATATTTATAAATAATAGAAGTAACAGGGAGTTACATATAAATAAATGGGTGCGAATTAAGATGGCAGAAAGAAGAGACTAGATAAAGGAAACTATTAAGAAATATACTCGTAGTACATGGTAATACACATCATCTTGGATAAGATGATAGAAGAAGTGTGTTAGTAAATGTTGTTATAATACAAGGTGGAGTAAAGGGGATGAATGATTACAAGGTATTTAATGTAATGTCACCAAATGGTGACTAGTGGAGAAAATCCACCATAAGAGGTGACAAGTATATAGTGTCATAAGAATACTTACTATAGTAAGAGTTGTAAGATTGAAAATTTAAAGTAATTTGAAAATTTGGTTTACAGATGGTAAATAGTTTCAGAAACGTGGTATAAATTTATGAAGCAATGTGATAAATTTGTTGCATATATATATATATATATATATATATATATATATATATATATATATATATATATATATATATATATATATATATATATATATATATATATATATATATATATATATATATATATATATATAACTGAGCGACTTTAATTACGCATCACTATACGAGTGCCTGGTAAAGTATCTTATGGTCATGCAACTGTTACCGACATTAGTACACAGGTTCACAAGGTCACCGCCCAGAGGCCAGCATAGTCATTTTGCGCCAGCAAAGCTGGAGACAAGAGTAGCACGTGAAACACGTAAAACATGATTTAGGTGCCTGGTAAAAATTCTGCACGGAAAACTTTAATTTCTTTTCACCCAGACCTCAGCCTAGAGCACTACGGTCAGGAAAACAGTCAATATTTTAGTCCACAACCACAAACACGTCGTCAAACCATGCCTAGACTGAGCGCTGCAGAGAGAGAAAGAGCGATAAGAATGATAACAGGCGGGATGTCCACCAGAGAAGTATCCAGACACTTGAATTGCAACCAGTCCACCATCGTCCGACTGCAACAACGTTTAATGGCCACTGGATCCATTGCAGATCGACCCCGTCAAGGTCAACCCAGAGTTACGACACCTCAACAGGACGCGTATATACGGCAGCTTCATTTGCGGAATCGGTTTTTGGCGGCAGCTGTAACAGCAAGAGATGTTGTTGGGAGACGTGGAACCATATCAGAACCCACCGTGCGACGTTGACTGCAGGACTCAACGCCAGACGTCCTCAAGTCGGCCCAATCCTCTTCCAGTATCATCCCGAGCTCCAGCTGTACCAGCATGATAACGCACGACCACATACAGCTAGGGCCACCACAGCGTTCCTTCGGGCCAATAACATCGCTGTCATACCATGGCCTTCATTGTCCCCAGATATGGCACCCATTGAACACGTCTGGGACGAGATTGGACGCCAACTCTACCGGCACAGACGACCGATATTTGCGACACGATATAACCGAAGTATGGGATCGACTCCCCCAGTATTTTCTACGCACACTGGTTAACTCCATGTGGAGACGCTGCCAGGCTTGCCTTGATGCCAACGGTGGCCAAACGCGCTACTGAGCGCGTTACAATGACAACAACGACATTTGTGACTTTTCAATTTGACCCCTACCTTACATTTGTTACTGTAGTTTTTTAACACTGCATGCACTGCTACGCGGATTGCGGGAATCGGTCGGGCAATGGATACTGTTTCCAGTGATATCAAACATGTTACCATTATTTTATTCTCAGACATCATGGTGAGTGATTCATATAGTGATGCGTAATTAAAGTCGCTCAGTATATATATATAGACCAGAATTTCAACACCATTTCAACAATATATAAGGAAAGTAGCAAATCATGCTTAGGATTCCAGGAAAGGAAGAAGCAAGACTGGATAACACCAAAAACACTAAACACCATAAAGATGAGAAAGGAAATGAAAAGAAAGAAAACAGAAGCGAAGTCCCCCAGGTTAAAGCAACTATATAGCGAACAGTACAGTCAACTGGACAGGGAAGTTAAACGCCAAACCCGAGCCAACAAAAGGAATTTCCTAGACGATCTTGCAAAACAGGCAGAAGAGGCAGCACTGAGAAATGAACAAAGCACAGTATACAAAATAACTAAATTCATCAGCGGAAAACAAGGTGCAAACAATATTACATTAGTAAGAGATAAGCAAGGAAATCTCATCAAGACAGCAGAGGGACAGGAAACAAGATGGGCAGAGCACTCCAGAGAAACTCTGAACAAGGAAATACCAGAGACACAATTGAATGTTCCTGAGGCTGAAAACGATCTAGATGTAAATACAGACATTCCACGAAAAGAAGAAATCATCACTGCAATCAAAGGGTTAAAGAACGGTAAAGCTCCGGGCCATGATAACTTAAATGCAGAGCTATTTAAGACAGACCCTGAGCTAGCAGCAGAACTATTAGAACCATTATTTGCACAAGTGTGGAAAACGGGGACAACACCATCAGAGTGGAACAAAGGAATAATTGTCAAATTGCAAAAGAAAGGAGATCTTTCAGACTGCAATAATTGGAGAGGAATCACTCTTCTCTCAGTTCCCAGCAAAATACTAGGCAGGATAATTATACAGAGAATTTCAAAGGCAGTAGACTACAAACTGAGGAAAGAACAAGCAGGATTTAGAAAGAACAGAAGATGTGTAGACCATATATTCACTCTCAGGAACATTATAGAGCAGTGCTCAGAATGGCAATGACAGCTTTACATAAATTTTGTTGATTTTGAAAAGGCTTTTGACAGCATACATAGGGACAGTTTATGGAAAATACTGAGGGTTTATGGAATTCCAAGCTGCATAGTGTCAATCATAAAAAGCCTCTATGCCGACTTTACGTGTAGTGTTGGGCAGAGCAACCTAACCTTCGAGGTGAAGACAGGAGTACGACAGGGATGCCCCTTATCAACCACTCTATTTTTAACAGTCATAGACTGGGTGATGCGCCAGACAACAGAGGGCAGTCCAAGAGGAATAAGATGGACTACATTTTCTACATTGGAAGATCTGGAATATGCAGATGACATTGCACTGCTGGCACATTCACATCAACACATCCAGGAAAAAACGGATAGACTTAATAAATTTAGCCAGCAGGTGGGCTTGAACATCAATTTAAAGAAGTATGAGGTCATGACGCTCAATGTAAGCAACCCTGAGCCCATATCAGTAAGGAATCAGCAACTAGTACAGACAGATACCTTCACATACCTAGGAAGCATAGTAACACCAGACGGTGGGGCAGGCAAAGACATCAACATCAGAATGAATAAGGCAAGAACAGCCTTCTTTAGCCTAAATAACATCTGGAAGTCCTCCCAATACAGCACAAGCACAAAATTAAGATTATACCAGAGTTGCGTGCTTTCTGTGCTTCTCTATGGTGCGGAATGCTGGAGAGTCACAGAGAAGGAAATGTCAAAATTGTCCTCTCTTCACACAACATGCCTAAAAAAAATTCACCGAATCTTTTGGCCGAATACCATCGCTTTGGACCCCTGAAGGAAAACGAAAGAGAGGCCGACCAAAAAACACTTGGCGGAGGACTGTGGAGGCTGAGATGCAAAGAATGAACCAGAGTTGGGGCACTGTACGAAGGATGGCCACCGACCGAGCAAAGTGGAATCAATTTGTTGTTGCCCTACAAGACGCCACTAGGCGTGATGGCCACTGACTGCTTTGACGGTCGGTGGTTAAGGATCGAAGAAGAAGAAGAAGATATATATATACACACTTTTGATAGGGAAAAAAACATTTCTCCAAGGAGAAATGATTTTTTTGTAGGTGGGGTATTTAATGTAGCCGGAGTTACTCAAGTTCTGGACAAAGGGAAGTAACGTAAAGAAAGATAGACGGGTGTAGAGGTAGGTCTTACATCATAAAGTAAATAGTTGTTTGTCTCTTAAGATTGAGTAAGCGATTGAGATTTACGCGGAAAAGCGGGTGAACGAACTGTTTATGAGTGGGAAGAAATTTAGTTCTGGATTGTTCGAGGAAAGTTGTTTATGAAAATTAGAAAATAAGATTTAATCAGTAGTTTTTAAAATGTGAAAGAGTGTGCATCGTGCAAGTGTTAGTCCTCGAGCTGTAGAAACAGCCTAGTTGGTTGTTCGTCTGTAGTTACAGACTTTATCACTAGTAATGCTCTTTTTGACACTCATATGGTTTACAGATTCAAGCAGTTCTTTCTGAGATGTGACAAAGTGCGCACTGCCCGAAGAGAGTTAGTCCTCGGGTTTTAGTAAGACCAACCTTGTTTGGTTGTCATCTGTGGTCACATATTTTATTGTTACTACCCGTATACGCTCTCATGCCACTCTGGTGTGTTTGTGACATATTTCATAAGGAGCGAGATGTCGGTGATTCAACATTTTGTTGTGAGGACTGTGAGTTCTGAACACCAGGTACGTTGTTGAAGTAAAATCTTGTAGATGAAGTATTCAATAAGAAATAGACATGTGATAGTCAGAAAAGTCAGAGTAGAAGCTTGGTAAACTTTTTCCATCCTTGGCAGTTAGGCTAATTTTCGTACTGATATACATAGATGACATTCTTCAAAAGTGACAGAGATAGAAGAGACGTTGATGAAGGATTAAAAATAAAATGACAGTAAGGAAAATATGAATAACTTGCAGTGGTTCTCAACTTTGAAATCAGACCAGCGCAAGAGAAGATAAGCAAGAGAGTCAGCGGCAGCATATGTTTTGAATGATGCCAGATAGCCAGCCAGCGTATTTTTGGAAGGCTGGTTGATGTAAATTTTGCCAACAATTTTCTTCTTCAAGTTTGTTTTTCCTGTAAATAAAGTTGATCATTAAACAAGAAGAAGCTGTCAATCGTTTGTCCACATCAGTCATGTTTTCAACATGTTTTGTTTGAAAGTTTATATGAAACTAGAATCACTACTGAGTGTCAGTGATACGAATACACGCATTTGCGATCACGCGACTAGAAGACAGCTGACAAACAGAAGTATAGAATAATAGACAACAAGCGTCAACGGCCACATGTGAATTTCCTGTCATCCATGGATAAAAGCCAGAGTTGGGTCTGGGGCTCAAATGATTCACCCAAGTTTAGTGTGCAACGCTGGGGTCTCAACATGTTTCAACACAGAGGGCATCGTGACTAGCCTATCTCTAAAGTGTTGGCCAAGCAATTTGAATTTTACCTGTTTCCAGGAGGCACTACGGGGAGGTGCTTCGGGGTCTTGGTTATAGATCTAACACTGAAATTCACACAAGAGCAGCGTGCATTCAGAGATAGATCTAACTCTAGAATACATGCAATAGCAATGTGCATTCAGAGATAGATCTAACTCTACAACACTTGAAAGAGCAGCATGCATTCAGTGATCTAACCAAGAAATTCACACAACAGCAACAAGCATTCCTTTCTATCCCATGACTTTATTTATAGCTGCCCTTGTACTCCCTAGTCTTCTAATACTATGTTTATATTAGAAAAACACAAAGACCACGTTGTCGCAAAATGGTTTCAAGTCATTGCAAACGGGTTCAGTTAGATTTATAAACCCGTCAACGATCGATTGACCGCTTTCAAAATGGCGGCGTATCAGCGAAATGTGTATCAGACAGAGGAAATCGCCAAGGATAAATAAAAGCAGAAGGGAATCAGTATGAAAAGGATTTTACATTTCAGTACAGGGAAGGATTGTGTATAACTGCATATAAGAAGGAACGGTAGGAAGTTCTCATTTACGGAGATATATGCGTATTTCGGCTGCCCACAGTTACGCTAAAAGCGTGTAACCCACTTCTGTTCTAAATATTAAAATCAACAAATAACAGTTTGGGAATTTACATGGATAGGAAGATAGAGTTTTATCAGCTGTATAAAACAAGATAAGATGGAACAATATGGATATTTTATATGCCGAGAATGAGAAAGGCAAAATTTCAGTCGACGCACAGATTGGCTGAAATCACTGTTCGTGAAGGATTTTTCAGGCTAGGTTTAAGCTGTGACGTCGGTACTCTCCGATACGTCCGCGCTATCGTACATAAAGCGTATCGGTAAAATGAGAGACAGACAACGAAAGAGGTTTGAGACAGACTGGAGGCAGAGTTTCGCCACTACCCATGAATTGTGAGCGGATCGCCAGAAACATTTTTAAGTCCAGTATCTGAAGTCTGAGGGTTCCATGAAATAACTCAAACCAGACTGTCCAGTATCAGAAGCCTGTGTCGTTCATCAGAGGCAATCCCACAAAAGTGCAGGACCCCAAAGAGTGAACTTCAACTGGTCATTGGCATCCCTACTGTTGGGCCTACCAAGTCTGATATCAGCAAAGGACAGTTCAGTTTCAGCATTGTCAAGTTGAAAGATAAGTGTCCTGTTTGACACTGACCACCTATACATGTGAAACAGCCAATAGTTGAAAATAATAATTAACCATACAGAAACTCAGTCAACTGATGACAGTTATCCTTAAATTCAAAGGACTAATAACAGTGATTTCAGTAACTTTATTATTTAAGATCTTGAAGTCTAAACAGACAATAATAGTAATTGTGTGACTTAATTTTCTATATATTTATATATTTCAATGCTCTGTTCCAACTAGCAGTAATAGAATATTAGTGTAATTATTAAACTGTTTTAACTGTACCTGAGGATTTATTCACTTCTTCCATTTTGTGGGTTCAGTGAATGTACATTTTACTTATCCCCTAGAATATAAGTAATCATAAGATAGTCACAGGGAGGAGACACCTTAAATCCTGGCACTACTTCTTACCAACTGGGCCAGGGTTTTCACAGTCTGACTATTGTTATGATAACAATACACCAGTGCTTATTTCTAAGACTGGGGTATTACTTGTAAGGTCAGAACTCTTTACTGGCATACTCTTACATATAAATAATTTTAAATAACCTCCCGCTACAGTGGGGGCTCGTCCGGGATATATCTTTGATATTCCAGAGCCAACTTTCTATTTCTGCTGTGTAGGAAATTTTTTTTTGTAAAAATTTTTTGGATAGAGTAACATAGTAGGAAATAATTATATTTTTAGGAGTACCATTGAGTACAGATAAAGAAAGCTGTTTCATATATGGTGAAGTCAGTTTAATTAACTTTAATTTTAACTAAGTTAATTATATTGTAGTAAATTAGTCTGAGTAAGATCGCTTGCCCTACTAGACTACAGATACATCATGGCTGACTTGGTCAAATTTAGGTCTGCTACACTGCAGGTGGGAAAAGAGCTTGGCATGGATGGTGACGCTCTGATCCGGTATGTCACGACGGAATGTGAAAAGTACACCGAGAGAGAAGCAAAGCAATTAGAAGCAGAGAGAGAAGCAAAGAAATTAGAAGCAGAGAGAGAAGCCAAGAAATTAGAAGCGGAGAGAGAAGCCAAGAAATTAGAAGCGGAGAGAGAAGCCAAGAAATTAGAAGCTGAGAGAGAAGAAAGGAGGTTACAAGCAGAGAGAGACCATGAGCTGAAAATGAGACAGCTTGATCTTGAACTTCAGGCTGGGACTATCACCCATGGTAATAGCTCACCTCATTCTGCGAATAGCTCTTTTCAGAACATAGCAAATGGGGCCATGAACTTCCACCTAGATCCATTTGTTGAAAAGGAGGACGCAATTGAGTCGTACCTGGATAGGTATGAAAGGCTAGCCTCTACGTATGGACTGGAAAAGGAAAAATGGAGTCTAAAGTTATCCCAGGGATTGAGAGGTATTGCATATGATGTGTTTCTGAAACTCCCCAAAGAAGATCAGGAAAATTATGAAATACTAAAGCAAGCCTTACTGATCCGGTATGAAAAGAACTCTGAGGCATATAGGAAGAAATTTAGAACTTCTAAACCTCTACCTGGAGAAACATATAACCAGTTCTCAGCTAGGCTAGAAACGTATTTGTTGAAATGGAGTAGTTTAGGTAAGTATCAGAAAACCTACGAGGATCTGAAAGAAATGGTTATGTTAGAGCAAGTGAAAGATTCCATGTCTCAAGAAATGAGGAAATTCCTTATGGAACAAGGAGCAGAGAGGCTGGAAGACATTTTGAAATGTGCAGAGAGATACCAAGCAGCTCAAGCTGAATTGGTAGGAACAAAAAGGAAGCAGGTAGAAGGATATAAGCCACCACCGCAGAATACCAATTTTGACCAGAGGGATCAACCATACAGATACAAGCAAAGATTTGATAATAAGGACAAGAACCCTCAGACTCAGGAAAAGAAACCCTACAAACAGGGAGATAAGTGGTGCAAATTTTGTAAGATGAGCAACCACAACACTGATGAATGTGGGAGGAAAAAAACCCCTTCATCATGCTGCATGTCTACAGGTGAGGACTTCTGTTAGGAAGGAACTGACTGTGAGTCAGAATAGCCTCCATCACCCACCAACCCAGGAGATAGTGACTGTGAATGGCAAACAAGTCACAGGAATGTATGACACAGGTTTGTCCTATGACGCAGTCGTGTGTGCATCTCTGGTGTGCCCTGAACAAATCACCACGGAAACAGTAGATATTCAAGGGCCACTAAAAGGAACATCACCCCTTACTTTACCCATAGCAAAGATTCATGTCAGTTGTCGCTATGTGGAAGGGGAGATAAATGCAGCTGTGATAGATGATCCCTTTTACCCCCTAATGTTGGGGCGTAAATATGTTTTCTTGGGAGACCCTGTAAAACCTATGGTTATGGCAGAAACCCAGACCAGGTCTGACTCCAGGAACATAGAGAGGGACACCAACTTAAAATTTCATTCGACTGAAATGAAACGGGCTCAAGAAGCAGACAGCACATTGAAGCCTTGTTTTGGCAAATTGTCAAAGACACATAAAGCTCCAAGGAAAGGACATTTCTATATGGAACATGGACTCTTGTACAGGAAAGCTGGCAGAGGGACGAAAAGTCATGGTCAAATTGTTGTACCATCCACCTATAGGAATAAGGTTATAGGCTGGGGACACATATCAACTTTGAGTGAACACCTGGGTAATGGTGCCACAAAACAAAGAATAGCCACCCAGTTCTACTGGCCAGGTATTACGGAAGACATAAATCAGTATGTAAATTCCTGTCCAGAGTGCACCTATGTAGATTTAGAAAGTCGACGGAAGAGTCTTCATCAAAAATCTACAAGCAAACCAGCAATCAGGGGTACTCCCGAGATTCGCACGGGAGGGGAAAGGAAACATCCCACACAGGTTCAATTGCAGTCTGAACCCCATGCGCTGGAAAAAAGGAACAAATCACGTAGCGAAAATCAAACACCTACGGATTTGCGAGGGAAAACCACATCCAACTATCAACGAAAAGAGGGCGGTAAACTTCATGGGAAACCTACCGACCCCGTTTCACCAGCAGTAAGAGCCTGGATGAAAAGCCGAACAGGAAGGAGATAGTAAAGGATGAATATATTCTTGGAAAACAGAATGTGGGCGCAGATTTTCTTAGTCGTCATCCCACAGAGCTTGAGTAGGATAGAAGGAAGGAAAACTAACCTCGGAATGGTCGATTTGCAATTGTCTTGTACCCAAGAGTTAAGCTAGATATCATCCAGCTTAAAATATGGGGGAGCTATGTCGCAAAATGGTTTCAAGTCATTGCAAACGGGTTCAGTTAGATTTATAAACCCGTCAACGATCGATTGACCGCTTTCAAAATGGCGGCGTATCAGCGAAATGTGTATCAGACAGAGGAAATCGCCAAGGATAAATAAAAGCAGAAGGGAATCAGTATGAAAAGGATTTTACATTTCAGTACAGGGAAGGATTGTGTATAACTGCATATAAGAAGGAACGGTAGGAAGTTCTCATTTACGGAGATATATGCGTATTTCGGCTGCCCACAGTTACGCTAAAAGCGTGTAACCCACTTCTGTTCTAAATATTAAAATCAACAAATAACAGTTTGGGAATTTACATGGATAGGAAGATAGAGTTTTATCAGCTGTATTGGTGAATAGCCATAAGAAACATGTTCCGACCAACATTACGTTAAATGGGCAAACGTTAGAAGAAGTTAACACCTTTAAATATCTCGGGTCCACTATATGCAGTGATGGAAGATCAATTAAAGAAATCAAGACAAGACTTGAGATGGCCTCAGCTGCCATGACAAGGTTGAATGTGATCTGGAAAAGTAACATCAGTTTTCCTGTGAAGATCAAATTATACAAATCACTTGTATTATCTATTCTCTTGTATGGGTGTGAGAGCTGGACACTCACTGCAGATACGGAGCGAAGGATTCAGGCTTTCGAGCATAAATGTTATAGAAGAATTTTGCGCATTTGCTATAAAGAGCACAAAACAAATGTCTATGTTAGAGAGAAGATAAACACCTATGCAGGCCACCAAGAACCACTTTTGTCAACAGTGAAACGTCGAAAGCTTGCCTGGTTTGGGCATGTAACTCGTCATGACTCCCTTTCGAAAACGATCCTTCAGGGAACAGTCGAAGGTAAACGGAGAAGAGGAAGGCAGTGAAAATCCTAGGCTGATAACATCAAAGAATGGGCAGGACACGGTTTTTCCACACTTGTACGCATTGCTGAGGATGGAGAGCAGTGGAGGACCCTGTCTGCTGATGCTTCCACCATGGCACCCCTACGACCCATGACGGGTTACGGGCTGAGATGATGATGATAAAACAAGATAAGATGGGACAATATGGATATTATATATGCCGAGAATGAGAAAGGCAAAATTTCAGTCGACGCACAGATTGGCTGAAATCACTGTTCGGGAAGGATTTTTCAGGCTAGGTTTAAGCTGTGACGTCGGTACTCTCCGATACGTCCGCGCTATCGTATATAAAGCGTATCGGTAAAATGAGAGACAGACAACGAAAGAGGTTTGAGACAGACTGGAGGCAGAGTTTCGCCACTACCCATGAATTGTGAGCGGATCGCCAGAAACATTTTTAAGTCCAGTATCTGAAGTCTGAGGGTTCCATGAAATAACTCAAACCAGACTGTCCAGTATCAGAAGCCTGTGTCGTTCATCAGAGGCAATCCCACAAAAGTGCAGGACCCCAAAGAGTGAACTTCAACTGGTCATTGGCATCCCTACTGTTGGGCCTACCAAGTCTGATATCAGCAAAGGACAGTTCAGTTTCAGCATTGTCAAGTTGAAAGATAAGTGTCCTGTTTGACACTGACCACCTATACATGTGAAACAGCCAATAGTTGAAAATAATAATTAACCATATAGAAACTCAGTCAACTGATGACAGTTATCCTTAAATTCAAAGGACTAATAACAGTGATTTCAGTAACTTTATTATTTAAGATCTTGAAGTCTAAACAGACAATAATAGTAATTGTGTGACTTAATTTTCTATATATTTATATATTTCAATGCTCTGTTCCAACTAGCAGTAATAGAATATTAGTGTAATTATTAAACTGTTTTAACTGTACCTGAGGATTTATTCACTTCTTCCATTTTGTGGGTTCAGTGAATGTACATTTTACTTATCCCCTAGAATATAAGTAATCATAAGATAGTCACAGGGAGGAGACACCTTAAATCCTGGCACTACTTCTTACCAACTGGGCCAGGGTTTTCACAGTCTGACTATTGTTATGATAACAATACACCAGTGCTTATTTCTAAGACTGGGGTATTACTTGTAAGGTCAGAACTCTTTACTGGCATACTCTTACATATAAATAATTTTAAATAACCTCCCGCTACACACGTGAGTATTTACTCACTTTTATTCTGACCCCACATTCTTTTTTTTTTCAATGAATAGAAAAAGCGTCCATGTTTGAAACATATAAATCAGACATTTAATCTATAACAGCACATAATAACAACTATATTTTAACAAGAGTACATTAGCTACGTTAAGCCTAACATAAAAATGAACCTAATTTAACCATCATTTGCACAGTGTAATCACAGAGGTATAACCCTCGTTATGCCATACATTGAAGGCACTAAATGTATAGTTATTTGCAGAATAACAAATTGATTAAAATATTTAATTTCTGACATAAAATTTAGAAATAAATGACTTCTTACACCCTTCAGTGAGCAAACAAGACATTCTTTTCATCTTAAATTAGAGGGAATTCCATATAATAAGAGATGCTGTGGATTAGTTGATAACTTTACTTTACAAGGAACTGTTGAACTGAAAACGTTTTGAAACCACTAGTTGAAATTATTAATAGCTATTAAGTCTTCACAATGGAATTCTATTCTAAAAACTTATATAACTTTTCACTGTGTGTAATCAATACTGATTGATCAGAACATTTCTGCCTGGTTTTTAACTTGTTTATTCATTATGCTGCAAGTTAAGTTTAAATGTTTCACTGTTATTAAAATATACATTCATACTTAAGAAATACTTCTTCCATGGTGGTTGCTGTGGTCCCAAAACTGGTTATTTTAAGCACCGACTTTTCCTTTTCCAAGTGGCGAAAAAGATCTGCAAATTTTGCCGACTCATTGTCTGGAAGAAGATAGGTGACTTCTGTGTTTATTACAGTTTCAAGTGTTGACGTCGGCACGAAAGACCGAATGGTATGTGTTAAGTAGTTAATATTGCAGCCTGGCAGCTTCTCGACGATCAGATGGTAACCAGCCCCTGAAAAAAAAAAGCTTTGGAATAAAACAAATCTTTCCGCATGTAGTATAAACTCCCATACTATCTTAAAGTGAATCAAGTTTATGAAGAAAAACAAGTTGTCGAACTGGAGAAAAAAAAGGGTGGGGCGTTTCTAGGACATAAATTACTCCTCTGACATGCATTTTGCCATAAAATAGAAATTACAGTACCTCAAATTCTATACTTCCAAATGTATTGCTAGTGGACACCGCCGACCTTTACAAATCAAACTGCCATGGAACACAGGAATGCAACTGTTGCTCAACATCAATTAAACTTTTGCTGTCCAAATTCAGAATGAGCCGAATTCAAACTACGGTTTCTTTCTACCCCCAATTCAACTTTTTTTTTTACCTCAATTCGTCCTTGACATAATCACTTTTCACCTAGTTCTAAGAAAATTTATAAATACCTAAAAATGCATTGTGGAACGAGGAGGGGAAAGGATAGATGAAATGCTAATTCGTTTTTTCGCATTGATTTTAAACTAAAAGCCAATACTAGCACAGGGGCAAGCCTTGCCTTAGGGGTTTCCCCAAAATACGAGGAAAAAGTTAGAACATGCAGACAACTCGTGTCACAAAAACAACCTTAGCTCTTATTTCAAAGGACGTAATTATCACGTAAATAGAGAAGACAGCACATGGAAAAGAATTGAACGTGTAGTAGACTAAAAATAAAAAACACTAACTTAGAAAAAAAAAAAACTGTGTACTTCTGAACCAAGCCAACTAGTCCCATATAAATTGTATATTCGTGTACCTTAGGACTTGTTGACAAAGAATATGGTAATAGTTACGCAAATAGTCCATTAATTAACTAATTATAGCCATAATACTATAGTGGATCCGACCAGACTGTCAAGTAAAGATCATGCCTGCTTATAATTTTTTATGGCATGTTTTGAAAAAAAAAACGACTTTGGGTAAATGAGGTTAAAAGGTACGGGATATTTGATTGGGTGGATTTTGAAGGAAGGCGAAGTATGATTGGTTGACCTAAAACTAAAAATATATTTGCCTTGGAAACATATTGGGAGTTGTTATTTGAAACGATAGATTCAAAAATAAATGTAAACATGGTCCCATTGGACAAAGCAGTAGATACTGGTACGAAACGGGGACTGTTCACTGCCATTTCAAGTAAATTTTGTGTAAAGCAAGATCGATGAGAGCAGGCGGAGAAATTTTCTAACATAGGAAAAGCCTGGACATAGGGCAGATCGAAAATGTGCCATATTGCCTAGTCCTATCGTTTACTTGTGTTATTTCCTTGCATCTGTGGTAAGATTGATTTTCTTAACATTTTATTTAAAATAAAATTTGAATGTGAGATACTAACATACGACTGTAAGTAAGTGAGTCTATGGCAGACTCAAAACAGAGTCTAGAGATTGATCCAGCATATGAAAGACTATCAGAGAGGTGTAGACCAACTAAATTATATAGGATTATCATCAGGAGCATAATACCTATCCTATTGTATGGACAACAGATTATTGCTGGAATTGCAGAGGCGTTGTAACTATTAGGGGAGAGGAATACTGGTATACCTGGTCACATCAAAAGAAACTGGTGAAAGGGATTGTCGTAAAGAGCTGATCTTGCATGTTTGTTTGTAATGTGCCTGTACTGGTTGTTGAATATTATTGTAGGCTGTTGATTACGAAGGAGGCATATCCTTCTGATTTCAGAGGGTTTTGGTTGCTGTCAATAACTGGTGCCAGACTACAGTGGGCCGATATATTCATGCCACAGTCTTGCCTTTTTCGGAGACAACTGTAAACCACCATCATTCTTGAAGAAGTGGGAGCTGAAGGTTGTCGTTCAGCGAAGTGCAGGAAGATTCCTACATCATATTACAAAGATAGGTGCATGTTTCGGCACCTGATCGCTCAACTAACATTATATTAAAATAAGAGACTGGGAATAGTGATATAAACATTCCATCAGTGTCCACAAAAACTTACAAACAACATGCAGAGATGATGATAATAAACAATCAACCAGTGTATACTAGAAGTCACCTCAGTTAGACAATACAACTACACCCTTATATAATAATATGTGTATTATGGTCAGAAGATCCATTGTGTAAATTGATTGATGTAATTAATTTCTATGATTTCATTTTGATTGTCAGTCCTGATTCCAAATAAATTAGATTCAGGACAATAAATTGAAAAAAACATTTAACTTTCAAACTTTCAACCACTGACTTACTAAAGATAGCCTTTTAAAGTGTAGTTCGTCTGTGATTGTCGTGGTACTGTTGTGTTGTATTAGATAATAAAATAATTTGTGTAATTGTTTATATGTTTAGTTGGTTAATGCAACCTTACACTAACATTTCATAACCCTAGACACCAAACGTAGTCATCTTACAGTCTATCTAGAATAAGTCTGAATGAGATCATAGTGGTGGTAGTAGAAAGGTGCCCTGGAAATTTACTCTAATATTTATTATATTCAGGGACCTTCACAGCTGACCTCATTCAGTACACTAAGATTTCTTAACAACAAACTGTATTAACATCAAACCCACCACATATATTGGGGTCTCGCTCCTGGGGATTGAACTTTTCATAACACCAGCTATATTGGGTAGTTTGCTTCTGGGATTTTAAATTCTTAAAATATTATCAATTATATTAGGAATCTCAGATAGTATAAAACTAAAAGCATTCCTTTTTGGAGAAATTAAATAGTGGTTGAGCTATCAGTGCCTGTGGTTGTTCTTAGTTATAATTAGAAATTGTTAGTTATAATTAGAAATTTGTCTAGTTAGAAATTTTAAAAGGTTTGCCTAGTACAAAATGGCTGATCTGGCAAAGTTTCGATCTGCTGCTGTGCAGGCTGCTAAAGAATTGGGAATGGAGGGGCAAATTATGATTGCTTATGTCACAACTGAATGTGACAAATTTATTGAACGCGAAGAAAAAAATTTGAAGCAGAAAGAAAGTTAGAGGCAGATAAAGAAATTAAGAGGCTGCAGAAGGATTAAAGAGGCTGAAAAGGAGAGGCTAGGGCATTGGAGGCTGAAAGAAAAGAGATTAGCTACTAGCAGAAAGAGAAGAAAAGAGATTAGCTGCAAAAAGAAAAAGAAAAGAGACTAGCTGAGAAAGAGAAGAAAAGAGATTAGCTGCAGAAAGAGAAGAAAAAAAAGGCTGCAGACAGAGAAGCAGAGGAAAGGAGAGAGGCTGCAGAAAGGGAAGCAGAAAAGGAGGAGAAGAGATTACAAAGGGAACATGAGTTACGACTAAGGGAGTTTGAATTTCAAGGCCATGCTCCTGAAAATGGTGCCAGTCCCTTTGCCTCAGATGCCACTGTTAGTCAGGGAGCCTCAACCTCAGCTATGAGTTTTCATTTAGACCATTTTGTTGAGAAAGACGATGACATAGAAAGTTACCTAAATAGATATGAACTTTTGGCTACCACGTATGGTTTAGAGAGAGAAAGGTGGAGCCTAAAGTTATCACAAGGGCTTCGTGGTACAGCTTATGAAGTTTTTGCCAAGATGAGCAGGGATGATCAGGACAATTATGACATGCTAAAGCAGGCTCTTTTGTTAAGATATGAAAAGAATGGGGAATTTTATAGAAAAAAATTTAGGAATGCCAAACTACTGTCGGGTGAGACTTATCACCAGTTCTCTGCACGGTTAGAGACCTACTTGGAGAAATGGACTGCTCTGGGGAAAACCCAAGATCTTAAGGAAATGATCCTTATTGAGCAACTAAGAGAGTCCATGGCTCCAGACCTGAGAAAGTTTCTCATGGAACAAGGTGCAGAGAGGCTGGGTGAGTTACTCAATGTCGCTGAGAGGTATCAGGCAGCCCAAGCAGAGGTAGTTGGAAATAAAAAGAAACAGGTAGACAATTTTAAGGCACCTCAAAACTTTAATAAGTTTGACCATAGAGACCAGAACAAAGGTAAGCACCAGTTTGATAGGCCACGCAATGACTATAATAATAAAAACTCACAATTCAATGAAAGGAAATATAATGACAGAAAACCCTTTAACCAAGGAAAGAAGTATTGTAAACATTGTCGGATGGACAACCATAACACTGAAAATTGTAGAAAGAAAACTCCTACTTTCGCTGCAATGAAAATGGGGAGAAAGGGAGTAAAGGTCAACCTTACTGAACAACAGGAACCTTACCACCCCCCAGTGTGTGAAGATGTAACATGCAATGGTGTCACCATAAGGTGTTTGTATGATACTGGATTAGATTATGATTCAGTTGTGAGTTCTCACCTGGTGCAGGCAGATCAATACACCACAGAAACAGTGGAGATTCAAACTGCAACCAAGGACGTAGCGACCATGACACTTCCCGTCGCCAGGATAAATGTGAAAACGCGATATGTGGAAGGAATCATAAAAGCAGCAGTGATAAATGAACCAATCTACCCTCTGATATTGGGGTGTAGATATGTCTTCTTGGGGAATCCCAAGAGACCTGTGACCATGGCAACAGTGCAGACCAGATCACAGTCTAAAAAGGAGGAGGATAATCCGATAAATACCCATCCAGATGAGATGAGGAAGGCACAGGCGGAGGATAAGACCCTCAAGCCTTGTTTTAAGAAATTGCCCAAATGTCATACACCTCCAGGCAAGGGAGATTTCTATATGAAGAACAAATTGATATATAGGAAGGCTGGAAATGGATCCAATGGTCACGGACAGCTGGTCCTTCCAATTTCATATAGGACTAAAGTGTTGGAACTAGGGCATGCGATTCCCTTCAGTGGTCATATGGGGATCAGCGCAACAGGACAGCGTATAGCTTGTCATTATTTCTGGCCAGGAATAACTGAAGACATAAAGAGATATGTAAAATCCTGTCCAGAGTGCCAACGGGTAGCTCAAAAGCATTGGACTGCTCCAGTAACTCTAGGGGAAATGCCCATAGTGGGAACCCCCTTTGAAAGAGTTGCCGTGGACATTGTGGGACCTCTCACTCGGACCAAGAGGAGGAACAGTTACATTCATTCTGACTCTGGTGGACACTTGTTCTATGTGGGGAGAGGCGGTAGCCCTGTCATCAATTGATTCGAAGCATGTGGCAGAGGCATTACTCACAATCTTCACCAGGTTAGGCTTTCCCAACCAAATCTTGACTGATAATGGCTCTCAGTTCAAGGGGAAACTAACAGAAGAAGTATTCAGGATCTTTCAAGCCAAACACTTTCATTGTAGCCCGTATCATCCTCAAGGAAATGGCCAAGTAGAAAGATTTAACGGGACTCTCATGTCGATCCTGAGGAAGTTGGCACATGAAAAACCAGATACATGGGATCAGTACCTTCCCGCCGCCCTGTTTGCCTACCGGGAGGTACCCCATAGTTCAACCGGTATGGCCCCGGCAACATTGTTATTTGGAAGGCCAATAAAAGGTCCCCTGGAAGCCTTGTTAAGGACCTGGACCGATGAAAAGGCAGAAGAAAATATTACCTCATCATATCAATATGTGAACGAGCTGACCACTCGTCTTAAAACTGGCTGGAAACTTGCCAATGAAAATTTGAGACAAGCCAGGAAAAAGCATGCTGCCTATTACAATAAGAAAGCGAAGGATCGAGAATTATCTGTGGGAGAGAAGGTGCTCCTTCTACTGCCCGGCAGCCAGAATAAATTGCAAATTGGATGGCAAGGTCCATATACAGTTCTAGAGAAGGTGTCTAGAACAAATTATAAGATAGATAAGAAAGGGAAAGAGAAAATCTATCATGTGAATCTCCTGAAGAAATATCTGGACAGAGAAAACCAGGAAGAGACACACCTACTGACCTTGTCTGTTGCAATGGAGATGAAAAAGGAACCACTCACTTCTCATGAATATCCTTTACATCCCTGTGAAACCGCCGCACAGGTAAAAATCAGCACACACTTAACGGAAATTCAGAGGGAGAGGGTTCAACAGGTTCTGAATAATCATACAGATGTGTTAACGGACCGTCCGGGGCATACAAATTTATTGGAGTATGATATGAAACTCATAGACCCAACACCAATCTGTATGAAAGCCTATTCGATTCCGTTCGCTAAGGAAAAAGCTTTAAGGGAGGAGATAGATTATCTGTTGAGAGAAGGGATTATCTCGCACAGTGAATCTCCCTACAGTTCCAGTGTGGTTCTGTTAAGAAAACCCTCTGGAGAACACAGGCTGTGTATAGATTACAGGAAACTGAATGCTGTCACAGAAGGTCAGGTGGATCCATTACCTGATACAAATCAGCTGTTTGCCAGGCTGAATAGAGCTAAATATTTCTCTAAAGTGGATCTGAGCAAAGGCTACTATCAGATTCCAGTAAAGCCGGAGGTAAAACCTTATTTAGCCTTTAGCACCTCGGAAGGACATTATGAATTTAATATGTTGCCATTCGGGCTGAAAAATGCACCGAGTGTGTTTTCGAGGATGATGAGAAAGTTACTGGATCTGAAGAATCCATGCATCACCAACTTCATGGATGATATTCTCATAGCAACAGAAACATTTGAGGAACACATTAACTCTCTGAATATGTTGTTTGATCGATTGAGAGAGACCAATTTGACAGCTAGACCGACGAAATGCTGTGTTGGATGTAAAGAGCTGGAATTCTTGGCCACACAGTACATCAGGGAAACATGACCCCTGACCCCAAGAACCTGGAGGAGTAAACAAAGCACCAAGACCACAAACAAAAAAGATGTGCGATATTTTGTCTCATTGTGTGGTTTTTACCAAAAGTATATAAAAAACTTTAACTCCATATGTGCTCCATTGACTGATTTAACGCGCAAAGGAAATCCTGATAGAATTATTTGGACAGCGCAATGTGAATTAGCATACCAAGAATTGAAAGAAAAGCTCACAAGCAGGCCTATTTTGAAATTACCTGACTTAAGTCAAGAATTCATTCTGAGAACGGATGCGAGTAATATCGGTTTGGGTGCAGCTCTATTACAACGGTCAAATTCACTTGATGGGGAATTAACCCCAGTTGCTTATGCTAGCCGTAAGTTGAATACAGCAGAACAAAAATATTCAACAAGTGAAAAAGAATGTCTCGCTGTTATCTGGGGTATAAAAAAGTTCCAGATTTATCTCTATGGACAATCATTTAGGATCCAGACAGATCATAAACCACTCGTGTGTCTGTCACAAGCAAGGCATGAAAATGCTAGGTTATTACTCTGGTCTTTGCTCTTACAGGCATTCCAGTTTACCATAGAGTACATTCACGGAAAAACTAATGTGGGAGCTGATTTTTTAAGCAGACATCCGTACGACGAACATCAGAGTAGTCATCAGGCATAGATAGTAAATTCATCTATGTGTATTTAGAAATAGGAACTGACATATGATCGTCTGTTCTAAAGGGGGGGACATGTGCAGCGAATTTCTAAATACAATACCTAAATTAATATATAACAATAAAGGGCATAACGGCAAAATAAGAAAGTATAAAAGAATTTTCTGCTAGAACTGTTGGTATCGCCTACGCCTTCAGATTATTTGCTAACGAATAGCCGAACAAAACGGTACCCAAATTTTTCAAATTCGTCCTTGACATAATCACTTTTCCTAGTTCTAAGAAAATTGTGCCTAAAAATGCATTGTGGAACGAGGAGGGGCAAGGATAGTTGAAATGCTAATTCGTTTCGCATTGATTTCAAACTAAAAGCCAACACTAGCACAGGGGCAAGCCTTGCCTTAGGGGTTACCCCAAAATACGAGGAAAAAGTTAGAACATGCAGACAACTCGTGTCACAAAAACAAACTTAGCTCTTATTTCAAAGGACGTAATTATCACGTAAATAGAGAAGACAGCACATGGAAAAGAATTGAACGTGTAGTAGACTAAAAATAAAAAACACGAACTTAGGAAAAAAAACAACTGTGTACTTCTGAACCAAGCCAACTAGTCCCATATAAATTGTATATTCGTGTACCTTAGGACGTGTTGACAAAGAATATGGTAATAGTTACGCAAATAGTCCATTAATTAACTAATTCTAGCCATAATACTGTAGTGGATCCGACCAGACTGTCAAGTAAAGATCATGCCTGCTTATAAATTTTTATGGCATGTTTTGAAAAAACGACTTTGGGTAAATGAGGTTAAAAGGTACGGGATATTTGATTGGGTGGATTTTGAAGAAAGGCGAAGTATGATTGGTTGACCTAAAACTAAAAATTTATTTGCCTTGGAAACATATTGGGAGTTGTTATTTGAAACGATAGATTCAAAAATAAATGTAAACATGGTCCCATTGGACAAAGCAGTAGATACTGGTACGAAACGGGGACTGTTCACTGCCATTTCAAGTAAATTTTGTGTAAAGCAAGATCGATGAGAGCAGGCGGAGAAATGTTCTAACATAGGAAAAGCCTGGACATAGGGCAGATCGAAAATGTGCCATATTGCCTAGTCATCGTTTACTTGTGTTATTTCCTTACATCTGTGGTAAGATTGATTTTCTTAACATTTTATTTAAAATAAAATTTGAATGTGAGATACTAACATACGACTGTAAGTAAGTGAGTCTATGGCAGACTCAAAACAGAGTCTAGAGATTGATCCAGCATATGAAAGACTATCAGAGAGGTGTAGACCAACTAAATTATATAGGATTATCATCAGGAGCATAATACCTATCCTATTGTATGGACAACAGATTATTGCTGGAATTGCAGAGGCGTTGTAACTATTAGGGGAGAGGAATACTGGTATACCTGGTCACATCAAAAGAAACTGGTGAAAGGGATTGTCGTAAAGAGCTGATCTTGCATGTTTGTTTTTAATGTGCCTGTACTGGTTGTTGAATATTACTGTAGGCTGTTGATTACGAAGGAGGCATATCCTTCTGATTTTAGAGGGTTGTGGTTGCTGTCAATAACTGGTGCCAGACTATAGTGGGACGATATATTCATGCCACAGTCTTGCCTTTTTCGGAGACAACTGTAAACCACCATCATTCTTGAAGGAGTGGGAGCTGAAGGTTGTCGTTCAGCGAAGTGCAGGAAGATTCCTACATCATATTACAAAGATAGGTGCATGTTTCGGCACCTGATCGCTCAACTAACATTATATTAAAATAAGAACTGAGAATAGTGATATAAACATTCCATCAGTGTCCACAAAAACTTACAAACAACATGCAGAGATGATGATAATAAACAATCAACCAGTGTATACTAGAAGTCACCTCAGTTAGACAATACAACTACACTCTTATATAATAATATGTGTATTATGGTCAGAAGATCCATTATGTAAATTGATTGATGTAATTAATTTCTATGATTTCACTTTGATTGTCAGTCCTGATTCCAAATAAATTAGATTCAGGACAATAAATTAAAAAACATTAACTTTCAACCACTGACTTACTAAAGATAGTCTTTTAAAGTGTAGTTCGTGTGTGATTGTCGTGGTACTGTTGTGTTGTATTATATAATAAAATAATTTGTGTAATTGTTTATATGTTCAGTTGGTTAATGCAACCTTACACTAACATTTCATAACCCTAGACACCAAACGTAGTCATCTTATAGTCTATCAAGAATAAGTCTGAATGAGATCATAGTGGTGGTAGTAGAAAGGGGCCCTGGAAATTTACTCTAATATTTATTATATTCAGGGACCTTCACAGCTGACCTCATTCAGTACACTAAGATTTCTTAACAACAAACTGTATTAACATCAAACCCACCACAGAGTTGTCTGATTATTTTCTATGAATCTGCATTGGTTATTACATCTGACCTTTTGATACTGATGACTTGCACACATGCTTGCCCCATCCTATGATATGGTTCATCTCTGCTAGTTTTATGCTTGATGCCAAAATGCCAGCAGTCTGAGTCGTGTTTAATTATGAGAGACTCCAGTGTCAGTCTCTAACAGGAGATTATCAATTGTCCTTATTCTTCTTCTTTGATACATAGCCGCCAACCATCAAAGCAGTCAGTGGTCATCACGTCTGGTGGCGTCTTGTTGAGGAGCAACAAATTGACTCCACTTTGTTCGGTCGGCGGCCATCCTTCGTACAGTGCCCCAACTCTGGTTCTTCTTTCCATCTCGGCCTCCACAGTTCTCCGCCAAGTTGTTTTTGGTCGGCCTCTCTTTCGCTTTCCTTTGGGGGTCCATAGCACTGCTGTTCTTGTAATGGTATCAGGGTTTCTTCTGAGGTCGTGACCAACCCAACTCCAGCGTCTGCCGGCTATGATGGTGTGCATGTCCTCCTGGTTTCCCCGAATAAGTAATTCTTGGTTGCTGCCACAAGATTCAGAGAATTTTCCTTAGGCAGATTGTGTGGAAGGAGGACAGTTTTGACATTTCCTTCTCTGTTACTCTCCAGTATTCAGCAACATAGAGAAGCACAGAAAGTACACATCTCTCATACAGTCTTAATTTGGTGTTTGTGCTGGAAGACTTCCAAATGTTGTTGAGAATAGCTAAGGCTGTTCTCGCTTTATTCATTCTGTTGTTAATGTCCTAGCTTGTTCCGCCATCAGATGTTACTATGCATCCTAGGTAAGTAAATGTGTCTGTCTGTTCTAACTTCTGGTTCCTTATTGTAATTGGCTCAGGATTGCCCACGTTGAGTGTCATGACCTCTTTTTTCTTCAGATTGATGTTCCGACCAACCTGCTGGCTATACTTATTCTGTCTATCGGTCTTTTTCTTGGATGTGTTGATGTGAATGTGCGAGTAGTGCAATGTCATCTGCATATTCCAGGTCTTCCAGTGTAGAAAACGTTGTCCATCTAATTCCTCTTGAACTGCCCTCTGTTGTCTGGCGCATCACCCAATCTATGGCTGTCAAAAATAATGTTGTTGATAATGGGGCATCAGTGTCGTACTTCTGTTTTCACTTCGAAGGTTAGATTATGCAATCCAACACTGCATGTAAAGTTAGAATAGAGGCTTTTTATGATAGAAACAATGCAGCTGGGAATTCCATAAGCCCTCAGTATTTTCCATAGGCTGTCCCTGTGTATGCTGCCGAAAGCCTTTTCAAAATAAACAAAGTTAATGTATAGCTGTCTCTGCCGTTCTGAACACTGCTCTATAATGTTCATGAGGGTGAATATATGATCTGCACATCTTCTGCTCTTTCTAAAACCAGCTTGTTCTTTCCTCAGTTTATGGTCAACTGCTTTTAAAATTCTCTGGATGATTATCCTGCCTAGTATTTTACTGGGAACTTAGAGGAGTGTCGTGAATTGGTCTGTTTCCCAACACGTCCTTCTGAGTATTTCTAACCAAACCGCGCGCCATACTTTGTAAGAACTGCTTGATTCACGGACCAATCAGAGGGTACCTTTATGCCTTGTTTACTAAAGCATTGTACAGTCAAAATGGCTAGGACTAATCTGTGCAAACGAGAGGAGGATGACAATTAATTACAGACTTAGGAAAGACGTACCACCTGGAAGAGGTCACCAATGCGATATTGGAGATGTTGCTCTACACATCTGTGCAGAGACTTTTACAACCAGTAGTACATTTCTTCCGCCCCGCGTTTGTTGTGTAATGAGAACCTCCAAAAAAAGTGTTTGTCTGGTGGTTTGTGTGCAGGTATTGGTGGGAATTACAACTAATTGGTGTTAGCTTTCTTGGTTTGATAGGCCTTTTCACAGTGTAAAATCACTATTGGTTATCTGTAGTGTTTTAAATAGTTTTGTTAAGCCATTATTTCTATAATACTTAGTGCGAGCTCGACGCTGTATAAACGCTAGATGTATATTTATCAGATCACCGAGGGCGTATGCGCATGCGCGCATTAGGGGTTTTCTTTTGTGTGTATGACTCTGCAGTGTGTTGGTGTGTTTTGGGAGTGAAGTGTTAGAGACTATATTAGGTCTAGCATCAAGAGGTGGGAGTGAAGTGTTAGAGACCTGACTATACGAGGACCAGCACCGAGAGGTGGGAGTGAAGTGTTAGAGACTTGACTATACCAGGACCAGCAGCGAGAGGTGGGAGTGAAGTGTTAGAGACGTGACTATATTAGGTCTAGCGTGAAGATGTGGCACATTTCTATGACCTCACAGGCACATTTCTATGATCTCACAGGCACATTTCGATCACCTCACGGGCACATTTCTATGACCTCACAGGCACATTTCTATGACCTCACAGGCAATTTCTATCACCTCACAGGCACATTTCTATCATCTCACAGGCACATTTCTATCACCTCACGGGCACATTTATATCACCTCACGTTATACCCAGTGTACATCTCTGTCTGTGTGAAAGAATTTTTTTAACATTTCAGAAATGTTCTGCGCGCGAGAAATGTGGAACCAGAGTTATTAACACCAACCCCTGTCGCCAGCACAAAAAGGCTCCACTCGCTTCAAAAACCCCTTTAGTAACCTACGCCGCCATTATCTTTTTTTTCTATTTTCACTCCCACCTCTCGATGCTGGACTTGGTATAGTCAAGTCTCTAACCCCTTACTCCCACCTCTAGCTGCTAGCCCTAGTATAGCCAGGTCTCTAACACTTCACTCCCACTTCTTCACGCTAGACCTAATATAGTCACGTCTCTAACACTTCACTACCACCTCTCGCTACTGGTTCTCGTATATTCAGGTCTCTAACACTTCACTCCCACCTCTTGATGCTAGACCTAATATAGTCTCTAACACGTCACTCCCACCTCTCAATGCTGGTCCTAGTCACGTTTCTAACACTTCACTCCCACCTCTAGAGGCTAGACCTAGTAAAGTCTCTAACACTTCACTACCAAAACACACCAATACACTGCAGAGTCATACACACAAAAGAAAACCCCTAATGCGCGCATGCGCATACGCCCTCGGTGATCTGATAAATATACATCTAGCGTTTATACAGCGTCGAGCTATCCCTAAATATTATAGAAATAATGGCTTAACAAAACTATTTAAAACACTACAGATAACCAATAGTGATTTTACACTGTGAAAAGGCCTATCAAACCAAGAAAGCTAACACCAATTAGTTGTAATTCACACCAATAATAATAATAATAAATTCTTTAAGCGCAAAACACGGCGCATAAGGCAGAAACCAGTGCTGTCCAGGTTGTTCGTTGTGACGATACTCCTCTTAAGTGTTGCACATTATTTAGGACCAACGTTCTTCCTTCTCTTATTATTGTTCTTCTAAGTGTTTCTTTTGATCTTTCTTTTTTCCTCTTACCCTCAGGAACCCACGTGAGCGCCTGCAGTGGTATTCTGTTGTTTTGCATTCGTAGGACATGACCGAAATATGACCATCGTCTTTTCCTTATACAGTCGGAGACATACTTCTGCTTAGAGTCTTCTCTTATTTGTCGATTAGTCTTTAATTCTTTCCAACTGATGGTCATGAGTTTTCTAAGACATTTGTTCTCGAATGTATTCAGCTTGTTCTCCAATGATTTTGTTATTTTCCAACTTTCACAGCCGTATGTTAACACTGAGATAACATTTGAATTAAACAGACGAAGCTTGGTATGTATATTCAGTGATCGTAATTTCCAAATGTTAGATAATCTATTGAAGGCGCTAGCTGCCAAAGCAATTCTAGTATGAATGTCTCTTGTTGTGTCACCATCCTGAGTCATTTTACTGCCTAATTAACTGAAACTTTCAACTTTCTGTAGTTTTTCCCCGTTCAGGATGATATCGAAGGTCTCACACCAATACCTGCCCACAAACCACCAGACAAACACACTTTTATTTTTTGGAGGTTCTCATTACACAACAAACGCGGGGCGGAAAAAATGTACTAATGGTCTCAATAAACATCACAATAAGCTAGTCTTTTATCTGTACTCGCCAACAACGGGCATTCCCTGTCCTATTTTTACACCGAAAGCCGGGTACACACCGCCAACCCCACCCACACCACACCGCTCTAACACTTCACTCTCACCTCTAGATGCTAGACCTGGTATAGTCAGGTCTCTAACACTTCACTCCCACCTCTCGCTGCTGGTCCTAGTAAAGGTTCTAACACTTCACCCCCACCTCTCGTTGCTGGAATTGGTATAGTAACGTCTCTAACACTGCACTCTCACCTCTCGCTGTTGTCCGTGGTATAGTCTCTAACACTTCACTCACACCTCTCGACGCTGGTCCTAGTCAAGTCTCTAACACTTCGCTCCCACCTCTCAATGCTGACACACTCGCCTGCTACACCCCAAAATGTACACACCCATGCGTCGTCACCCGCGCCAGCACAAAAAGACTCCACTTGCTTAAAAAACCCCTTAGTAACCTACTAACCAACCATTATCGATTTTTTCTATCTTCATTCCCACATCTATGTGCTGGCTCTAGTCAAGTCTCTAACCCTTTACTCCCACATCTAGCTGCTAGCCCTAGTATAGCCAGGTCTCTAACACTTCACTCCCACCTCTTCATGCTAGACCTAATATAGTCACGTCTCTAACACTTCACTCCTACCTGTATGTGCTGGCCCTAGTCATGTCTCTAACACTTTCTGGTATAGTGACGTCTCTAACATTTCACTCCCACCTCTAGATGCTGTCCCTGGTATAGGCAAGTCTCTAACACTTCACTCCCACCTCTTGCTGCTAGACCTGGTATAGTCTCTAACACGCCACTCTCACCTCTCGATGGTGGTCCTAGTAAAGGCTCTAACACTTCACTCCCACCTCTAGATGCTAGACCTGGTATAGTCAGGTCTCTAACACTTCACTATCACCTCTCGCTGATGGTCCTAGTAAAGGGTCTAACACTTCACCCCCACCTCTCGTTGCTGGACCTGGTATAGTGACGTCTCTAACACTTCACTCCCACCTCTCGCTGTTGTCCCTGGTATAGTCTCTAACACTTCCCTCACACCTCTCGACGCTGGTCCTAGTCAAGTCTCTAACACTTCACTCCCACCTCTCGATGCTGGCCCTGGTAAAGTCTCTAACACTTTACTCCCACCTCTCAATGCTGACACACTCGCCTGCTACACCCCAAAATGTACACACCCATGTGTCGTCACCCGCGCCAGCACAAAAAGACTTCACTCTCTTAAAAAACCCCCTTAGTAACCTACTAACCAACCATTATCGATTTTTCTATCTTCACTCCCACCTCTATGTGCTGGCCCTAGCCAAGTCTCTAACCCTTCACTCCCACCTCTCGCTGCTAGACCTAGTGTAGTCACGTCTCTAACACTTCACTCCCACCTCTATGTGCTGGCCCTAGTCATGTCTCTAACACTTCACTCCCACTCTCAATACTGTCCCTGGTATAGGCAAATCTCTAACACTTCACTCCCAAAACACACCAACACACGGCTGAGTCACACACACACAAAAATCCCCCCTAACCTACAACTACCAGATAAAGCGCAACATACGTCGTCACCCACACCCGCACAAAAAAGACTCCACTAGCTTCAAAAACCTTCTTAGTAACCTAAGCCAACATTATCGATTTTATATTTTTATTTTCCGTCATTATCGATTTTTTATTTATTTTATATATGAGGGAAGGTCAAAAAGTAATGCCTCCTATTTTTTATGTATGTAAATACTGCATCGGGGTGCAATTTGTAAATTTAGCAGGATTCCTCAAACACTCTTCTGCACAGTATAGCATTATCAACCTGTTTCAGTAACAGGTGGCACCACTGTAACAGTTTAAAAATGGCTGCCAAAGACGTTCGGTTAAAACAACGTTATGTCATAGAATTCCTCAATGCTGAAGGCGAGACCATAGCCATCAACCTCCTGCACCGTTACGAAACTGAAGGAGAAGAGTTTTTATCGAATATTATGACAGGTGATGAGACTTGGGTTCATTTATTTGAACCAGAATCCAAGAGGCAGTCAATGGAATGGCATCACACAACATCACCGACAAGAAAGAAGTTCAAAAGTCACCATCTGTAGAGAAAGTTATGGCCTCCGTGTTTTGGGATGATAAGGCTGTGATTCTTCTCGACTTCTTGGAACAGGGAAACACAGTGAATGCAGACCGTTACATTGAAACTTTGAAGCTTAGAGGTCGTCTTCGGCGACTTTACCCATTAAAAGATCAGAGAACTGCACTACTCTACTGTTGCATGATAATGCTACGCTACACACCGCCAAACGCACCATTGATGCGATTGCAGAATTTTGATGGACATTATTACCACATCCCCCTTACAGTCCCGATCTTGCACCTTCTGACTTCCATCTGTTTGGACCACTGAAAGAAGATCTTCGCGGACATCACTTTGAGGACACCGAGACCCTTAAACGCGCCGTACGCCAGTGGTTTAGGAAAAAGGACACAAATTTTTACCGTGCGGGGATACATGCCCTTGTGAGAAGATGGACAAAAACCGTAACAAATAACGGAGACTACATTGAGAAATAAATTTTTGAAGTTCAGACTTGGGGCTACATTTCAATGTGAATTTTATCTGTTTTCTTGCCTATAGAATGAAATTAAAATTTACGAGGCATTACTTTTTGACCGTCACTCGTATATATTGTATGTTTATATGTATAAACAAACACACCAACACACTACCAGTCCAATACAACAACACACAACAACAAGCAAACCAAAAGCAATACCACCCACACCACACCGCTTTAACACTTCACTCCCACCTTTTCATGATAGTTCTAGTCATGTCTCTAACACTTCACTCCCACCTCTTCATGTTAGTTCTAGTCACGTATCTAACACTTCACTCCCGCCTCTTAATGCTAGACCTAGTAAAGTCTCTAACACCTCACTCCCACCTCTAGATGCTGGTACCCCCGCCTGCTACACCACAATACACACATACGTCGTCACCCCACCTGCCAAAATCAATACCCCCGCGCACTGAAAAAGCACTACCACACCCCGGACATTATGCCTCTTTCTCTATAAAATCATACATAAGCGAATTTATCGATTTTTTTTATTTTCCTCTTTAACTCAAGTATTCTTTTAAAAGAGATAATTAACTATATACTTCTATTAATAAACCTGTTGTATCATATATATATGTAAATATGTCTAATTGTTGTAACATAAATATATGTATAACATACCTCTAGATGCTGTCCCTGGTATAAGCAAGTCTCTAACACTTCACTCCTGAGTCACACACACACACCCACACACACAAATCCCCCTAACCTACAACCGCCAGCTACACCCCAACATGCATCGTCACCCACGCCAGCACAAAAAAGCCCCACTCGCTTCAAAAACCCTCTTAGTAACCTAATCCAACATTATCGATTTTTAATATTTTCCGTCATTATCGACTTTTTATATTTTTTATACATAAAATGACAGTGCTGTCACAAAGAAGGTACTCGAAATCCCCCTTGTTTTCTGCTTCGTCTGCAAATTGTAACGCTTTCACGTTGATATAAAAGCTTACTGTATTATTACCCGCTTTCTTCAATGAAACGTGTGCTGTATTTCTTGGAAAAACATTGAGAGGCACTGCGTAATGACCTAAATTAATCCTAACATTAATTATATTACGTTACCAAAACGAACGAACAGATGGACTAAAGGATAAAGAGAGAGGGAGGGCTGAAAATCAGGAACGCATGCAACACGCGTCGCGCGATACACAATTACTACTATCACGCGTGTAAGGCTACATGCACTAACTTTTTCGGACGGACAGTGATAAATTCACTACCCTTCCCAGAGTTAGGTTTTAAAATCACAAAAAACGCTTATTAGGAAAGATAACAATAGATGGGTTTACGTTTGAAAACATTACAGTACCCAGACAGCACATCTTCGAAACAGGAGGTAGAAGGAATTGCATATTTTGAACGCAGCCACGTAGCTCTTTTAAATTTGGATATTTGGGTTCCTTAGGGCTTGCTGACAAAGAATATGTAAAACGTTACGCAAATAGTCCAGGAATTAATAAATTATAACCAAAATAAAATAGTGGGGATGCCTGACAACATGAAATCATTTCTGCTCATAAAATTTTTTTATAACGTGTTTGAAAAAAAACCTTACGTTACAGAAATAGCCTACCATGTAAACTCCAAATTGATTGGAGCGCAACAAATGAAAGACTAACCACGATTGGTCGGGCTATAAATACTATCTTTCGTTGTTAGGGGAGACGTGGGAAGGTAACATTTTTTCAAACACTTGTCGAAACGTGGCTCCATTGGCTAGACTCGCTGATATAATCACTTAGGAGCGTTAGTTCGAGACCACTAGTGCAAATAAGCTTGATAAAGCAACAGTGCGTTGAAGCCAGCTCATATTTTTGCTAAATAAAAGCCTGGAACATAAGCAGATGGGAATTGTGCAAGTAAATGTGCCAGAATTCAGTGCTAAGCAACGTATCTGTGTTTATTCTATGAATTGTGGTAAGCTTGAAACATTCAGTATCTTTTAATGAAAATTGAATGTGAATTGTTAATGTATGCCTGTATATATGTGTAGTTCAGTAGCAAACATGATGTAAAGCCTATAATGCTCCAGCCTGAACAGAAGGTGTCGGAGGAAAGTAAAACGGCATGGAATGGCCAAACAGTACACTGACACCTAGATGATTGATTAGACAGAAATAATGCTGGAATTGCAGAGGCGTAGTAACCATTAAGGAGGTTAATACTGGTATAAAGTATTTCAGATGAAGCTGACAGTTGGCCTAACGCTCTGAACTCAATGTTTGTGATGTATTGTGATTAGTGTAAAAAGAGAGTATAAATTAGTTATGAAGTAGAAGGTACATCCTTCTTGTTTTCAGGGACCGTGGTCTTGATGGTATTGAGCAGCACCTGGTCAGAGCTTTGCTGAATCCAGAGTCGGACAGCATACTCCTTGGTCCATTTAGCTATCAGTGAGGTGTCTCCAGAGCCCAGGGGAGAAATCGAGCAGAAGAGTCTTTTCCTGCCGCCATCACGCAAGATAAGCTGATGTGGCCAGCTGAGCTCAACATTATGTACCCCGTCTTAAAATGACTTTGTAACATAAACTTAAGAGGGGAAGTAAATTGTGTTAATATCAGGAACTGAGAACATCTCCGATACTAGTTTCCTTAACACATTAACTACCGAATTAAAAAACACACTGTGGCCGAATTAAATTGTTTTTCCCTTTTTCATCCTGTAGGTGTTTGCACAAAGTAAGCTGTAGTTTTCGTAATTGTTTACACATTTATACGAATTATACGTCATTTTAAAGATAAATGAATTGCACTATTACAATAAGCACCGTTTTTAACTCTAATAGAGGTTGTTGCTATTTAACGGCCCTCCGATGGCCGAGGACTTGCAATATTTTCACAATTATAACTGCTTGCGCCCCATCTCTATTAAAATAACAATTTAAATCAATGTGCACACCGTTTTCACGCTTGTCTTCGTCGCTAGATCTATCAGTCAATTGTTGAAACACGTTTCTATCCTATTCAGCCGTTAGACGAGATGTAAACGCATTTTTTGTAGTCCTATCACTAGTTGCCACGGTAAACAGTTTTGCAGGATTTGGTAACTAACCCCAAAACGCTGAAAAATATGAACATAATATCAATTTTCGAGTGTTCTACAACAACCATGCTCTGGGAATTTGTTTTCCGGTGGCAACGTAAAATCTCGAACCAGATCAGAAAGTGTTTCAGTACATTTTTCATTCGTTTTATTACTAAAATTAGATTGGCGCTCTGAGCGGCTTGCGGTCCAAATGTGTTTATTTCGTGAGCCGCTGACAGCGGCTTGCGGTAGTTAATGTGTTAAGACAAACTATTGAAGTCATGATGACAAATACCAACAGAGCTTGAACAAAACCAAACCAGTATTACCTCATTTTACTACTACACAACTGACACACATAGGATATTTGTAATAATATATGTCACTACAATATTCATATTAATACATTCTGTACATAACTTGTAATTAAAATTGATTGTGATTCCTGGTTCCTTTGTATTTGAATCAGGACACACATATTCATTCATAACAGCAATGAATACATATTGTTATTTGAAAAGTTATCAGTGACTCCGTTAAGATATTCTCATAGATTGTTATATGTATGTGAGTGTCACAGTGTTGTCAAGTGTAGTGGAATAAATTAAATTGTTTATCTGTCTGTTGTTGTGACTTACACTTCATCATACACATACCCTAGACACATAACGTAGTCATCACACTATTCCAGAATAATTCTGACTGAGATAGATATATATATGTGGCAGCAAGTAAGGTTATCTATAATACACTACTCTTAATAGATATAGATACCTTCACAGCTGATCTCAGTCAGTACACTAAGTCCCCTATAAATATTTATAACATCCCACTTCACCACATATATTGGGGTCTCGCTCTTGGGATTTTGAATCTTTCCCTATTAAAAATATTGGGGGTAATTCACTTCAGGGAATATAAGAATTAAAAGGTATCCTTGGGTGGAATTAAATAAGGTTGAGCTCACGGTGCCTGTGTTGTCCATTAGATATATTTAGAGATTAAATTGTTGGTTAGACATTGTAGAAATTTACCTGGTAGACAATGGCGGACCTGGCCAAGTTTCGATCTGCTGCTGTTCAGACTGCAAAAGAGTTAGGATTAGATGGGCAAGTTATGGTTGCCTATGTCACCACGGAATGTGACAAATTTATTGAACGCGAAGAAAGAAGATTAGAAAAAGAGGCCGAAAGAAAGTTAGAGGCTGAGACTAAGAGGTTGTAAGCTGAGGCTGAGACTAAGAGGTTGCAGATTGAGGCTGAGGCTAAGAAATTGGAGGCAGAAAGAGAAGAAAGAAGATTGGCTGCAGAAAGGGAAGAGAGGAAATTAGCTGCAGAAAGGGAAGCAGAAGATAAAAGATTACAAAGGGAACATGAGTTACGACTAAGGGAGTTTGAGTTTCAAGGCCATGCTCCTGAAAATGGTGCCAGTCCCTTTGCCTCTGATGCTACGGTTACTCAAGGAGCCTCAACCTCAGCTATGAATTTTCATTTAGATCATTTTGTTGAGAAAGACGATGATATAGAGAGCTACCTAAATAGGTATGAACTATTAGCTACCACGTATGGGTTAGAGAGAGAAAGGTGGAGCTTAAAGTTATCTCAAGGACTTCGTGGGGCAGCTTATGAAGTTTTTGCAAAAATGAGTAGAGGTGATCAGGAAAATTATGACATGCTAAAGCAGGCTCTTTTGTTAAGATATGAAAAGAATGCAGAATTCTATAGGAAAAAATTTAGGAATGCTAAACTACTGTCAGGTGAAACCTATCACCAGTTCTCTGCACGAATAGAGACATACTTGGAGAAATGGACTTCTCTGGGGAAAACCCAAGATCTTAAGGAAATGGTCCTTATAGAGCAATTAAGAGAGTCCATGGCTCCAGACCTGAGAAAGTTTCTCATGGAACAAGGTGCAGAGAGGCTGGATGAGTTGCTAAATGTTGCTGAAAGGTATCAAGCAGCTCAAGCAGAGGTAACAGGTAATAAAAAGAAACAAGTGGATAACTTTAGGGCACCACAGAACTTTAATAAATTTGATCCTAAGGATCAAAATAAAGGTAAGCACCAATTTGATAGGCCACGGTATGACAATAAAAATAAATTCCCACAATTCGATGAAAGGAAATATGATGAAAGAAAATCTTTCAACCAAGGAAAAAGGTGGTGTAAAAATTGTAAGATGAACAATCATGACACTGACCATTGTAGAAGGAAACCTCCTCATTTTGCTGCTATGACATCGGGGAAAAAGGAAAAGAAGGGCAAACCTGAAGAATTACAGGAACCATACCCCCCCCCAGTGTGTGAAGATGTCATCTGTAATGGTGTCACTATAAGATGTTTATATGATACCGGTTTAGATTACGATTCCGTTGTGAGTTCTCACCTGGTGCAGGCCGATCAATACACCACGGAAACAGTGGAGATTCAAACTGCAACCAAGGATGTAGCTACCATGACACTTCCCGTCGCCCGAATAAAAGTGAAAACGCGATATGTGGAAGGAATCATAAAAGCAGCAGTGATAAATGAGCCAATCTACCCTCTAATATTGGGGTGTAGATATGTCTTCTTGGGGAATCCCAAGAGACCTGTGATATTGGCAACAGTGCAGACCAGATCACAGTCAAAGAAGGAGGAGGATAATCCCATAAATACTCACCCAGATGAGATGAGGAAGGCACAGGCTGAGGACAAAACACTCAAGCCATGTTTCAAGAAGTTGCCCAAATCTCATACACCTCCAGGCAAGGGAGAGTTTTATATGAAGAACAAACTGATATATAGGAAGGCTGGATCTGAATCCAATGGTCACGGACAGCTGGTCCTTCCCACTTCATATAGGACTAAAGTGTTGGAACTAGGGCATGCGATTCCCTTCAGTGGTCATATGGGAATCAGCGCAACAGGACAGCGAATAGCTTGTCACTATTTCTGGCCAGGAATAACTGAAGATATCAAACGATATGTAAAATCCTGTCCAGAGTGCCAACGAGTAGCACCTAAACATTGGACTGCACCAGCAACTCTGGGGGAAATGCCCATAGTGGGAACACCCTTTGAGAGAGTTGCCGTGGATCTTGTGGGACCTCTCACCCGAACCAAGAGAAGGAACAGCTACATTCTGACTCTGGTGGACACTTGTTCTATGTGGGGAGAGGCAGTAGCCCTGTCATCGATTGATTCTAAACATGTGGCAGAGGCATTGCTCACAATTTTCACAAGGTTAGGCTTTCCCAATCAAATCTTGACTGATAATGGCTCTCAGTTCAAGGGGAAACTAACTGAAGAAGTTTTCAGGATCTTCCAGGCCAAACACTTCCATTGTAGTGTGTATCATCCCCAAGGGAACGGCCAAGTGGAAAGATTTAACGGCACATTGATGTCGATCCTGAGAAAGTTGGCACACGAAAAACCAGATACATGGGACCAGTACCTGCACGCCGCCCTCTTTGCTTATCGGGAGGTACCCCATAGTTCAACCGGTATGGCCCCGGCAACATTATTGTTTGGAAGGCCAATAAAAGGTCCACTCGAAGCTATGTTAAGAACGTATACAGTTTTAGAGAAGGTATCTAGAACAAATTATAAGATAGATAAGAAGGGGAAAGAAAAAATCTATCATGTGAATCTCCTGAAGAAATATTTGGAAAGAGAACATCAGGAAGAGACACACTTGTTGACCTTGTCCATCGCCATGGAGATGAAAAAGGAACCACTTTCATCATTTGAGTATCCATTACACCCCTGTGAGACAGCAGCACAGGTGAAAATCAGTACACATTTAACGAAAACTCAGAAAGAGAGAGTGCAACAGGTTCTAAATAATCATGCAGAGGTGTTAACAGACCGACCAGGGCATACAAACCTATTGGAATATGATATGAAACTGATAGACCCACACCTGTCTGTATGAAACCATATTCGATTCCGTTTGCTAAGGAGAAAGCTTTGAAGGAAGAGATAGACTATCTATTGAAGGAAGGAATTATTTCGCACAGTGAGTCTTCGTATAGTTCCGGTGTTGTACTCTTACGGAAGCCCTCTGGAGAACATAGACTCTGTATAGATTACAGGAGACTGAATGCTATTACAGAAGGACAGGTGGATCCATTGCCGGATACAAATCAGCTGTTTGCCAGGCTAAATAAAGCTAAATATTTCTCAAAAGTGGATCTGAGTAAAGGATACTATCAGATTCCAGTAAAGCCTGAGGTTAGACCATACCTAGCTTTTAGTACCTCAGAAGGACACTATGAGTTTAATAGATTGCCATTTGGATTGAAGAATGCGCCTAGTGTCTTCTCTAGAATGATGAGAAAATTATTGGATCCTCTGAATAATCCCTGTATAACAAATTTTATGGATGATATCCTATAGCAACAGAAACATTTGAGGAACACATTGACTCTCTGAACATGCTGTTTGATCGACTTAGGGAGGCAAATTTAACAGCCCGACCCACCAAATGTTGCGTTGGATGTAAAGAATTGGAATTTTTTGGGACACACAGTTTATCAGGGAAACATGACCCCTGACCCAAAGAATTTAGAGAAACTACAGAAAGCCCCGAGACCACAAACCGAGAAGGACGTGAGATCCTTTGTCTCATTATGTGGTTTCTACCAGAAGTATATCAAAAACTTTAATTCCATATGTGCACCGTTAACTGAATTGACACGTAAAGGACATCCAGATCGCATTACATGGACACCACAATGTGAAATGACTTACCAAGAATTGAAGGAAAAGCTCACTAGTAAACCCATTTTGAAATTACCTGACTTAAGTCAAGAATTCATAGTAAGGACGGATGCAAGTAATATTGGGTTAGGTGCAACTCTACTACAGAAATCAGATGCATTGGATGGGGAATTAAGCCCAGTGGCATATGCTAGCAGAAAATTGAATAAAGCTGAAATCAATTACTCAACTAGCGAAAAAGAATGTCTTGCAGTAATATGGGCAATAAAGAAATTCAATATCTATCTGTATGGGAAGGCCTTTAAGTTGCAAACAGACCATAAACCTTTATCGTTTCTAGCACCGGCTAAGCATGAGAACTCTAGGTTACTCCGATGGTCTTTACTTTTGGCTCCATATAATTTTAGCATTGAGTATATATCTGGAAAAACCAATTTGGGAGCGGATTTTTTAAGCCGCCATCCGTGTGATGAGAATCACCGTAAACCCCAGAAATAATAATAAATTTCTCTATGTGTATATAGAATAAAGGACTGACATATAATGTCTGTTTTAAGAGGGGAGGTGTCGTGGAATATTCTAATCCACATATATAAATTATTAGGTAAATATGAAGCCTAACAAATAAAATTAATAAAGAAAAGAGCAATGGTAAAATAACAGTGCTGTCACAAAGAAGGTACTCGAAATCCCCCTTGTTTTCTGCTTCGTCTGCAAATTGTAACGCTTTCACGTTGATAGTAAAAGCTTACTGTATTATTACCCGCTTTCTTCAATGAAACGTGTGCTGTATTTCTTGGAAAAACATTGAGAGGCAGACTGCGTAATGACCTAAATTAATCCTAACATTAATTATATTACGTTACCAAAACGAACGAACAGATGGACTCAAATAGAAAGAGAGAGAGGGGCGAATAAAATCAGGAACGCATGCAAAATTAAACACGCGTCTCGCTATTAATGCCACCCCAACAAGCCTAACGCGATACACAATTACTACTATCACGCGTGTTAGGCTACATGCACTAACTTTTTCGGACGGACAGTGATAAATTCACTACCCTTCCCAGAGTTAGGTTTTAAAATCACAAAAAAACGCTTATTAGGAAAGATAACATTATATGGGTTTACGTTTGAAAACATTACAGTACCCAGACAGCACATCTTCGAAACAGGAGGTAGAAGGAATTGCATATTTTGAACGCAGCCACGTAGCTCTTTTAAATTTGGATATTTGGGTTCCTTAGGGCTTGCTGACAAAGAATATGTAAAACGTTACGCAAATAGTCCAGGAATTAATAAATTATAACCAAAATAAAATAGTGGGGATGCCTGACAACATAAAATCATTTCTGCTCATAAAATTTTTTATAACGTGTTTGAAAAAACCTTACGTTACAGAAATAGCCTACCATGTAAACTCCAAATTGATTGGAGCGCAACAAATGAAAGACTAACCACGATTGGTCGGACTATAAATACTATCTTTCGTTGTTAGGGGAGACGTGGAAAGGTAACATTTTTTCAAACACTTGTCGAAACGTGGCCTCATTGGCTAGACTCGCTGATATACTCACTTAGGAGCGTTAGTTCGAGACCACTAGTGCAAATAAGCTTGATAAAGCAACAGTGCGTTGAAGCCAGCTCATATTTTTGCTAAATAAAAGCCTGGAACATAAGCAGATGGGAATTTGTGCCAGTAATTGTGCCAGAATTCATTGCTAATCAACGTATCTGTGTTTATTCTATGAATTGTGGTAAGCTTAAACCATTCAGTATCTTGTAATGAAAATTGAATGTGAATTGTTAATTTATGCCTGTATATATGTGTAGTTCAGTAGCAAACATGATGTAAAGCCTATAATGCTCCCGCCTGAACAGAAGGTGTCGGAGGAAAGTAAAACTGCATGGAATGGCCAAACAGTACACTGACACCTAGATTATTGATTAGACAGAAACAATGCTGGAAGTGCAGAGGCGTGGTAACCATTAAGGAGGTAAATACTGGTATAAAGTATTTCAGATGAAGCTGACAGTTGGCCTAACGCTCTGAACTCAATGTTTGTGATGTATTGTGCTCAGTGTAAAAAAAAAGTATAAATTAGTTATGAAGTAGAAGGTACATCCTTCTTGTTTTCAGGGACCGTGGTCTTGATGGTATTGAGCAGCACCTGGTTAGAGCTTTGCTGAATCCAGAGTCGGACAGCATACTCCTTGGTCCATCTAGCTATCAGTGAGGTGTCTCCAGAGCCCAGGGGAGAATTCGAGCAGAAGAGTCTTTTCCTGCCGCCATCACGCAAGATAAGCTGATGTGACCCGCTGAGCTCAACATTATGTACCCCGTCTTAAAATGACTTTGTAACATAAACTTAAGAGGGGAAGTAAATTGTGTTAATATCAGGAACTGAGAACATCTCCGATACTAGTTTCCTTAAGACAAACTATTGAAGTCATGATGACAAATACCAACAGAGCTTGAACAAAACCAAACCAGTATTACCTCATTTTACTACTACACAACTGACACACATAGGATATTTGTAATAATATATGTCACTACAATATTCATATTAATACATTCTGTACATAACTTGTAATTAAAATTGATTGTGATTCCTGGTTCCTTTGTATTTGAATCAGGACACACATATTCATTCATAACAGCAATGAATACATATTGTTATTTGAAAAGTTATCAGTGACTCCGTTAAGATATTCTCATAGATTGTTATATGTATGTGAGTGTCACAGTGTTGTCAAGTGTAGTGGAATAAATTAAATTGTTTATCTGTCTGTTGTTGTGACTTACACTTCATCATACACATACCCTAGACACATAACGTAGTCATCACACTATTCCAGAATAATTCTGACTGAGATAGATATATATATGTGGCAGCAAGTAAGGTTATCTATAATACACTACTCTTAATAGATATAGATACCTTCACAGCTGATCTCAGTCAGTACACTAAGTCCCCTATAAATATTTATAACATCCCACTTCACCACACGTGTAGAAGGGTAAACAGAACGTGATATTTCTGTTCGAATTAGCTATAGCAAGACGGCAGTTCACAATGCGAGCACCAAGTACCAATTGGACGGTACTTTTCTGACAGAAAAAGAAGTGGTCGTCCTAGAAAAACAACCCCTAGAGACGACTTCTTTTTCATTTCTGGTGTTAATCTGGGTTTTCGGGCAGGTTTGTATGATTTTAGTCCAAACTCATCCACTAATCTGCGAGACACAGTCCTCCGACTCTAGAAAGCAAAGCAGATCGTTTCTTCTTACATGAAACTGTTGGAGAGTGTGAAACGATGGATTTGATTACCCGGTCGTCTCTAGGTGTTGTTTTTCTAGGACGACCACTTCTCTTTCGGTCAGAAAAAGTACCGTCCAATTGGTACCTTGGGATCGCATTGTGAACCGCTGTCTTGCTATAGCCAATTCGAACAGAAATATCACGTTATGTGTACCCTTCTACACGTAATGTCACTATCTGAGCTCTTTGAATGGCTGAAAGTGTCGGTTTTTTGCCCATTTTCTTGCGAACATAAAATCCAGAGATAACACCCTTGAAGCAACCAAAAGACACGAAATACAGCAACAGTCTGTGTTTTTACATTTTATATTGTTAGGATGATGCAATAGACTGCAATGATTGCTTTTAGTGTGCCCTAAAATAGCGGATGATGCAACAATCTGTAGTACAATGAAAATATCCATTTTTTACTAGGTGGTCTTAAACTTTTGGCCACGACTGTATAAACAAACACACCAACACACTACAAATCCAATATAACAACACACAACACCAAGCAAACCAAAAGCAATACCACCCACACCAATCCGCTCTAACACCTCACTCCCACCTCTTCATGATAGTTCTAGTCATATCTCTAACACTTCACTCCCACCTCTTCATGGTAGAACTGGTATAGTCACGTCTCTAACACCTCACTCCCGCCTCTCAATGTTAGACCTCGTATAGCCAGGTCTCTAACACTTCACTCCCAAAACACACCAACACACTGCTGAGTCACACACACACACAAATAAAACCCCTAACCCATCCCGCCAGCTACACCATATTACACCCATACGTCGTCACCCACGCCAGCACAAAAAGGCTCAACTCGCTTCAAAAACCCCCTTAGTAACCTACTAACCCGCCATTATTGATTTTTTATATTATCCGTCATTATCGATTATATATATATATATATATATATATATATATATATATATATATATATATATATATATATATATATATATATATATATATATATATATATATTGTATGTATATATGTCTAAATAACACACCCAACATCACAAAAAATCCCCCCCCCTAACCTACACCCGCCAGCTACATTACACCCAGGCATCGTCACCCACGCCAGCACAAAAACCTCCACTCGCTTCAAAAACCCCCTTAGTAACCTACTAACCCGCAATTATTGCTTTTTTATATTTTCCGTCATTATCGATTTTTTATATTTTTTATATATATTGTATGTATTATATGTCTAAATAACACACCCAACATCACATGAAAATCACCCCCTAACCCACCCCGCTCGTTACATCGAAACATACGTCGTCACCCACGCCAGCACAAAATACCTCCACTCGCTTCAAAAACCCACCTTAGTAACCTACTAACCCGCCATTATTGATTTTTTATATTATCCGTCATTATCGATTTTTTATATTTTTTTATATTTTATATATATATATTGTCTAAGTATTTTGTATAAACAACACGCCCGCCGTTATCGAACAAATTTATTGCTATATAACAAGTCATGCGTCTGATCGTCAGAGGAAGTCACCCCGGTTAAAATATATTGCTATATAAAAGTCATGCGGCGCCGCCTGACGCGCGCCTCCTGGCGCACCTCCTGCGCAATGAGTATTTCCTTGATATAAAAAGTCACGCGCCTCCTGGCGCACCTCCTGCGCGCCTCCTGAATGCGCTTATATAAAAGTCACGCGCCTCCTGAATCATACCCGTAAAGAACATGACATACTACTGACAGCTTCTTCAGGTGCAATTTGTATTGCCAAAGAAGTGTTAATAAGTTAGGCTTTTATAGTCAAAACTGGTACATGTATAAACTGACTGCTATACAAACAATGGCCAGGCTTTTTTTTTGGGGGGGGGGGTGGAGAATGACTTAGCATCATCATCATCAGTAGCATCATCATCATCAAGTACCATGCCTAGTGGCGTTGGAGATCATGTCTCTCCACAACTTTCTGTCTTCAGTATAATTTATCAATTTTGCTGTTGACTTCTTTCCACGCCATGATGTCAAACTGTCCAGTATTTCTTCTCTTTGTCTTCCCCTATCTCTTTTTCCTTCAATCTTACCAGTTGTTATGATATATTCCAGCTTTCCTCTTCTCATAACTTGCCCAAATAAAGAGGATTGCTTCTTTCTAACTTAGGGTGACCATATCGTTCAACGCAAAAAGGAGGACACTGATTTCAAATTATTGTGATGTTTCACAGTATGAAGAGCAAAATGGCGTTCTGTAGCTGTTACTTTTTCAGTTCCGTGCTTGTTTCTTTTGTAAATAATGTCAGCTTTGATTGTGAACTTTCAGACACAAGTGCGTTCTTGGGGCGTTCATGTTTTCATGTGTGTGTGAGTGTGTGTGTGTGTGGTGTGGTGTGTGTGTGTGTGGGTGTGTGTGTGGGTGTGTGTGTGTGTTTTCTTCTTTTTTTTAATCCGCAGCAACTTTATAAGCTACTGACACAAATGTGCCACCTCTGCACACGAGAAATTCTGCTTCTAAATCTTGCCGACCTCTGGAAAAACACCATACATTTGTACGGGCCGTACACATCTGAAAATGCAAACACCCCGTACAGATTATGGGTAAACCATAGCGTGTATGCCACACGCTATGGTTTACCCATAATCTGTACGGGGTGTTTGCATTTTCAGATGTGTACGGCCCGTACAAATGTCTGTACGGGTTTTTTCGCCTAATTATTAAACATACATATAAATCGATCATCTTGTGCCACTACTGTAGCCGTAATTTGCGTCATTTTTAATGTTATTTGGAAGAGAGTTAGCTTCCGTTTCCGATCTTTATTTAGTAATGGGAGTATCCGCATTTATTTTCTGTGAATTTTTTAAATCGCAATCAATCGGCATCGAACACGCGGCCATTTTCGCTCTAATTTTAATGGATTCTGACTCCGATGCGATGACAAGGAGATCTTTGTCTTTATTAGCGCTAATATCGGTTCTCAGAATATGGGTGATGGCAGAGATGGAAACGAAAGTAGAATGTCATTGCTAGTACCGTATGTATAATTTTAGGGGTTAGGATTAGGTTTATCGGAAAGGTTTAGGGTTACGGCCGAATGTCACTGCTGACGAGGGCGTTTGTTGCTTTGCTACTGATGATGGGTGTAACGAAAAGATCGTCATTTGATTTGTATTGGTCAAATGACTTTCATTGAGATGGAAAGGAAAAGGACTCTTTGTTTGTTGGGTTTTTTTTTTAAATTTTTAAAAACATTTAAAAAAAAAAAAAAAATTTTTTTAATTTTTTTATCGTTTTTTTTCATCTTTCCATACATCTCTTACTATCACATCTAACATGTACACAAACAAATTTTATATCATCAGATTTATCATTCATTTATTTCTATACAGTCCAAAAATTAGAGCAATTGACCAAAAAAACTACAGAATTTACAAGTCATCCACTATAAAAAAGGGGGTGTTGTGAAAAAGAATGCAGCTGCAGGGCACATTTTGGGGAAAACAATGCAGCGTGCTAAAGGATAAGGTCCTATCAAACACAGGATTTACTGGTCTGTTAGTTATAATTAAGCGCAGAAATAGACTAAATGATGACACGATAACATCATTTTTACAGCGCAAAATAAACTCAGACAAATATTTTTTGAGTTTTAAAATAAATGAAGACCTGTTTTAAAAGGCAAAGTCCCCATGCCTCTATGATGCAGCTGTAATTGAAAATTTTTTTACACGAATTAACTCTTTTGATACGTTTTTTCTGTCTTTTTTTTTTTTTTTTTTTTACAGGTTTTGCTGGTCTTTGTACAGGGTTTTTGAATTTGTTGTACAGGTTTTTCATCTCCGAGGTGTGGCATGTATGAAACACGGAAATTTCTTTTTCAATTTATCTGCGAATACGCACTTTTTTAATGCAAACCACAAGGTCATTTATATTTGGGCATGCACCCTACCTAATATAACCGACAGACCATGTGTCTAGGTTGAAGTAAGCGAGTCTCACCAAAATGCAAATTTTCTTTTTTTGCTCTTAAGAGTAAGCATGTGTAATAAAGTCGTATAACATCATTAATTAATGTTTAATTAGATTTTGAACTAGATAACTAGGTTTTAAATGAGTAAACTTCATACCGTCTTATCATTCAAAGTGCATTATTTATAACAGGAGGCAATAAATAAAAAGAGCGAAAAATGTGTAAAACTGAGTTAAAAAATGATTATAATCTTTTACTGATAAACAATCCAACAACAAACATGAAAGCTTTCGTGATTGATGCTGGATTCTGAGGAAATTCAGTCGTCAGAAGTGAAATTCAAATGGTGAATTTTCGAAATGGCGTCTTTCATATAATTTAGTCATCATCATGTGACGTATTCTTTCCAGAACGTTGTCTCCATCACAGCTGCTCTGAACGCATCACGATTCTGGGCAAGTCGACCTGCATCAGCCAAAGACAAGTTCAGACTCTCTGTGATGTCCTGGGTCCACCGTCGTCTAGGTCGACCCCTTCCCCTTTTTCCAGGGACCATGCCTTCCATCACTATTTTTTTCCAGACTATTATGTCTTTTTATATGACCGAAAAATTTCAGCTTCCTTATTGCGATGGTATTTAGGAGCCAATGTTCCTGTACGTTTAGTGAGTGCAGTACTTCTCTGTTGGTCTTTTTTTCTGTCCAGGGTATTCTCAACATCCTTCTGTAGCATTTCATTTCGAATGATGTAATCTTTTTTGCAACCATTTTATTGAGTTTCCAAGTCTCGCAGCCGTATGTTGCTACTGGGAATATACATGCTCTGATCAGTTGTAACTTTGTTTCTTTGCTTGTGCCTTGCCAAAGGTTTTTCATCTGTATTAGTTTATGTGAAGCAATTGCAAGTCTTCTTTTAATTTCTACTCCACAGTCGCCAGAGCTGTTGATGATTGATCCTAAGTTATCGAATTCATTAACACTTTCCAGTTCTTCGTTATCAATTTCAATTTCTGGTTTGGTCTTTACTTTGTCTGGTGTCAATACTTTGGTCTTCTTGGTGTTTAGGTATAGATTCTGGGCCTCGCTGTGTTTTTTGGTGGACAGAATTAATTGTTCAAGTCCTTCTGGGTTGGTCGATAGGAGGACTGTGTCGTCAGCATATCTGATTTCCGGGATCTGGTACCCGCCGATGTTAAATGAGTCAAACTCTGTGTGTTCTTGGTCATCTCTTACGTTTCTCATGATATTCTCGGCATAAATGTTAAACAGGTAAGGGGAAAGGGTACAGCCTTGACTTACTCCTTTCTGTACTTCAAACCATTCTGATGTTTCCCCCTCTATTCTTACGGCTGCCTGTTGTTCTTGGTACAGCAGTGCGATGAGTTGTATAAGGTGGTTTGGAAATCCCATATTTTTCATAATAGCCCATAACTGATGATGTTGTACACAGTCGAAAGCTTTGGGGTAATCAATGAAACAAGTATGTAGGTCAACGTTGAATTCTCTACACTTTTCTATGATGATCCTCATGTTGAATATATGATCTCTAGTGCCTCTACCTGGTGTGGTAAAGTGGGATGTTATAAATATTTATAGGGGACTTAGTGTACTGACTGAGATCAGCTGTGAAGGTATCTGTATCTAATAGGTGTAGTGTTTTACAGATAACCTTACTTGCTACCACATTATACCTCAGTCAGAATTATTCTGGATTATTGTGATGACTACGTTAAATGTCTAGGGTATGTATATGATGAAGTGTAAGTCACAACAACAACAGACAGATAAACAATTTAATTTATTCCACCACACTTGACAACACTGTGACACTCACACACATTTAACACTCTATAAGACTATCTTAAATGAGGCACTGGTAAAGTTTCAAATATAAATATGTATTAATTACTTTCACTAATATATATGTCCTGATTCAACTACAAAGTGAACCAGGAATCACAATCAATTGTAATTACAATTTATATGTACAGAATTTAACAATATGAACCTTGTAGTGACATATTTTATTAATATTATCCTATGTGTGTCAGTTGTGTAGTAGTAATATGAGGTAATACTGGTTTTGTTTTTTCAAGCTATGTTGGTATTTGTCATCATGACTTCAAATGTTTGTTTATCTTGGAAATAGTATGGGGAAAAGTTCACAGTTCCTATCAATTTAAACACTGTATTTTCCCTCTGTTTTATTATAAAGTCAGATTTTGAGGGGGGGCATAATGTTGAGCTCCTCTGGCCACAGACGCTTATCTTTCGTGATGGCGTGACTCCTCTGCTCGATAGCTTCCCTGTGTTCTGGAGACACCTCACTGGTCACTATCTGGACCCAGGAGTATGCTGTCAGCCTCTAGGTTCAGCAAAGCTCAGACCAGGTGCTGCTCAATAACTTTAGGACCACGGTCCCTGAAACAAGAAGGTTGTACCTCCTATTTCAGAACTAATTTATAATAAATTTCCAGACTGAACACACTACATAACAAACACTGAGTTCAGAGCGGTAGGCCAACTGCTATCTTCATCTGAAACAATTTTCACCAGTATACTCCTCCCTAATGGTTACTACGCCTCTGCAATTCCAGCATGATTTCTTTCTAGTCAATAAGATAGGTGTCAGTGTACTGTTTGGCAATTCCATGTAGTTTTACTTTCCTCCGACACCTTCTGTTCAGGTTGGAGCACTATATAGGCTTTACCTCATGTTCGCTACTGAACCACACATATATACAGACATAAATTATCAATTTACATTCAATTTTCATTAAAAAGATATCAAATATTTCAAGCTTACCACAATTCATGGAATAATACACAGTTACGTTGACTGGCAATGAATATAGCACAATTTCGATCTGCCGATGTCCCAGGCTTTTATTTAGAAAAATATGCACTGGCGCTCAACGCACTGGTTCTTTAGTAAGTTTATTTGAAAATGTGCTGACCTGACGCCTCTGATTGACTATATTGGCGGGTCTAACCAATCGTGCCATGTTTACACAGCTTTTCAAAAAAAAGTACCCTTCCTTCCGTCTCCCCTAACAACAAAAGATAGTATTTATAGCCCGACTAATCGTGTTTAGCCTTACATTTACTTTCCGCCAATCAAATAGGAGGTAACATGGGGACCTATTTCCCGTACAATGGTGGTGTGAAAATCTGCCACTGAGCGATTCTGATTTTGGTGTTGTCTGACATCCCTCACTATTTCTTTTGGCTATAATTTGTTAATTCCTAGACTATTTGCGTAACGTTTAACATATTCTTTGTCAGCGAGTCCTAAGGAACCCAAATATATAAATTTAATGGGGCTAAGTGGCTGCGTTCAAAATATGCATTTTCTTCTAGGATAGTCGTGCTGTTGTTGTTGTTTTTTTTTTTTTATGTTTAGAACCGCCACCTGTCCTGCTGTACTGTCAGACTAATGTCAGGATTTCAGACATAAAACAGTAGAATGTCATGTTTCCTAATAAGCGTTTTGTAAGTTTTTAAAACCTAACTCTCGTATGGGTAGTGTTTTTTTATCACTGTCGATTTGAAAAAAAGTTAGTGCTTGTGGCCTTACACGCGTGTTAGGGGTGGCATTAATTGTGTATCGCGAGACTGTGGTAGTATTGCCTGCGTTCCGGCTTTCAGCCCCTCCCTTTCTTTCTATCCTTAGTCCATCTGTCTTTCGTTTATGGTAACTTAGTGTATAAAATGACATGAATGGAATATTAAATATAGGTCAGCTTGCGTATCTCAAGGTTTTTCTTAGAAAGGCAGTACACGTTTTATCGTAGAAAGCGGGTATTGAAGCAGTAGGCTTTTACTATCAACGTGAAACGTTACAATTTGCAGACGAAGGAGAAAACAAGGGGGATTTCGAGTACAGTCATTGTGACAGCACTGTTCTTTACCATTCTTCTTTCCTTTTATTAAATTTATTTGTTAGGCTTTACATTTACGTTTTAATTTATATATGTGGATTAGAATTTCTCACGACACCTGGTTGAAAACCCGCCTGTACTTCGTTTATTTCTGTTTCTAGCTTTTGTTGCATCCTTTTCATTATGATTTGTAATAGTATTTTGCTGGCATGGCTTATAAGAGCTATAGTTCTGTAGTTTGTGCACAGTTTCAGGTTGCCCTTTTTTGGCAAGGGTATGTAAATTGATCTTTTCCATTCTTTGCGCCAAATTCCGCTTTGCCAGATCTTGCAGCATAACGCATGGTATATACGAGCGCTGCCTTCTCCTCCTGTCTGTATCATTTCAGCTGTTATTTCATCACAACCAGGAGATTTTCCACTTTTTAAGTGTTTGATTGCGTTCCGGACTTCCTCTATGGTAGGTTCTGGTTCACGTTCCGCTTCATTCATGACGTTGTTATCTGCCGCTTTGTTTATTTCCGTATACATTTCTTGACAGTACTCCTTCCATCTGTTCAGAATATCTTTACGTTCTGTTAGAGTGTCGCCTTTCTTGTCGTTTACTGCTCGAGGTGATGATTTAAAGTTGCTGTTCTTCAATGTTCTTACTTCAGAAAACATATTCTTACTCAATCCCTGTTCGCGCATTTCCTCTATTTTCCTGCAGGTGTCGTTTATGCATTGTTGTTTGTCTTGTCTGACTTGTTTTTTAATCTGCTTTGTGTATTCCTTGTACAACTCCTGATTTTCTGTATCTTTTTTGGACTTCATTTTTCTTCTCTCTACCACCAACTTCAGTGTTTCGTCTGAGATGTATTCTCGTCTCTTTATACTTCTTTTAGGAATTAACCTATGTGCATTTGTAATATAAACATCTCTGATGTTATTGGCAAGTTCATCTGGTGTCATTTCCTCCTGTACTGCCATAAGAATGTCAAATTTGTTCTGAATATCGACACTGTACTCTTCTGGTATGGCGCTTGTGTCATAACGTATTACTTTGTCGCTTGTAACGACTTTTTTTCAATTTGATCTTGAAGTTTGCAGCAAGAAGTTCATGGTCGGAGTCACAGTCTGCTCTTGGGAGCGTCTTGATGGATGAGATACAAGATCGCCACCTTTGTTGTATTAAGATGTAATCTATTTGGTTCTTGCTTTTTCCGTCCGGTGACGTCCATGTATATAGTCTTCTAGGGTGTTGCATGAAAAGAGTATTTGTGATGACTAGGTTGTTTTCTAGGCAGAATGTTGTCAAGCGTTCTCCTCTCTCATTTCTCTGACCTAATCCATAACTTCCTTTCACTCTTTTTTCATGTTTTAATCTTTCGTTTCCAACTTTGGCATTAAAATCTCCCATTATTATCCTAATATCTTGCTTATTTGCTTTCTCTAATGCGTGTTGCAGTTCATTGTAAAAATCTTCAATTTCCTGTTCTTCAGGAGCTGCTGTTGGCGCATATGTTTGTATAATTGTGATGTTCTTTCTTTTTCCTTTCAGTCTGATTGTGACAATGCGGTCATTTATAGGATTATATCCTAATAGGGAGGCAGCTGTCCTTTTAGACAGGTAGAAGCCGACGCCACTCTGACCTCCTCTCTCTTTGCCTGAGTATATGAATGTTCCTCCTGATGGAATCGAAAAGTGTCCCTGGCCCGACCATCTGTGCTCTGAGATGCCCAGGATATCGATGTTTAGTCTTTCCATCTCGTTCTTCACTATGTACTGTTTTCCTTGGTATAAGCTTCTGACGTTCCATGTTCCTACATTGATTATTTTTCTAAGACCGATGACATGCTTTTCCGTGGTAATACAGTCAGGCTTTTGGCCGTCATCACGATTACCTGTACTGACACTGCCAACGATCTCTTCCCCAGTTAAATATGATCTGCCTGGCCTGGGGGAATCACCACCAGATCTTTGCGTAGTATTCAGATTAGCCATTATGGATTTCTTGGCATTGTACATCCAGTAGTTTGCCATTGCTTTCTGGATGGTTCTGGCCGCTTACCATTACAGTCCATGGTGCGCCCTCAGCCCGATACCAGGCCTTTCCAACTCCTGCCCTAGAAGCCGTTGTCAAAATATTATTGATCATCCGCCCGTTCGGCCAGCAGTTGTGTGTACTGTTTAAGGGGGACCTCCCTTTTTCAATTTGCTCACGTAGTTCTGCCGGCCAGTCAAAGCCGTTGCTCGGGGGGTGGCGCTGTAAATCTCGAAAATGTAGTATATTTTAACATCTGTAAAAAATCCGGCCGCACAGTTTAGGTATGAAAAGCCGGACAAATTCGGTCAAATCCGGACGTATAGTCACCCTAGAATGCAACATGTGAAATAAGTTTCCTTTGCACATTGGCCTCTTTCATGACATCCTCAATACTCACAGAATGACAATCAACAGAACGAAAAAAGTGTGTGGGAGTTCATCAGGGGGAGATCAGCAGTGCTCTGTCTCGACGGGTAAGACGTTAGAAAAACTCAGCCAGGAGTCAATTCACAATGCTGAGTACATTCACGTTGATCTGCCTGATGAAGATATCACACACTTCTTGAACGGGAAAAGAGATGAAATCACGCTTCCACCTGCGAGTGCAAAAGGGATTTGGGAACAGCAGGACGAAGCCTTGGAAAAAAAGTTGGATAACAACCTGAAGCAAATAACTTTGGAGAAGACGCTGGAAATCTTCGGCGACATAAGATATCTTCACTGTTGCAAAGTGTTTGTAGTCAGGGAGGCAAGGAAAAGTAACCCACCGCAAAAACGTAGAAGACAAATTAAAATAGAAGAAATCAGGAAATAGATGAAGCATACCCGAAAACTGTTCAAGAACGCAGTGGCCACAGAGAAGGAAGGGTTACAACAAGTTTGGGAGCACCTGAAAGGGCAGCATAATGCCCTTTGAAGAGCAGAAAGGTTGTGCAGGAAGAGAAGGAAGACACGGAGGAATAAGGAAAGATTCTTCAGGGAGCCCTTCAAGTTCGTCAAAGAACTGTTTAAGCAGCCATGGTCGGAAACGCTAAACATCAGGAAAGAAGACCCGGCGCATGGAGAAGACCTGGAAGAACACCTTAGCATGACCTATTCAGATGTTCGCAAAGATGAGCTGCTCAGCAGCATGGCAGGCATCAGATGGCCTAGTAAGCCAGGAGCTGAATTCAACACCAAGCCCCCAACAATGCATGAAGTAGAAAGTATTGTCCAGACAGCACAGTGCAATACAGCTCTAGGTCCTAATGGTGTTCCATATGTTGTGTATAAGAGATGCCCTGAGGTGCTCAAACGAATGCTCCGTTTACTGAAGAATCCGTGGAAAACCCAGCTTATAAGCAAGGAATGGAAAAAGGCGAACGGAGTCTACATCCCAAAGGAACAAAATTCACAGACATCAGTCAGTTCAGGTCAATCTCATTACTTAAAGTGGAAGAGAAGATATTCTTCTCAGTGATGGCTAAAATTTGGCCATGGAGACATCCGCTGGTGGTCCAAGGCATCAAGCAGGGAGCGCAGAGACATGGTAGTTCATGAGATACAAGGAGCTGAGAATTATAAGAGGTTGCAAAAATCGGTGCAACAGGCCCAACAAGGCCAATGGACTACATGGGAAGGAGCCCTGCAAAGGTCCTTGACATGGAATGATATATGGCATATGGCACCTCTCAGGCTCAGCTTCATTATTAGATTAATTTTTGACCTCCTGCCATCGGCCACAAACCTTGTGAGATGGGAAACGTCGGATGATTAGCAGTGCCCCCTGTGCCAGGAGAGGCAGACACTTGAACACGTGCTCTCAGCTTGCAAGGTGTCATTGGAGTAAGGGCGATACACATGGCGCCACAACAAAGTGCTAAGTGAGCTGACTGCGACAATAGACCTGGCAAGGATGAAGGCAAATAGCAACGTCAGGCCGAGCACCGCAAATACATACTTTCTGAGAGCAGGAAAATCAGCACAACCCAAACCGAGTAAATCAGGTAGCAGTTTACCATCTCTTCTTGACCGTGAAAATGACTGGGAGATGATGATAGACCTACCTGGACAAGGGGCACATCCAGAGAGTATCAGAAAATCTCGAAGACGGCCGGATATAGTACTGCATTCTTCTTCATCGCAGCAGGCTATATTGATTGAGCTGACCGTGCCATTTAAATACAGATTGGACGAGCAAGATTCGTTCAAAGCGGCAAAGTATAGTGATCTGGTTGCGGATCTGAGACACGATGGGTTCACTGCAAGGGCCATGGCTGTTGAGGTGGGTGCAAGACGGCTTGTGGCTGCGTCAGTGTATGATTTATTAAAACTGTTGGGGCTGGGAGGACAGTCGTGAACAAGGGCACTGAAGAGGCTTAGTGAATGGGCTATGGAACTCGGGACAGTGAATCTAGTCCGCAATACACTAAGTTTTTCATTGTATTGGTGACCCGCGGTGTATTATGTGAGGTGTCGGGTGAAGTTAGATTTCAGTTGCCAGCTCGTAATGGCTTCACGCTTCGTCAGCTTCACGCAGGTGTGTCAGTGGTGTGCTGCGGAACAACCGCAATAATTTGTCTTCACTTTGTTACTTTCACAATTGCCTCCGGCTGGCGGAATTGTGGATTTTAAAGCTGCAACCAAAGTCGAATGGGTTCATTTGCTACACAAGACAGCAGGAAGCTGAGACACTTGGGAGTCATGACTCAGGTGGTCCCGCCACCCTTAGAGTATAAAGGAGAATGAGGGGCCGAAACAGTTGATCGACGGGGAGACTCTTTCTGATGATCAGATTTCCTCCTGTTGTGTCGCTCTGTATAGAGTTTCCTATCATCTTTCTCTTTTTGGCTGTCCGTGGTATTTTTAACATTCTTCTGTAAAACCACATCTCTGTAGTCTCAAGAGCTTTCCTTGCTAGTTTTCTAATTTTCCATGACTCACTCCCATACGTCAGGATAGGTTCAATATAACAATGAAGAACTCTCTTTCTTACTTCCAATGACAAAGAATTGTTGTATAAAATACTCTTCATTTTATAGAATGCTGTTTTTGCCTGAGCTATTCTACTCTTCAATTCTGAGATGCATCTTCCATCCGTTGTTATTAATGTGCCCAGGTATTTGAATTTATTGACCTGTTTTAAAACGGTTCCATTTACTTTGATAGTGCATTCTGTTGAAGCCATTTTCTTCCAGACAACTCTTACTTCTGTCTTTTTACTATTAAATTAAGGCTAAGGCCTTTATTTTCACTTTCTGTCATTATTGTATCAACCATTTCATGCAACCTGTTTTCACTTTTTGCTTCTAAGACTTTATCATCAGCCTATCTCAAGTTATTTATATTATGCCAACCAAATGATACTCCTTGCGTGTCTTCTAGGGATCTCATTATATTTTCACTGTACGTATTGAATAGATAGACAGCACAAATCCTTGCCTGACTCCCTTTTTTACTTGCGGAAACGTTCTTATTTGACTGCTAATTCTTACAGCTGTTGTTTGTTGCCAGTACATGTTCTTTATTATCCTCAATTCTTTACCATCAGTGTTGATGCTTTCTAACATTTGTATAATGTCTTCATGTTTCACTTTCTCAAATGCCTTAGTGTAATCCATAAAGCACAAGTACAGATCTGTTTTTACTTCTATGGCTCTTTCTATTAATGTTCATATAATGTATATAGCATTGTTTATGCCTTTACCTTCTAAAATTCCACACTGTTCATCACTGATTTCTGGTTTAATTTTATTTCTCATTCTTCTCATGATAATTCGTAATAATATTTTAGTCACATGACTCATAAGATTAATGGTGCGATGTTTTCACATTCCATGGCTCCAGGTTTCGTTGGGAAAGCTATGAATATGGATTTTAGCAGATCATCAGGTATTTGGCCAGTGTTTTAGATGTCATTTAAGAGTTGTGTTATTACTTCTACTTCAAATTCTCCCAAAGCTTCCACTTCCTCTACTGTTATATTTTTGGTCTAGGTCAGAGGTTTTCAAACTGTGCGTCGCGGCTCCCAGGGGCGTCGCGGCCCTCGGCTAAGGGCGTCGCGGTGGCTTGGGAAAAGTGTTCGGCTCGATATTATGAGCCAAGGTCCATCAATAAATATAGATCTTCGTAGGACGACATGTTTGCACCGAGGTATTATTACATGGAAATAGTAAACAAATGTAAAACAGCAAAAGAAGCATGGCTAAACCAGAAGTGCAGAGAGCTTGAAGTACAACACAGAATAGACATAACATCTATGTACAAGCAAATAAATAACAGGCAGAAGAACACAAACAACCCGTAAATAAAAAGAAGGAACGTTGTTAATGGGTCATGAGAATATGATAGAAGGGTGGACAGAATACATCAAGGAGCTGTATGATGATGACAGACCAGATTTGAACGACCAGGAAAGTTGTGAAGGACCTCCAATACTTGTGGCAGAGATAGAGGATTGCATGCACCGCATGAAGAAAAGCAAAGCGCCTATCAGAGGTTTTCAAACGTTTTTGGTCCGCGGCTCCCTTGACCTGTGCATAAATCACCACGGCTTCTCTCTATACTATATATAATATATAAGCAATTGTACCCAATAAGATATTAATGACTTCTGAATGTGCATATTTTACACATAAATGTTATAGAAGAATTCTGCGCATTTGCTATAAAGAGCACAAAACAAATGTCTATGTTAGAGAGAAGATAAACACCTATGCAGGCCACCAAGAACCACTTTTGTCAATAGTGAAACGTCGAAAGCTTGCCTGGTTTGGGCATGTAACTCGTCATGACTCTCTTTCGAAAACGATCCTTCAGGGAACAGTCGAAGGTAAACGGAGAAGAGGAAGGCAGAGAAAATCCTGGGCTGATAACATCAAAGAATGGGCAGGACACGGTTTTTCCACACTTGTACGCATTGCTGAGGATAGAGAGCAGTGGAGGACCCTGTCTGCTGATGCTTCCACCATGGCACCCCTACGACCCATGAAGGGTTACGGGCTGAGATGATGATGATTATTACATGTACCAATACGTGTCATTAGGTACTAGAAGTTATTGACAAATGCACCATAAAACTCCAGATTAGGACTATGTTACGAACAGCTGATCACTAACTCTGGTGTCATCATGGCGGATGCTGGTGTAAAATATGCACATTCAGAAGTCATTAATATCTTATTGGGTACAATTGCTTATATATTATATATAGTATAGAGAGAAGCCGTGGTGATTTATGCACAGGTCAAGGGAGCCGCGGACCAAAAACGTTTGAAAACCTCTGATAGGCGCTTTGCTTTTCTTCATGCGGTGCATGCAATCCTCTATCTCTGCCACAAGTATTGGAGGTCCTTCACAACTTTCCTGGTCGTTCAAATCTGGTCTGTCATCATCATACAGCTCCTTGATGTATTCTGTCCACCCTTCTATCATATTCTCATGACCCATTAACAACGTTCCTTCTTTTGATTTACTGGTTGTTTGTGTCCTTCTGCCTGTTATTTATTTGCTTGTACATAGATGTTATGTCTATTCTGTGTTGTACTTCAAGCTCTCTGCACTTCTGGTTTAGCCATGCTTCTTTTGCTGTTTTACATTTGTTTACTATTTCCATATTTAGTCGGTCATATTCTTCTGTAGTGGTGTTTGATGGTATTGTATGATGGTGTTATTACTAAATGTAAATAGTATGAGGCCAGCTGTGAAGGCTCCTGAGATAAAATGTAGTGGTGAATTGTCAGAAGGCCTTTCTTGCTACCACTACGACCTCACACTTAATTTTTTTTAATGAATGTGGCTACGTAAAGTGTCTAGGGTTATGATATGTAGTGTGGTGTAATGGATTATAAATATACCCACAGATATTAACAAGACTAATAATATTAATAAATGTTAAAATACACTGAACTAACTCACGTGTGTAAAATTTTTTGATATAAGTATATTACATTTATTTTGTTCTGTGTCAATTTTTTAGGTTGACCAGAACTTAAAAGGATTTAGAGATTATGAAAAGAAATACATAGAATATTATATCATAAATGCAATAGTGTACATATATATGTACTATACTAGTTAGTTTTATTAAAATGTTCTAGTATTCATCTACTTGGGAGGATAGTACTGTTTGTGCTGTTGGGGTGGCCTCATCACACCTGTCTATATTGACTACACAGTGTCCAGAAAATGGTGGGAATCTTTATGGGGTTCTTAGTAACTAAAGGGCGTTGGTGAAAGTCCAGCAGACCAGAGGCTCACTTATCTGGTAGTTGTCGCTCTGGTGCTGAAATCAGGTGGTCCCACCTCTCCGTGCTGGCGGGCAATAATGGTGGTCTCTGTCACAAATACTGCACAGATACACTCGAGTAAAGTCACCAACTGAATAGACACTGCTTTGTGGACGACAGAAACTCGCAGCTCTGCAATCAAAGTATGGGCCATGTGTCAAAATCTATTCTCTACCCACGTCTGGACACAACACTGACACAACAACCACATCATACAGACAGGTCAGATCTCTCTGACCAAACAGCACATTTACCATGGTGGTTTTACATCAGATAGATCCTCCCAGACTATAGATTCTGAAAAATATTTATTAGTTTTCTGCCCTAAAAGAGGATAGGTAATATGTTTCATTATTCTCAACCCTTGATCTGTCTTGCCTAATCCTTGCTGGAGTTTATGTACATTGTTGGTCCCTAGACCCTGACTAGGGCGGGGGGTCTAGAGCAAATCCCTACTTGTTTGTAAGGCTAGATTTCGATATGGCAGTATCAAATCACTCAAACATGAAACAATATTCAAAATATATAAGGAAATAATTTCAATCTTACCAGATTATGAATAAATAACACAGAATTGCTAGCAAAACTCAGCTGAGCTGCTGGCTATAGTATGGCGTCCCTACTTCTTTCACTTTCTTTCATATGGAAATCACCACACTTTAAAATCTGTGTCTATCACTGAACAACTATTGAAGAATGGCCCCACTTTCGCGTCTGAGCGCTAATGATATGATTGTCTGTGGCCAATCACTGCCTAGGTTTATTTTAAATTTCAAATTTCCTACCATAAAGTCATTTCAGTCATGCTTCAGTCAAGTATGGATGTTTATCTGTTAGTCTGTCCGTCTCTACTTGTGTTTCTAAAAAAAATGTACTTGATTTTTGAACCAACCTTTCTCTCCCCTCCAAAATTTTGTCGTTAAAAGTTATATTTAGACACAGCTACCGCTCAAAAACCCTCTCCTCCATACTAAGTAATTTGAACACCTGCGTCCAAGGTCGTGTTTTTGTGTGCAAATTGCGACACTTTTTTATTCAACACAGTCTGTCGATGATGTGAACTACACTGTCTTTTGTCATTATCTTCAATATTATCTATCCGTTTGTAAAATTAAGACCATCTTAGTTCACTGCTCAGAATAGGCCATCCGGCCAGCTAATTTTTATATTCCTAACATTAATATTAAGAAAAAATTACTTTTTAATTTTTGTAATATTCCTAACATCTGCGTTTTACCGCTCCATTCAAATCAAAAGCTTGGTATCGCAAAAGCGTCCAATAAATGACTGTGGCGTATTATATCTAAGGTCCCTTCTGTGGAGTTGCTTACTTTTTATGTCAACTTGAGAAACGTGACTTTTCTCCGTTTCCCCCCCAATTGCGTCTCCTTAGCCTTTCCAGTCATATTTTTTTTTCTTTTTTTGATCCGCCGTTCCCCTCCTGTCTAGCAAGTCAATTATTATGGAGGATGATGACCCGCGGTCTAGGCGATCATGTACATCAGCAGCCTACGCATTATGTTTGTATCCTTAAATGTTATCTTTGGAGGGATTTTACCGTTGTATCTCTGTCAATTTCACTACATCTTCTTTGTCTTGCTTCTTCTTACTTCATGCATCCATCAGTTTTAAAATTTTAATCTGTCATCTATGTCTTCTTTGCAGTCCTCTTCCAGAATGATTTATTTTGATGTTTGATGTATTGATTCCTTCAGCATTTCCCACTTTTCATATATACCCTGCATTGTTTCTATTGCATTGTACATATTCTGTGTTGTAATGTTGTATCTTTCACTCATGTCCTTATCTGATTTAATTAAGACTAAGTTTAACTTGATTTTTTTAAGCTCTCTTTACATTCTTCAGTTTTTTTCTAAGTTTTCCTTTTACTCTAACATGGTCACTGTTGTAGTCTGCTCCTGGCCTAGTTTTCACAGATTTCAAACTGTTTCTAAATCTCCTGCACATTAGTATGCAGTCAAACTGATTGTTAAAAAATTTTTCTGGACTTTGCCCATAAGCGTCTAGGATGATGTTTAAACCAGGTGTTTCCTACTATCATAACATGCGTTCTTGCCCACTCGATCAGCCTGTCACCTCTCTCATTTCTTTCTCCCGGCCATAACCACCATCAACTTTTTCATTTCCAACTTTTGCATTGAAGTCTTCTAGTATTACAGTCATTTCATGAGATTTACACTGCGTCATTGCCATCTCAAGTGCAATGTAAAATGTGCCAATGTCTTCTACTGTACAATCAGCTGTTGGGGCATATATTTGTATAAAATTGGTATCAATTGGCCTGCCACTCAATTTAAATAACAGGACTCAATCTGATGCTGCTCAAAATGTCTTTACTGTTCTTGCTCTTTATGCATCTAATATTATGCCAACTCCTCCCTCTTTCATGTTTATTTCCTCCGGAATAAATTATTCTGCAGTTGTCAAAATATATTTTACCTGTTCCGGTATATCACATTTCATATAGCCCTAATAAATTTTACATTCATTCTTTCCTTTTCCATCTGGATGTTATCTAATTTTCCACTCTCCATTAGTGCCCTGACATTCCAAGTTCCTATGATTAAGTTATCCTTAATTCTATTTTTGCTGACAGTAGTTTGATGACGGTCAGGTGTCACCTGTAGCAGATGATGTTCCCTACTGGACATGGTCATTCCTCTGGAACCCCCCCTTATCGTTGTTGTCTTACAAGAAAGTTGTTTTGATTCACGATTGAGGACCAAAAGATGCAGCAATAGAGAATGCAGTCAGCGACCCATAGCTTGACTGCTTGCATTAGGGTCAGCGAACCAGAGCTGACCAAGACCGTACTCCACCTCCACGTGGTGGTCCTGGAATCAGTCTGCAGCGAGTACGGATCGAAGAGGGAAGGCAAACCCGGTCCCAAAAAATGCCGTGCTGAAGTCGGATGTGTCGACCGAAAGGTGCAGATATCACAGCTACGGCTTAAACAGACACAACGCAACCACCGTCCTTTTCAGGGCGAACGAGGAAGAGGACGAAGAAGAAGAAGATTCATGATTGCACAAAGGATAATACGATGGTAGTTTCCCGTTGATTTCCGTCGGTTTGTGTACGGTCGTATATGCTAGTCTTTGACTAAAAAGTCAAACTCCCAAGGCAGTGGTGAGGGAAGAAGTTAAACTGCCTCCATCTCGCTGGTTGTCACATCATAAAGATTCAGAAGTGATTTGGTACAGACAGCTGTCCTTCACAACTATCACATCTTGCTCTCAGTGACAACCACCTGTCTTGATTCACGGTTGATTATTCAGTATTCACAGCTAACCTGTATATTTAGAGGCCATTTAACCATCCATCACCCGGTTGACGTGCCTGGTAGGAGAACATGTTCCTTTCCCAGTGAATGACTACGAACAGATTAAATGAATTTATTTAATTAATATAATTATTTAATTATTTAATTTGTATATAATTGGGATAAAGTTAACCTGTAACTTATGCCTTATTTCAGGAACCATCCTTAAAAACTGGGGACAAGTGGTCACTTTAGTGCTACTTATGCTGTGTTCTACAAAAACAATCTTAAGCATCTGTTGAACATCATCATTTTCCTTTGAGTTCCTTACAGAGCATGGAGCCACCACTGCAGCTAGACCCTATCAGGAAGCATGCATAAAGCCTTGACATGCACTTGTAGCGGTGAGTTATGTGACAGTTAGTTTGACCTGATGTTGTTGACAGTCCATGTACATACGTCACATTAGTCACCTCGTACGGCACGTATGAGGGTGCTGTGTTCTTATTCTTTCTTTGTTTTCAGAAACCTGCTACTATGCTATGTAATAAACATCTGCAAAAGTTAATGAAACTGATAAAATTGTACATACCATACAACTTTTTCAGAAACATGGAACTACCACAACATTTCACAACACCTCCGGCCATGATGGCAATTCGGTCACCGAGTAAGTCTGCTTCATCCATGTAGTGTGTGCTGAGCACAAGAGTTCTACCTTGGCGAGCTTCCTGGAGAACATTCCATGTGTGACGACGAGCTGCTGGGTCCATTCCAGATGACGGTTCATCTAAAATCACAACCTATTGAGTATCCAGTAGAAGAAAAACACATTGAAAAATGGTAATAATACGAGACATCAATGCACGCCACAAAGCCTAGTGTTGCGACTTTGTTTGCACACCACAAAGCGTCAATTACTTTAGAACTTTGTGGTGCTCAAAAGGGTGTTGCTACGCACGTCACTATGCGTGACTTCTTATGACTTACCATTGGCAACGGGAGACACTTCAATGTGTGTCCGACTCAGATGATCGTTTTATGGATTGTGTTCAATTAAGTGTTATGCGGTTTTCGTGAAATGACGTCTGTTTCACATCATAAATTCTAATAACTCTGGCCCTACGGCGCGCCATACATTGTAAAAAGATAAAATACACCGACCAATGAAAACGCTTTCTTGGTCCTGTGTTTACAACTGCTGGGAAAAATAAAGATTGCAAGACCCTATTTGTGTAACACGATTAACTTCGGAATTTTACTACAGCAGTATGGAAGAAGTACCACTTGGCAGAGGTTATCAAAACAATATTAGGGATGTTACTCTACCCGTAAGTAGTAATACCATTACTAATACTATTATAGGACGGGAGAAATCTTAGGTTAAATGCATTCGAAGCTTCAGGTTGGCCTAAGTTTAGCTGTTTAAACTATGCATAACAGAAAATGCAAGTGGTAACACAAAGATTAGTATATATAGATATGTAAAGCCTACTTCCAAGTATAATGTGAGCTTTAAATTACTAAAATCGCATCTGGAATAACGAAGATAATAAAAAAAGTAGTTTTCCTACATTGTACAAAAGGCCACACGGTACCCATTTTTTCTGATAGTTATTGCATTCCTCGGGGATTCCAACTCTTACGTCCGAGGTCAGACTATAAATAGATTTGCCTAACAAACTCCGGTCAGTCACGATTTGAAAAACACAGAGAGCGGGGAAAGCAGAGCATATGTTAATGCCAGCGTTTGCCTTCTGCACTTTTTAGCAGACCTCAATCAACCATTGAGGGCTAGTCTGTGTGCCTGAGGGTTTAATCCTTTAACCAAAAGTCTCAAAATAAGAAAAGGCTTCTCTTACTAACGTTACAACAAATGCAGTGTTAGTCTGTGATAGCAGGCCAGTCATACTGTATGTAACTGCTGGAGATTTCATCTGAATATTTTATCCAGCATCTAAGGGAGCCATCTGCAGTGACTCAGATAAGTTGCTTAAGGCAACTGTGCAGCTTATCCTTAATCACCAAAGACATATACGCATCCAGTTTGTGATGACCATAATAGGATAGAGTTTCTATCAACTTATAATAATAATAATTCTTCAAGTGAATGATCAAGCAAAATAATTTTGTCTACAAGATGATAGACATTTTGACCCAAGTGAAAAACATTTGTTGACTGTTATTATTTATTTAATGTTGTAAAATATTTGAGTTTAAAACTTTTCAAACAGAAAAGAGTAACTGTTTAATTAAATTGTAAATATTCACCAGCAGACTTTCTTAAATTCTTTAAGTTGAATTACAGTTCTTGTTGGTGAATTTAATTATATAAATTACCCCTAGCAGAGTCAGAAACACTATTAAATACCACAATCACAGAGGCGGATCAGGAGAGGTAGCAGTTAGGGACTCAGAGTACTACATCACCATCTTCTCTGGGAACTTACTTAGCTTGACCCTACCTTTGTGTCTATACACCCTTACTCTCTTCAGAGAAGGGGGTATTACTGATAAGACCAGACTCTTATCCGGCACTTTCCTGGTATCATCTGATACACCTTTATGTCCAGGATATCTTATTTTAATAACATTTGAACCTCTCGCGACAGCGGTTGTAGATTCCAAAGTGTTAAGCCTTTTTATGGGATATATCTTTGCTACAGTAGAAGCCAATTCTAAGTGTGCTATTGAATTAATTTACATGTCTCAGCGGAAACCGTAGGGAGCATCATGTATTAATAATTATTAAAACCAGTTGTTTTTTGTACTGAGGAAAACTATGAACAAGCTTAGGCTTATTGGCTCAATGTCCGATGCCTTATGAATTTAACCGTTAGTGTATCTGCTGCCCCGGCTAAGAAATTTTTTGCTGCTAGTAAACATAATATTTTTCGCAATACCAGTGTTTATGAAACTCAAACTCAAGATCCAGCCATAACATCAACAAGAATATAAATTCCTGCTTCATTTATGTTATGAAAGGACTTCGAACGAAGATTTTTTTTTCAAGTCCACGCTTGATGTCCAGGTACAAGTCCACGTCGAAAGAATTCAGCCGGCAGTAACACACATGGAGATTTGTTTTTCTGCAATGCTTGGATAGACCACCGAAAACGCTCTACCCCTCTTACGATGCCTGAGGGCCTTTCATGTCTTGCAGAGTGATACTGTTCGTAGGACGGATCACCTCTTTATTAAGCTAAGTGGTCGTTTCTTTAACATAGTTTGGGTGCAACTGTACTAATGGGTAGAGCCATTGTTATTTTTGTCTTCTGTTTGTTTAATGTTATCTGTGTTACCATTGGGAGGTGGAGTAGCGACCTAAATTCAAGGTACATTCCGCTTCATCAGGACCTGAATTTAGAGTTTCTTTAAGGATTGTTATGTGATATTTTCAAAGAAAAACCAGCAAACAGCGCTGAGAGAATACTGTTTTCTTGTAATCGACCATATTAATTTGCTGTTTAGCTGTGATGTCATGTCTTCATTGTAGGTAGTTGTCTATTTTTTTTTGCTTCATTTTCCTTCATTCCTGTTCGTCTTTGTAAGTCTAACCTTGCTATTGTTTAGTTGATTTATGTATCTATACGTTGTACTGCGTCTTTCGTCTTGTTTTGGGTAAAGTAAGCTTTGTTCCATGTGTATACATTTTTCATTCTTTGGTTCTTCGTTTGTATTCTGCTAGTTTGTTTACTATTACTGTCCTCTTGTTCAGATTCTTGTCTTGTCTGCTCCATATTTTTTTTTTGGTCAGTACTAGCATACACATTTGATTAACACTAATATTTAGAAGATATTACATTGGTGCTGTTGATAGCTCTGCAATTTTCATATTAAAGCATAGACTACGTAAGTCATACATTGCCTTACATCATGTATTCTCTGAAACTTGTTATCCAGTTACGTGAAAAACTGGGTATGCAGGGTAAAGCCCTCAAAGAATTTTCCCTGGAACAGTTGGCAAAGAAAGAAAAAAAAGATAGCAGATGAGAGAGAAGATATAAGGAGACAAGAAGAATTACCCATTCAGGAACGTAAAATACAGGACGAGGAGAGAAGAGTGCAAGAGGAGAATGTTGAGAAATTAAGATTAGCTCAGTTAGAACAATAAGAATAGAAACGGCAACATGAGAAAGACATGGCCAATATTAACCTTGAAAAACTTAAATTACAAAATGGTGGTAAACAAAATCTTCTTGAGCGTGAAGGTTCCTCAAACAAAGGTAATTTTGGTTCTGTTAAAATCCATTTGCCAAAATTTAAACCTAACTGATGATATTTCGGTTTTTCTCAACCGTTTTGAATCTGTGTGCAATGCACACAAGGTTGATACATCTTTATGATGCAATAAATTAATGGAAATACTGACTGGAGATGCTTTGCCTTCAGTTGGTACCATGGATGATGTAAACAGAAATAATTATAATGCTGTCAGATTACTGTTGTTGAAGAAATACCAATTGTATGAAAATGGCCATCGCATATGCTTCAAACAATTAGTACCTGACTCTAGCAAGCACTTTTCATAGTTGATTTTGTCCATTAAGTTATGTTTTAATAGATGGATTGAGCTATCTAAAATAGAGCATTCATTTGCTGCTCTTATGGATCAAGTGTTCAGGGACAAGGTTACGTCGTCCATCAGTCCAGCTTTTCTATCACATTCGCATGAAGGCAAACGACAATCGTTGGACGTTGTAGAGGACTTAGGACGCCAGTTTATGACTGCTTACCCTGGCAAAGTTGTTAGCAACTCTGAAATAAAGGAAGCTCCGCCAGTGGCATCAGCTCGTTCTTGGAATACAAATAACTCTAAATACAGATCACAGAGTGGTGACAGAAATTGCAGTCATCAGAATGACCAGAACTTTGGATCTTTCAGAGGAAGATACAATTTCGGTAATCATTCTCCTCTTATTCAAGGGAATTTCCGACACTTTAGCGGTGGATATGGTTCACAACAAAATTACAGTCAGTCTAACAGAGGATTTAGAAAAGGTGACAACTCTTATATGAACAGAGGGACCTAATTTTATGATGGTGAGGACAACCAATATGCTCCTCCAAGACAATCTCCAAACACTTTTAATAATACATGTAGTGGAAACAAATACCAGCAGAATGACCGGTAATTGAAGTGCCAGAGGTAGTGATGTTGTCGGGACGACAACAAAATCAGGAGGGAGATATGTGATGGGGCCGGAAAGACACCCGGCTTCCCCCTTCATGTAAAGACACCCCAGCTTCCCCCTTCATTGTGAGTGGCACATTTATCGCCCATATATTTTCGATGTGCGCGAAGCATGCTGGGATGTAAAAAGTCTTCAAGAAGATATATTAGTTTAGGCCATAATAAAGCCTAAACTATAATTGTGTGTTATATTTGGTAGTCGTGTGTTATATTTGATAATTGTGAGCCATATCTGTGTTTTCGTGCCTAATAGAGCAAATATCGCGAGTGTTGTTTAAGTGGCGCAATTACTGCGCGCGCGGACTAAGTTAAGTGTTTAGGCTTAGCGGTTTATATAAAGAAATAGCGAGCGGCAAAAGACCTATTTGAAGATTCAGTCCAGACGAGAGAGAAACGAAGTTAGGCTCGCCTTGTGTGGGTAGCAGATGGACAAAGAAACCAGAGCACGTGAGCTATAATTGTTAGCGTATTTTGTAGAAGTTAGCATTCGTGTTCTATAAGTCTGAAATTATATTCAGCATGAGTCTGTTTTAATGTTTAGTGAGTTAAATAGATAGATAGATGTGAAAGTTTAAGAGCGATTATTTCATTTATCAGAAAGGCAAATATGGTATGAAGCTATTTCACGTGAATTTAGATAATATCAACCTGGTAGCAAAAATATCAAGATGGCAGCCGGGAGGCCACGTGGTGATGACTTTAGTTTTAGTGTTAAGTCAAGAGTAGTTATATTTTATTCCTTAATGTAAGAGTAATTTTATTTTATTCTTTGATATTGTAATTAAGTGTATTTCACGATTATTGATTGTTCTCTGTACATCTTTGGTGGGTTACTTTGAGGTGAGAATATATATTTAGATTTCTGGAGAGCGTGCGTAAGGCGTAAGGCACGTTGAGACAGCTGTTTCTCTGTTTGCTCCCGGCGGAGCATGGAAACACCAATGCAGCTGGTGTCCATTACAGGCCCACAATAAACATTTTGATGCTATTGCTGTTGTTGTTTCGGTGACGGTAACGATGTGTTTCATGTGATGAGTTCCCAATCTCATCAGGGGTCGTATACGACACGCTTGTTACCAGGCGCACCAGTCGTCACTTACGACATGTTCAGAATGCAGTGATGAATATTGAGATGGACCAGTTGCGAGGTTGTGGTTTATTCTCATTAAGGAGAGTATTTGTTGTACATATAGTTGAATATTATTTTATGTCCAGTTGATTATTATTTAATTATTGTAATGTGAAGAATGGTTTGTGAGAGCACGTGGGCTCACTTGGAGATATATATTTCTCTTCTCCGCTCCTGAGGGAGCATGGGGCCACCAGTGGGGTTTGCCTCCGTATGAAGCATTCAGATGCTCGTGCAGTAGTGGTTGCGGTAGCAATCTGTGTTACATGGTGAGATTGCCAGCCTCATGCACAACACCATACTAGTCTCATTGGACGACATGCATGAGTGTGTGTGTGTGTGTGTGTGTTAGCTGAGTGTGTACTCTTGCAGTAGTGGTTTTGGTAGCAACCGATGTTACACGGTGAGATTGCCAGCCTCATGCACAGCACCTTACTAGTCGCATTGGACGACACGCATGAGTGTGTGCGTGTGTGATAGTTGAGGGTGTCAGGTGGCGTGGAAGGACTGTTTGGCAGGTGAGAGTATCATTATTTAACTATGCAAACGAGCAAATATGATATTGTAAACACCCAGCAGTGCATTCTTGCAGCAAGATGGCTAATGCGCCTGTGAAGGTAGTGTACGTGGAGGTACCAGAGGTAAGGCTATTTGGTGGAGAGGGAAGTCCCACTTGGCAAGAGTTTGTGGAAGATGTAGAGGCCGTGTGGAAGATGGGGCCCTTTTGTGCGGAAGACAAAGTAGACGTAATCTGGAACAACGTTACACCATGGGTATCTAGAGAATTACGGATACGTGGTAGAGCCAAGGCCAGCCCTGAGAAGGTACTGGAAATAGTGGAGGAAGCCTACAGCGAGCAACCACCAGTCGGTGAGATGACCAGGAATTTCCAGGCCGGGGGTCAGGGGTCTAGGAAATGTTCTGTTTTCTTGGGAGGCAAAAAGTCAGAGACACTGGTGCAGATAGCAAGTCCAGAAGCCCACAGTGAAGAGGAAGCACTCAAAGCAGAATTATCTCTCCTAAAGGCCCAGCTAGTACAGATGTCACAGGCCAGTTCGCCAGCACAAGAGGAGGTGCAGAGAAAGAGAGCACCATGCCAACCGCGGGAACAGGCAACGCAAGACGAGGAGGTGTGTCCGCAGGAACCGCAACTAGCCCTTCTTGTATGTGAGAGTCAGGCTGTTGTCAAGGAAAGCTGTGAGCTGACAGCATCAACAAACGCAGTTGCACCGACAAGGCGAAAAGGGATGTGCAAGTTGTATAGTGTCCACAGGAGATGGGGTTCATCACGCCAGATGATGGAGGTATTGATGTATTCGTACATCAGACCAAGATCTTCAGAAAGGGATTCCGGAGTCTGGCGAGGAATGAACGAGTAGAGTTTGACAGCAAACCATCGGTTCAGGGCATGGAAGCAATTTATGTATGCGGTATTGGCGGTCAAAAGTGTAAGGGCAGCAGGAGGCGACCCATGGCACAGAGGAAGCCCAGAAAGATAAGATGCTACAATTGTGGAGACCTGTCAGGCCACATGGCAGTCAAATGCCCTCAAGGCCCTCTTCCAAAACGATGTTTTAGATGCAAGTCTAATGAACTCTTGATATCCGCCTGTCCCTCAAGGAGCTCTTTCCCTAGACGGATTGCCACAACCACGTTGCCTTTAGGGCGGAAGCCAAGAGATGGCCACGTCAACTGTCACACTAAGGGCGCCGAGAAAATTGGCCGTCGTCTAGGGGAGGAAACCGGTCCTAAGCAGATAGGAGGGAGTGCAAATCAAGGTTCAGCAGAGGAGACTCATCAAAAGCAGATTGTGGGGAACGTAAGCCACCGTCCACACAAAATGAGTGGAAAACACGTCAAGAGCGATCTCCCTTCAAAGTCGACAGCTGCAAGCACTGACAGGCAGATGTCACGGGCAGACAGCGACGCGGCACAGGTGAGCGAGTCTTCTAGACCACAGCAACTGCCAGTCCGACAACGTAGGAACATGACGACCAAGAGGGTCTCTAGCCGGGCTGTACCTATTACAGAAGCTAAGTTCAAAGCATCGCCGCTCAGAAAGAGTCCTGCGCAGCAACAACGATCTGAGAGGTTACAATTGAAGTGCCAGAGGTAGTGATGTTGTTGGGACGACAACAAAATCAGGAGGGAGATATGTGATGGGGCCGGAAAGACACCCGGCTTCCCCCTTCACGTAAAGACACCCCAGCTTCCCCCTTCATTGTGAGTGGCACATTTATCGCCCATATATTTTTGATGTGCGCGAAGCATGCTGGAATGTAAAAAGTCTTCAAGAAGATATATTAGTTTAGGCCATAATAAAGCCTAAACTATAATTGTGTGTTATATTTGGTAGTCGTGTGTTATATTTGATAATTGTGAGCCATATCTGTGTTTTCGTGCCTAATAGAGCAAATATCGCGAGTGTTGTTTAAGTGGCGCAATTACTGCGCGCGCGGACTAAGTTGAGTGTTTAGGCTTAGCGGTTTATATAAAGAAATAGCGAGCGGCAAAAGGCCTATTTGAAGATTCAGTCCAGACGAGAGAGAAACGAAGTTAGGCTCGCCTTGTGTGGGTAGCAGATGGACAAAGAAACCAGAGCACGTGAGCTATAATTGTTAGCGTATTTTGTAGAAGTTAGCATTCGTGTTCTATAAGTCTGAAATTATATTCAGCACGAGTCTGTTTTAATGTTTAGTGAGTTAAATAGATAGATAGATGTGAAAGTTTAAGAGCGATTATTTCATTTATCAGAAAGGCAAATATGGTATGAAGCTATTTCACGTGAATTTAGATAATATCAACCTGGTAGCAAAAATATCAAGATGGCAGCCGGGAGGCCACGTGGTGATGACTTTAGTTTTAGTGTTAAGTCAAGAGTAGTTATATTTTATTCCTTAATGTAAGAGTAATTTTATTTTATTCTTTGATATTGTAATTAAGTGTATTTCACGATTATTGATTGTTCTCTGTATATCTTTGGTGGGTTACTTTGAGGTGAGAATATATATTTAGATTTCTGGAGAGCGTGCGTAAGGCGTAAGGCACGTTGAGACAGCTGTTTCTCTGTTTGCTCCCGGCGGAGCATGGGAACACCAATGCAGCTGGTGTCCATTACAGGCCCACAATAAGCATTTTGATGCTATTGCTCTGGTTGTTTCGGTGACGGTAACGATGTGTTTCATGTGATGAGTTCTCAATCTCATCAGGGGTCGTATACGACACGCTTGTTACCAGGCGCACCAGTCGTCACTTACGACATGTTCAGAATGCAGTAATGAATATTGAGATGGACCAGTTGCGAGGTGGTGGTTTATTCTCATTAAGGAGAGTATTTGTTGTACATATAGTTGAATATTATTTTATGTCCAGTTGATTATTATTTAATTATTGTAATGTGAAGAATGGTTTGTGAGAGCACGTGGGCTCACTTGGAGATATATATTTCTCTTCTCCGCTCCTGAGGGAGCATGGGGCCACCAGTGTGGTTTGCCTCCGTATGAAGCATTCAGATGCTCGTGCAGTAGTGGTTGCGGTAGCAATCTGTGTTACATGGTGAGATTGCCAGCCTCATGCACAACACCATACTAGTCTCATTGGACGACATGCATGAGTGTGTGTTAGCTGAGTGTGTGCTCTTGCAGTAGTGGTTTTGGTAGCAACCGATGTTACACGGTGAGATTGCCAGCCTCATGCACAACACCTTACTAGTCGCATTGGACGACACGCATGAGTGTGTGCGTGTGTGATAGTTGAGGGTGTCAGGTGGCGTGGAAGAACTGTTTGGCAGGTGAGAGTATCATTATTTAACTATGATTTTAACCAGTCGTTGCTTTGTTTGCTTCTTCAGATTAGCAACTGAGCACTAGCTGGGTGTTTTGTTTGTTTAGTGTTTGGTTTGTTTAATGTTTGTTTGTGTGTGCTTGTAGTCATTGACAGGGTTGTAGAAATAAATACAGCCCCTGCCTCAGAATCAAGAGTTTTATTGTTGTTCGGGTCAGTGCGATTGTGAAAAGAGAGTGATTAAACATCACAACATCAATATCACCATCATCATCTCGCCCACCCTATCACAATTCCAAAGACAAAGAAACAAACACGTAGTCTTCTGGGTCTGGTCCAATTCTATGGCAGGTTCATACTAAATATATCGCCCAATACTGCTGATTTGTCTGCTTTGTTACAGAAAAGCTCTCCCAACAAAGTACGTTGGACTGAAGTTTGTCAGACCGCTTTAGCATGTAATGAATATCATTTTTCTTCACCGCCTATCTTAAGATTGCCTGATAAAAAAACTACCTTTTGTCCTCCGTACAGACGCTTCTCTGAAGGGCATCGGCGGGTTTCTCATGCAAGAAGTGGATGGGATTCTTCATCTGGTTGTATACGTGTCTCGCAAGTTGTCAAAAATAGAGAGAAGATACTCTGTTGTGGAACGCGAGTTTTTGGCCATAATCTGGTCGGGCATGAAGCTCCAACGTTATCTACTCGGGTCACACTTCGTGATTGAATCTGACCAACGAGCGCTGTCTTTCTTGAAAAAGGCCGATTATAAGAATCCTAAAGCTGCTAAATACACCATTGCGATGCAGGTTTTCGACTACGACATCCATGCAATACAAGAGAATGAGATTGTCATCGCAGATGCCTTGTCTAGATGTCCACAGACTGATATCGATGATAACTAAACCTACGCAAGAACTGCTTGTCATGTGCTTCTTGAACAGTCCGTTTTTGCACATGTCACCTGCAACCTGCTTACAAGTACTGGTAGTTTTTCAGATGATTTACACATCGCTTACTAGGCTCATAACTCAAATTGCATACACATTAGCATATTCATGAACTTGATAGACTTGTTAACTAATGCTGAACTTATTGCATTCCTGCTTCGGACCATACGATTTCTATTACTGAATTCATCATTTGCCATCATATATCTCTTCAACGCGTGAACTCACGGGCGGTCATCGCTGAAAGGAACTTTTTATAAACACACGGTTCTTAATAAAGTATCATTCGCCTACATTGATCAATTATCGGAGAATTTGACGACCCTCGATTTTCGTTTGAACTCTCAGACCGACATTGGCATTTTTATGGGACAAGTGTAGCTGATGTCTCGCTGATCTTGTCCTTAATACAGTTTGGAGCATGTATTTGCTATGGGCCGCTGTGTATTGACATTCACAACTCATGATGCTATTCGATGGAGAATCATGTTAACTTTACCGTACTACACAGTCATTCGACTGTTTTTTTTTCACTCTTCAAGTTGAAAAATGAACTTTTTTCAATTAAAGTACATATAATTATCTGATGGAACTTTAATCATCTAATTCACTAACATTTCCTTATTGGTTACAATTAAAGGTAGATAACAACTACACATTTAACTCATTTCACATATATCTCGTGATTATGTCCCTTGATTGTACATCTTTGTTATTTAATCAGTGCATATAGACATTTTACAACTTTATTCATCTCAAATTTGATCTCAATTTCATTAATGTATTTTATCATACTACCATCTAATCACAACTGATGACACATTTTCATGTCTTTTTCATCGACTATTCAGTATACAAGGAATACACAAAGCAGATTAAAAAACAAGTCAGTCAAGACAAACAACAATACATAAACGACACCTGCAGGAAAATAGAGGAAATGCGCGAACAGGGAGTGAGTAAGAATATGTTTTCTGAAGTAAGAACATTGAAGAACCGCAACTTTAAACCATCACTTCAAGCAATAAACGACAAGAAAGGAGACGCTCTAACAGAAGGTAAAGACATTTTGAACAGATGGAAGGAGTACTGTCAAGAAATGTACACGGAAATAAACAAAGCGGCAGATAACAACATCATGAATGAAGCGGAACGTGAACCAGAACCTACCATAGAGGAAGTCCGAATGCAGTCAAACACTTGAAAAATGGAAAATCTCCTGGTTGTGATGAAATAACAGCTGAAATGATACAGGCAGAAGGAAAAGGCAGCGCTCGTATATACCATGCATCATGCTGCAAGATCTGGCAAAGCGGAATTTGGCCCAAGGAATGGAAAAGATCATTTTACATACCCTTGCCAAAAAAAGGGCAACCTGAAACTGTGCACAAACTACAGAACTATAGCTCTTATAAGCCATGCCAGCAAAATACTATTACAAATCAGAATGAAAAGGATGCAACAAAAGCTAGAAACAGAAATAAACGAAGTACAGGCGGGTTTTCGACCAGATAGAGGCACTAGAGATCATATATTCAATATGAAGATCATCATAGAAAAGTGTAAAGAATTCAACGTTGACCTATATACTTGTTTCATTGATTACGCCAAAGCTTTCGACTGTGTACGACATCAGCAGTTATGGACTATTATGGAAAACATGGGATTTCCAAATCACCTTATACAACTCATCGAACTGCTGTACCAAGAACAACAGCCAGCAGTAAGAATATAAGGGGAAACATCAGAATGGTTTGAAGTACAGAAAGGAGTAAGACAAGGCTGTACCCTTTCGCCTTACCTGTTTAACATTTATGCCGAGAATATCATGAGAAACGTAAGAGATGACCAAGAACACACAGAGTTTGACTCATTTAACATCGGCGAGTACCAGATCCCGGAAATCAGATATGCGGACGACACATTTCTCCTATCTACCAACCCAGAAGGACTTGAACAATTAATTCTGTCCACCAAAAAACACAGCGAGGCACAGAATCTATACCTAAACGCCAAGAAGACCAACGTATTGACAACAGACAAAGTAAATATCAAACCAGAAAGTGAAATTGATAACGAAGAACTGGAAAGTGTTAATGAATTCGAATACTTAGGATCAATCATCAACAGCTCTGGCGACTGTGCAGTAGAAATTAAAAGAAGACTTGCAATTGCTTCACATAAACTAATACAGATTAAAAAAAACCTATAGCAAGGCACAAGCAAAGAAACAAAGTTACAACTGATCAGAGCATGTATATTCCAAGTAGCAACATACGGCTGCGAGACTTGGACACTCAATAAAACAGTTGCAAAAGAGATTACATCATTCGAAATGAAATGCTACAGAACGATGTTGAGAATACCCTGGACAGAAAAAAAGACCAACAGAGAAGTACTGCACTCACTGAACGTAGAGGAAAATTGGCTCCTAAATACGATCGCAATAAGGAAGCTGAAATTTTTCGGTCATATAAAAAGACATAATAGTCTGGAAAAAATAGTGATGGAAGGCATGGTCCCTGGAAAAAGGGGAAGGGGTCGACCTAGACGACGGTGGACCCAGTCTCTGGCTGATGCAGTCAACTTGCCCAGAATCGTGATGCGTTCAGAGCAGCTGTAATGGAGACAACGTTCTGGAAAGAATACGTCACATGATGATGATTCAATATACTCGACTGGAAAAGGACTTTAATTTCGCGATTTGATGATGGTGCTCGATTGGCAGACTGCCTTTTTGCATTGTTGAAAAAAAAATTCATTTTTTTTCACCTGTGAGGCGGAGTAGTGTTACGCCTCATTCTTGCACACAGGCGTACGTTCTCTAGGAAGGTATAGCTGTGCGCAAGATGAGAGTACACGATAACGCAATGACATTGAAGTCGCACCATTTAATTCATCTATGACGTATATTGTAAAAAATGTGTGACGTAAGCATTGTCTGCTTCAAAACCTAACAGTTAACTTTGTCTCTTTTGGCTGTGTCCGTCATAGTGTATGGACGTATATTCTATGTGCTCCGAGAAGGTGGAGATATTTAAAAGTGTATTAAGTGTTCTTCGATAAAATGATGATCACCACTTGTTAATTATATGCCAGTATTGGAAGGCGTTTTCACGAGAAGTATATTAACTTTTACTAAATCGAATTCCGTCAAAATTACGACGATGAATGTTACAAGTCGCGTTGGACTATAAATATGAGTATCGGCCAATCTGCCTTGGTATATGCATAAGGACAGACCAATGAAAATGTATGATCAATGCCTACTGATCTTGTATGTGTTGAATTAAAGAGCAGATCGTCTTGTACGAGGTGTGTTGAAATGAAACCCGTCCCAGTGGCTTTATAACAAATATATGTAAGGTACATCAGCAGGAGTAGTAGAATTAAATACCGCAATTGTTATGAAGCAAGTACTCACTGGGGTCCTTTAGAAATAGTCACCATAGGCATTCAGACACGCATCCCACTGCTTGGGTAGACGGCGGATGCCGTCCGAGAAAAATGACTTTGGTTGCTTATTGAACCATTTGGTCACCGAGGCCCCGACGTCTGCATCGGAGTCGAATCGTTGTCCCTTTAGAGATTTTTTAAGGGTCTGAACAAATGAAAGTCACATGGTGACAGATCGGGGTTGTAGGCTGGGTGTGGCAGAACTTCCCACCTTTTCCTTGCTAACGCTTCCTGCACAATGTTCGCAACATGTGGACGAGCATTGTCGTGCAACAGAATCACAACACGCGAAAGCATGCCGGGTCGTTTATTCTTGATGGCGGTAAGCAGGTTGTCTAGTGTGTCTTTGTAGCCTATGGCATTGATGTTCACGCCAGGCTCTTTAAAATCTACCAATAGAAGCCCTTCATGGTCAAAAAATGCGGTCAGCATAACCTTACCGGCGGAAATCTGTGACTTGAATTTTTTGGACGGATTCCTTATCACATCGGCCATTATTTTAACGGTCTGCAGCACAACCAATGAATACTAGGAGAATGAACACTTACACACTTGTACATTCGTATGTGCTTATTACGTCAGATGTGACGTCATCATGCTCCTCCAACGAATGTCCACTTGGCTCAGCACGGTCGGGTTTCATTTGAACACGCCTCGTAAAAGAAGTGACAAATAAAAATGTTTTGAACGTTTGGACAATCGACACTGATTCTGGTTTTTCTATGATGATCGGAGTTATCATTATTCAACTACTTGAACCCACGAATATATTCTTCGCAGGCATACACATGCATTGCCGAAAATAACTTTAACAGTGGCTTCAGGAAATGACACTGTACGTGTTTGGAATACATACTGACATGTCTTACATGGTGTCCGGTTACATGGCTGGGTACCAAAAATGGCCACTGTTGACAGTTTTCACACGGCTGTGGACTAAGTGCTCCCTGAAATTTTTATCTCGTCTATATGCCAACAAAGGTGGCTCACTGAACACGTCCCGCGCCACTGGGTCTGCTTGGAGAAGAGGTAGGTGGCGATAAAGTATCCTTTTAACAGCAGCGCTGTGGGGGTGATAGGTCAATATTAACTTGACTCCATCAGAGGAGGTTTTGTGGCGGGGTTTGAGGGTCTGTTGACGTGAGATAGGGAGAACACGCTCTAGGGCAGAGGTAAGAACATCCTCCGGATACTGTCCTGCGGAAGAAGTACAACATTTCCTGTGCTCGGCATAGAAAGTGGTCATTGTCTTGGCATATCCGACAGAGGCGGAGAAGTTGCGAGAAAGACAAGGAGTCACGACAAGGCCAAGAATGGGAAGAAGTATACAAGAGATCACTGTTTGCATCAGTGGGTTTATAGTACACCGGGGGGAGAAGAGTGATGATGACAACGATGTCAAGGAAATTGACAGAGAAGGTGGAGATGTGAGAGGTAAATTGGAAAGCAAAAGCAGGTGGAAGTGGTTGATGAAGTCGAAGAACCTATTTTGGTCAGCTTCTGCTATATCAGTGAGACCTATGCCATCATCGATGTATCTTCGATACATAAATGGAAAAGGTCCAGGATATTGCTGCCACACCTGATACTCCAGGTAGCCCATGAAGAGGAAGGCGTAGCTGAGACCCATTCTTTTGTCTGAGGCGTCCTTTTCTATCTACTCGTATTTCTTTCATGATTGCGATCACCCTTGAAAATTTTGTTCTTGTATTTTAATTAATAATTATTTTTTTTTTCGTACGCCCGCTAATACTCGAGACGACTGATTTTACGTGAGTATCCCTTTTTTCTTGCACAGAGACAGGTGTTCCTCCCCATTCAGGCAGATACTCGCCGATTTCGGAGGTACCCATTAGAGCTGGGTTGGCTCAGGAGCCACCAGTCCCTGGTCGACGGCACCTCTTTAAATGTACTCGCCAGGTCTCGAGTTAATTCAGTCCTAATCCCGGTCGACGAAAATCTTCAAATATCCTCGCCCAGGCTTGATCCTGGGTCACCCGGTCGCCAGCGCAGTGTGGTAACCACTGTGCTAGCGCGGCTCCCTTAATTAATATTACTTTTTCTTCATCTTCTCTCTCCGTATTTATTCCTCTCCGTTTTTTTAAATTAATATTACTTTTTCCTCATTCAGTTTTCCAGTCCTTGTTTTCATTATTTTTTATTTATGCTTTGAATTTAGTATCCACTTCCTGTTTCCGGTTCAGTGGTAGAAATTTTATTTCCAACATGTGACACACATCAGGGAGTGTTTTCTCTTATTTTTATAGTTTTATGTTCTCTACTTAATTCTCACTTTCTTTCCCTTCTGTTTTTCGTTTGTCTGTCCCTGACGAAATCCTTGAGACCGCAACGTAGGTTTTTTCTTGTCCTTTCTGCCAGTAAGACTTATCACTATTTGTTTTTTTTTTTGTTTTTTTTTTTTTTTTGTTTGTTGTTGTCATTCTACAGTTTTACCCCCGTCTTATGGCAGTCCTATTCATAGTATAAAAAGCAAAAGGGTCTTCTGTAGCAGCAACTTTATCCCGTTGCCTCTCTGCACATATGACATTCTCTTTCTCATTCTTGCCGATCAATGGCAAATCATGACAATTTCTTTTTTTTAATTTCATTTTTGCATTTAGCAAAGGTTGGTAAATAAATAGATAAAACACACACTAGATTTAGTTGATCTGGTCACACACTTGAGACATGACGGGTTCACAGCAAAAGTCAAAGTGGAGATTATTAAAGGGCTTAAACACTTCGCCGACAGGGGGGAACCCTTATGATGATCAGATGGCCTCCTGTTGTAACGCTCTGTATTGAGCTTCCTTTTTTAGCCACCATGGTGAATTTTACCAAATGTACCAATAAAGAAAACACAGTAAACAATAACTTACGCAAAAGCCTGTGTGAAAAAAAAAATGCTCGTTTAACTTCTCAAAGAACAAAATGGTCGTTGCATGGTCTTTTTCTTCCTTTGTATAGTTTGTTAAATATGTTTCGTAAATTGCAGGTTTTTCAGATTTTTTCACAGGTTTCCATATTTTTGTACAGGTTTTTTGGAATTTTTGTATAGGTTTAATTTTTAATTTTTTTTAAACAGAATGTTATTTCATGTACGAGTATTTTTTATACCTAATGTGAAATAGTATTTGTTTCTTAAAGTTTTTTTTTCCAATGCTGGGGGTGGGAATTCGACTGGAGCCCCCTGTGAGCACGGGGCCCGATGGGCCAAATAGGTTAAATTGACCTTATCCCGGCAATGTCAAGTGTACCCATTTGTCATGGTTTAGTTTTCAATGTATTTATTATTTTAAAAGAAGTCTTTGTTTTATAGTTGTATTGATGTAGCTGTAGTTAATATTGATTACTGTGAGATTATTGGGTCGATCTCTGCTTCACTCCGGCAGTAATCAGTTACATTTGTTGTACTGACTTTATTACGTGCTTGTCAGTGGTCAGCGCCTTTTTTCTTTCTCTGCTATGTAGCATATATTTTATATTTTCAACATTCTTACACTCCTCTCAGCGATAAATCGTCTTGTCTGTTTACCTGACCATCCCTGCTGGGGAAGGAACTGATAAGATAATATTAGCCGACAACCATGTTGGTTAATTTCGGGTGTGCCCGATATCAGGCTACAAAGTAACATTAAAATTGCCCAGGACAATTGTTTAATCGCTGATAAGGCCAGGGTGCGTTCTCTGCCAAGATGGTAAAGAGACGGATTTTTTGTGCCTAGCGACAGATAACGAGATTATTCGTCTGTGCCATAAATTTTGGAAAGACATGCATGACATCATCGTTTCCGGCACACCTTGTAACAAAGACGTTACTTTATATTAAAGTAATAATAAGTTATTTGTCAACAGGGCCGAGAGAGGATCGGATGTTTTCATTCCATATATAGGAGACGTGAACTTTTGCATCACGCATATTATTTCAGGCGGAAATAATTTTGAAATTACCCCATACAACACGCATATTTGAAACGATTAGAGCTTTCTTAGCATCGTAGCAAAACAATTGCGGTGGAGGAAGGGCCATATAACCTGATCTTTTCGCAGTTTTAAGAAACTGTGAAGGTCGCTTCTCAAGACGAAACCAGACTGCCAGAAGTTAGAATTAAGAATTCAATTTTTCAGAGCGAACTTTTGTTTGAATATTTTGAAGGACTTAAATAGCCCAGGAAATCTCTATCATTTAATAAGGAACCGGGATCTGAGGAAACTGAAAACACGGAATCATAGAAAGAATCTAGTGTTAAAATAACGACCACCAAAAACACGTGTAAGAGTTGTGCATTTTACGTTTTATAATTTTCATTACAAACATGTGAACTAACATACATATAATAATAATAATAATAATAATAAATTCTTTAAGCGCCAAACACGGCGCATAAGGCAGAAACCAGTGCTCTCCAGGTTGTTCGTTGTGACGCCACTCCTCTTAGCTCTTGCACATTATTTAGGCCCAACGTTCTTCCTTCTCTTATTATTGTTCTTCTGAGTGTTTCTTTTGGTCTTCCTTTTTTCCGCTTACCCTCAGGAACCCAAGTGAGCGCCTGTAGTGGTATTCTGTTGTTTTGCATTCGTAGGACATGACCGATATATGACCATCGTCTTTTCCTTATATAGTCGGAGACATATTTCTGCCTAGAGTCTTCTCTTATTTGTCGATTAGTCTTGAATTCTTTCCAACTGATGTTCATGAGTTTTCTAAGACATTTGTTCTCGAATGTATTCAGCTTGTTCTCCAATGATTTTGTTATTTTCCAACTCTCACAGCCGTATGTTAACACTGAGATAACATTTGAATTAAACAGACGAAGCTTGGTATGTATATTCAATGATCGTAATTTCCAAATGTTAGATAATCTATTGAAGGCGCTAGCTGCCAAAGCAATTCTAGTATGGATTTCTCTTGTTGTGTCACCATCCTGAGTCATTTTACTGCCTAAATAATTGAAACTTTCAACTTTCTGTAGTTTTTCCCCGTTCAAGATGATATCAAAGGTCTCGTTAGAAAAGTTCATAGCTTTAGTTTTAGAGGCATTTATTTGGAGACCAATTTTAACCGAGAGATGACACAAATTATTTATTGCTTCTTGGGATTGTCTTGGTGTTGAACTTAAGAATGCTACATCATCTGCGAAATCCAGGTCCCCCAGGAATTTTCCATTTGTCCATTTTATACCCAATATACATATAATGCCACGTGAATATTGATACGTGAAAATTGCTAAATGGATGTCCAAGTCATTTTAGGCCTAGCAACCTCATCATATAGAATGATGAATTCATGAACCACCATTGCAATGGTTGATGACTGTTTTATTGCTAGTTTCTTAAAGAGAACTAAAAGCATAGGTAGTCCCAAGTTCCATATCAAGCAGGGAGGGAAAGAGGAAAGAAATGATGTACATTCTAATTATAATATTTCATTTTCAAACCAGTGTAAATGTCTATTTAAAACATATGCACTTTAAAATTAATGAAAGTTTCAAAGCATTTCAATCAGTGTAGATGTAAATGAAAACATATTCAATCTATATTATGAACACTTTCCAATCAGTGAAAATGTTAAAGTAAACATATTCTATCTATACTATTAACCTTTTCATTTGAATGTAAAGTAAATATAAAGCTATTCAATTTAAATATAAAGAAAGTTTCCTATCGAGAGATTAAGTTTAATTCTCATCGAGGGTAAAGTCTGAGGTAGATGGGATGGTGGAATAGGAGAAAGGGACCCATACCTGTGTGTCGGAAAACGCAATACTCGGGAGAGCGTATTGCATCTATTCTTTTACCACAGTTGTTAGTGGTACCAGTTGCGGGTATTAATCTCTTGAACAAAGTGAGGGTAAAAGTGGACTGTCGTAGAACTGGACACCATCATCAGAGGGTCTTAGAGACGCAGGACCAGCTTTGCAGTTACTCCCTGATCTTACTTGGAACGTGCTGTGCCCTGCAATCTTGACCAGAGATGCGAGAACTCCAGTGATTTTCTGCACATAACCCATAAAACTTAGCGGGAGAAGAAACTACCATTGGCAGCTAAGTGAAACCTATAGCTGCCAAGTGACTTCTTACATAAAATAACCAGTCCATTACAACAGTCTTGATAATTTTTCTGAAACTTAGATGATTATTAAATTTGTTATTTGTAATTATACAAATTTAACTTCATTTTAAGTGTACTGCATGTTTGTCTCAGTAAATTTACTAAATACACTCTAAACAGAGCTATACCATAATAATAAGAATTCCATTGAGTAAATCAGGGTGGGGGCTTGAACGAGCTGAAATTAATAATTGCTTAATCTTCATAAAAGGCGGGGGACCGATATAAGTTAACAATTTCCCTGCCAATGCAGCACTGTTATTGACTTCGGAAATATCTTATGAACACTACCTTGAGATAGAAGTATCATTATCCTTCTATCTTACAACTCTGCCAAGAGTAGTCTTGTGTGAAGGCAGACACCTTTGAAGGCCCATATTAGATACTCTTGAGTTTTGGCCACAGTTGGACCACCACTGCAAAGCAGGGGAGGCACATCCGTGACAATTACCTGACTTCAGGTTCAATTAATTGTTGCCCACTTTCATCTGTGGTTGTCTAGGGTTGAATATCTTCAGTAACATCTTGTAAATCACTGTCCGTTCGAATTTCATACTTGTAAAAATTCTCAACAAATCCGGACTCCATAAAATTAGTGATCTCGAACACTTTTATTTGATGTTCTACGTTTTGCCAACACCATCGAATTACGCAAGGCCAATTATTAATGAGTTCAAAATTACCATCTTCTTTTCCATGCGGTTGGGCATCATCTTTAAAGATAATCATTGCAGATTAACAAATCCTCTCTAACTCCAATCGACATGATTGTCATAAATCAAACTGTAACTTACTCGTACATTCCTAAAATACACGTCAAGTTAACGCTGGTGAAAAGCGGTCAAAAGCGTATACATATTCACTGGCACATCGTGCCTTCTATAGGAAAATCTTCTTCTGTAAATATTATCGAACACAGCCACTCATTAATGAATAATTAATTATTATTACATTTTGTCTAAGACCAATATGCTAAGTTTCAGTACTTGTCTCTTCATATGTTTTCAATAATAGCTTTTATTAATATCCGCTTTCCAATGTCAGAGCTTCAACGTAAATAGATCGAGTTGGCTTGACATAATGTTCATGTTAATGTTAATCAGAATCGACGTCATTGCACTCTGGGTAAACCCATACGTGCTCAGTCTCCCTCAGCAAATGTCGAAGGGTATGAATGCTAAGTGTTCCTTTTGCGCACTGGTTGCGAACTGGTTGTATACACGGCCGATGCGTCCTCTCATACGTCCATCTCTGCTGGTCTTACGTTTGATGCCAAATTCCAGCAGTCTTAACCTTGGTGATTCATCGATTGCAGTGTCATTCTCTAATAGACGAACATGAATTGCCCTCAGTATTTCTTCCTTATCCATGGCCAATGCACCTTTCATGGGCGCTCTTGAAGCTAGTTTGTCAGCTTATTCATTGCCACGTAAATTGGCTTGACATGTTTATGTCAACCTAGATTGAGCAACATAAAATTGAAATTATACATAGCTACCTCACTGGACGTGTATGATTATAATGATGAGTTGCTTTGAATTGCATTACTGGTATTGCTACTCTAAACTTGGCGTCTGCAGTAGCAATATCCTTCAATGAATTCATATTATTCTGAAAGGCAGACCAGTTGACACGTTACAAGATGTTTCATGTGAACTGTTATTTGTAAAACTGATTCAATACCGTTTTATTAGTTTATATACTTATATACAAGATGGGCATCTTGATTCGGTGGTATCAACACGAACAATGAACTCATATGACAATCAAACTTGATTTTACCACTTTTAACAGCTTCTTTCTTTAGCAAATTAATCCTGGACATGAGCCCAACAGACTGCAAACTCATTCAGCTTTATTGACAGATGTTACGGCAGATGTAGTCTCTAACACAACAAAATGAAAAGCACGGCATAAAAGTGCTGCCTACCACGCCGCAATATAATGTATGTACAAATATGTGTGTGTGTGTGTGTGTGTGTGTGTGTGTGTGTATGTATACAAGAAAACTAACATGCACACACACATACATCACTAAAGTCTATGTCTGTCTGTTCCCAATACATTTCCACTCCAGGCCCTTTGACTTGTCGAACTACGTTGTTGTGCACAGTTGTGGGAAACTTAGCATTTATTTGAATCCTCAGACAAAATTGCAGATAATAGGATATTTTTCTTTTAATCGTACGCCCGCTATTACTCGAGGCCAAATCTCCGGTTAGTATGTCTAGCCTGAGACTGATTTTACGTGAGTGTCCTCTCGCCATTCTGGCAAATACTCGCCGTCTTCGGAGGTACTAATTAGAGCTGGGTCGTCTCAGGAGCCGTTCAGGTTATTCCAGTCCCTGGTCGACGACACTCCTTCAAATGTCTTCGCCACGGCTCGAATTATTCCAGTCCAAGTCCCGGTCGACGACACTACTTCAAATGTCCTCGCCCGGGCTTGAACCTGGGATCTCCCGATCGCCAGCGCAGTGGGGTAACCACTAAACTAGCGCGGTTTCCAATCGGATATAAAATGCACCAAAATAAGGATGCGGAACATTAAATGGTGCAGACAGCAACTATTGCTCAATGAATTCAGAAAGAGTGCTTCAGACGCATGATTATTTAGATGTCAGATTTTTGTGTGTTTTTGTCTTATTAATTACTTGGCTTTTTTTTTGGGGTCAATAACTAATTTGTATGGTTTAGCATTGTTTAACACTGAAGATGTTTCACCAAAATGTCTGTCAACTGTGGTCATGCATGTCTTTTTGTATAAATGGGACAAATCACACCTTGACTTTTACCTTTGTTTTTATTAAAATGTATCACTCCTTGACAGAATAAGAAACATTACATATTTACTTACATTTTTTATTTTCCTTCCATTTTATTTAAGTTTTTTATTTTACATACTATGAGCTGTTTTCATTTCACATTAATTTTTTAATTATGATAACTAGTACAGTTTCAAGTTGAAAACCACTTACAATAAATGTTGGACAAATATCTCCTATACTAAACAATGTACATAATCCAATGTGGGAATTGTCATTTAAAAGCCACATTTATGTCCCCAAATTTATAAACTTATTTTCACTTTCATCCTTTCGATTTTGAATTTATAGATTCTATACTTCTATTGACATCCAAGTTAAAATCAAATGAAGGTCTCACCTTTGAATTGCCAATGAGAGCAATCCCAACTGAAAGCTTCCTTTTCTGCCCTCCCGATAAATTCTTTGACCTTTCATTTATCTTAGTTTCCAGGCCAATCTTTGTAATCATTTTACTTATTTCTGTCTTCAGCTCAGGTCCAGGGCACCCTTTCAGCTGCCAAAAAAGTCATATTTTTTAAGACGAAGCAATTATTTTAATATTACATAATACAGCGCTTTTAACATAACAATATTTCCTTTGACAAATTGTGTCTCATTGATAAAATTTCTGCATAAAAATGTTTACAATTTTCAGTTAACTTCTTCATCTCCTCCTTTGCTCCTTATAGGGCATGGAGCCACCACTGCAGACAGCCTCCTTGCAGCAAGTCTGCACCAGAGCACGTGCTCCTGCAGCAGTGGTTTCTGTAAAAATTGTGGCCTAAATGAGCTTGCCAGCCAGCCCTTCTATACACGTCAAATAACGTGCCTTTTATGACATGCCTGAGAGGGGGGGGGCAGTAGTACTCTTCTGTCTTTGAGTTAACTGCCCACAGGTCACGAATGTTAGTACTTGAATGTTAGTACTTGAATGTTAGTACTTGAATATTTTTAAAATTGAAACACAGACAAGAATTATGAGTTATCAGATGAATATACTTCTTTTCCTCCATTTTTGCTCTTTGTTGACGTGCATGCAGGAAGTCTGCCTTAAAGCACTTGTGTTACTACAATGGTAGTTTTTGTAGCACATGTTGAAATTACTAGCCACATGCACCACCTCAAATTAGCCATCATTATGATGCACATAGGCGAGCAGTGGATCTCTACTTTCTCCATATTCTAAGAAACTATGGGAACCACATGAGGTACAGATAACAACACTGTGAATGGCAAATTTACTGCTCATATTAAGATCTCTAATTAACACCTGTGTATTACTGGGGCCTGAAAGGGAGCAAAGAGTAGAAACACTGGAACTTATCACACATGTTGCAAGAGACAACTAAGGAGGGTACAGCATGGGACCAGGTTACCCATCCTGTAGACAATTTTTAAAACCATGAACACTTCAACAATAAGTCAATTCAGCCATCCAGGACAGAAGAAAATCCTCTGGTAAGGGAGGTGAATGATGTCATCCATAGAAAGCCAAAAGGAGTCTGGGATAACAACTCACCTTTTTTTCTGCTTGGAAAATCTCCAGAATAGGCAACAATTGTTCATACTTTAAAACAGTGTATCTTAACCAGGGGTGCATGAACCCCATGTGGCTGCGAGACAAAACTTCTACGGGTAAGAGACATGCCAGATATTTTAGAAAGCCAATCATAATAATCACTGTGTGGTTTACATAACTCTAATGTATTTCTGTAAAGTGGAACAGCGACAACGTGAATTAAATACCGAACCTTAGTCACATGTTCTATATAACATTTTCGAAACATACATTAATCTCTTTTTTCTTATTTTTGGTATATTTTACGGGCTGGAAAAGTAATGGGGTATCGGGCTTCTTAAGATGATTTAAAGGGGTGCGAGGCTTCTTAAGATGTTACAAAGGGCTGCGAGACCTGTAAAAGCTTAACAAGCCCTGCTTTAAACAAACTAGGGAATGCTGAACAGGTGACAGCAGAAATTAGGAATTATAAGATAGATATATTGGGACTCTACGAGACGAAGTAGAAAGGCATAGAAAGGACCAAACTGATCACATGAGAAATGGTGCAGTCCTCTGGAAATGAGGAAGAAAGTGCCCATCACAGTGAAGGGGTGGCTCTGATGCTATTTAAAGAAGCACAGAAAGCATTCATAGAATGAGAAGCAGTGGTACCCAGAATCGTAAAAGCAACATTCAAAACAGCAAAAAAGAAATTAAAGGTAAACATCATCCAATGTTATGTACCAACCGATGACGAAGAAGATTCTGTGAAAGAAGAATTTTTACACCAGACTACATAATATTATGAAAAAAAAAAGAGAAGAAAAGAAATCACAATTTTGACAGGTAACCTAAAGACAAAGAGTCAGACAAAAGTGGTTTGGAAGAAATCATTAGAAGAAATCAAAATTGGGAACTATTCACAAACTTCTGTGCATCAAATCAATTGGCTATAGAACAAAGCATGTTCCATATAAAATAATACACAAATCAACACAGATATAACCAGACTACAGAATAGACAATCAGACTGATTATATATGCATAAACAAGAAGGTTAGAACATAATTGCATGACGTAAAGATATGTAGAGGTGCAAACGTGGCATTAGATCACCATCTTCTGTTATCCAAAATAAAGATAGAACTCAAAATATGTACAACAGTTCATAGCTATACTCAACAGTTTCATATAAAATATCTAAGAAGTCAAGAAACAAGAGACACAATTACGGTCACAATATCCAACTCATACCAAGTGCTCCAACAGCTAGAAGATGTAGCGAAAACAGAGGACCACTGGCAACAGATCAAGACTATACGGAATGAGACACCTGAAGAAGTACTAGGAAAAAGAGAACACCAGCACAAACCATGAATAACAACAGAAACAATCAAAACAATCAATGTCACAATTTCTCGTCTTACTGGCTATAGATTGGGCTTTGAAAACATTGACTTCACTCAAAAGAAAAGAAATTCAGTAAGCTCTAACTACGCAGTAAGCTATGACTGTTGCATGCAACAGTACTTTTAGCTTGGAGGAGTCATTTAAGCAGCCCCTCTGATTCATGCTATACAGAGTTTCTACAAGTCTTGCAGAAATTATGTAAGGACAGCAGACCATAAGTCAGAAGAATTCAGGACCACCACTGGTGTAAGACAAGGTGATATCCTGTCACCTTATCTTTTCATACTCCTCATGGACGATGTTATCAAAGCATGTAAGGACAGAACAAGAAAGTATTCAGTAGGGTACTGGAAGATGAGACAAGTATGTATTTCAGAGCTGAAAGGAGATGCGTAGATGGCAGGGAGGATAGTGTGATTCGCTTGCATAGCTAGGCGGGGTTGTCGCACGGAAGGTACAGGGTTCGAATCCTGGGTAAGCCACTCATGTCTGTTGTTTTTCTGTTGTCTAGTGTTCTACTTCTTTATTTCCTACGAGTGCCTGATAACATACCTTTATGATTGTCTCATATTAATTTCAGAGCTGGCATTTGCTGACGATGTTGCTCTGATTGCTAGATCAGAGGCACATCTCCAATCCAACCTGCAAGTCTGGAAGGAAGAACTGGAGAAGAGAGGGATGGTCATAAGCAGCTCTAAACAAAATCCATGGTGATATCACGAGAAGAAAGAAGACATCAGATTAAGCTGGGAGAACAGGTCCTAGAGCAGGTCGACCACTTTAAATATCTCGGAGCTATTATAGACCGAAAGGGAGGCATCAAAGAAGAGTTGGCCACTCGAAAAGCAGCAGCTGGGAGACTTTTTCAGGCCATAAATCGAGGATTCCTCAGCAAGAGAGAGGTTGGTAAGAAAACGAAGATGGCTGTATGTGGAGCACCTATGTTCCAGTCTTGACATATGGATGCGAGTCATGGGCAATGACTAAAACCCATAAAAGCCAGATCCAAGCCTCAGAAATGAGGTATCTGAGGACGGTGGTTGAGGTAACAAGAAGAGACATGGTACGCAACCAGACGATACGTCAAGGCCTAAAATCCCACCCCCTGCAGACCCAAGTAGAACAGTCCCAACTAAGATGGTTTGGCCATGTCTGCAGAATGGGAGAAAATCGGCTACCACGACAAGCATGGGAAACAAAGAGCCAGGGATCCAGACCCCCAGGACGACCCAGAGTCCGCTGGGAGGACAACATTAGACAATCTTTGAAGGACCAAGGACTAGAATGGAACCAGGCCAGGAGGAAGACAGCCGATAGGATAGTCTAGCGCTCTCTCTTCCAAACCTCTACACCTCACGGTAGAAGGGGAACGACTAAGTAAGTAAGTAAGGAGTCATTTGAGCCCCAGCCATAACTCTGGCTTTTACCTAGTTGGCTGCATGCAGGAGAATCTCACTGTAGGCCCTTGATAGACAGGGGGAGCGGAGAAGTGGCTCTGTGGATTACATGATAATTCCTTGGTACAGTATTTTAGCTCTGCATATTTGGAGAGCTTCCTTGGGTGGCGGGGAATGCACAGTATGCCATGCGCTTTTTCCTCCTAGCTTGGAATCAGATATTATGATCCTTTAAATGCAAGCCAAGCTGGAGAACTGGAGCTCATGACTTCAAATTAAAATGTTTCAGAAAGGCAAAAAAGTCCTAGGAAAAGCCTAGATCTACAGCGAAAATAAAACCAAGGAGTCTTAAACTTGGTAGTGGCTGTAAAAGAGCGAGAAGCCCAGCAATCCTAGGCAACAACAATAAATGGGTGCTTGTGCAGAGTAGGATTGAAATGGCGCGACAATATCACTAAAATGGAACTGATAACAAGAAACAGACAAGCGCTAGTGGAACAAGATATGAGAAGATGCTGGCAATGGATAAGACCCACATTGAGGATACCTGTTGATAGCATTACATGGCAGTCCTTGTTGTGGAATCCCTGGCTAAGACAAGCAGAGTCAGCCCAAAATGACACGCTGAAGAGAACTGGAGACACATATGAAAATGATAAGGAAGACCTGGACAGAACTTGAACAAATGGCACGTGACAGTAGGACTTGGCATATGTTTATTGAAGACATCTGCTCCTTGTGGAGCGATAGAGGATTGACTGATTGAATAGTAGGAAGAATAACTGCTGGTTCTTTGAGAAAAAAAATGAATATACTCTTACATTACTACAGATAGAGGAATGATCAGATGCAGTTGCAAGACAGATTCATCCACGTGTCAGTGGACGGAAATGCAAAATACATGAGGCGATTAATACTGATAGAGAAGTGCTGGAAATGAAAGAACAGATTTATGAAGAGTATATAAAAGACATACCAACAGACTAGTAGCTAGAAATAAGAGATAATAAAGATAAAGTCACCTGATAACATAGTAAAGTGTAATGTAGACACTGATAAGATGAAACCATTTCTGAAATAAAGCTTGCCTATGTCTTTCCTTCTTTATGAGAACTGTGAGTAACACTTGGCAATCTTTGGAAAAAATGCAGAAATTTTGTAATCCTGAAGGAAAGTCTTTAAGACAATGATAAACATTGTAACACTTTCTTCTAGCATTAAAAGTATTACCTTCAGGACATAACCAATGGTATTATAGCAAAATGTTTGAGCCCTGAAATTCATTGTATGTAGGCTGCAGATTCAGCCTATAAATGTTGAATATAATGGAAAATCAGGTTGCAGAAGCAGAAAAGTCACTATTTAATTACTACCAAACATAATGAAAAATTGAATGTCAGTTTAAATCGGTTAAATATCATTTTAGCAAAGCAGTCTAGCAATAAGGGGAACAAAATCAAATCAGGCAGAATGTTTTATTTCAATCCATTTTTATGCCGGAAACAAAATATAATTCAGCAACCTTTTGCCAGGTGGAAATCATGACCAAGTAGGAAGAGAGACCTTTACTTTCCGGTGCTTACACTTTAATTGGCCCAAACGATTGTGTGAAGACGGTACTTCTACTGACCTAGAAAGCTGTTTAGTTATTTCATATCTACTGTAGTGAGCTGTTAACAGTTTTAAACGCACAATAACAAATACATACTTTAATTATGGAAATCAGTATGCGTACATTTGCTTGTAAGGTAAAAGGTAAAGGATGCCGTTACACGCCCAATTGAGGCATGTTGGAAATATGGTGTCAGGCCCATATTTTCTTGACCATTAGTACACTGTGTGTGATGTGGCATCACGCCGGCCGCCTCAAACGTCCCAGGCGTTGCTCTGGTACCCAATTCATGAGGCTGAGTCAACCCCGGAGCCGTTTGCGGTCCAAAAAACTCCCACCTCAATTGGGGATCGAACCATGGACCACCGAGCTGGAAGCCAGTGCACTAACTACTGCGCTACCGCAACTCTTGTCTGAATGTACTGATATAATTAATGATGGTTTTTTTGGTTTATTTGTTTTCTTGGGGTTTTTTAAAATTTGCTTGTTCGATTGTAATGATATATTTTATGATGGTTTTTTCTTTTACACTTTGTTTTTTTTCACCCAGCAAATTAAAACATGAATGAAAGTACAGTGTAAAATACATATAAAAACTGTATCTGACTGTTTCAAGGATTATTTTGTTAGATACAGAACTTTGCCAATTATGACAAATAAAGAACGCTACCTTTGCAAAGAATCTGAGATGTTCCCAGACTGTTATTGTGTCAAATAAAATATCGTGTTGAGGACACAAGCCCAAACTGCTCCGAACACCATCAATGTTTTTTCGGATGTCATAGCCATTAACAAAAGCAGTGCCACTGGTTGGAGGAATGAAACCTATTGGGAAAGTTTCAGTGAATATATAAAGAATGCCAGTTTGTGAGGCTGCAGGTTAATTAATTAGATATATTAAGTAAAGTGTTCAGAACTAGAATAAAATTGTAGTTAATCAAAATTTAGGTTTTTTTTCCATACCTGATCTTTCCTCCTTCTCTTATAAACTGCTTACGTTGTACGGGGTCAGAGGTCGGGCTAATAATTGATTTCCAGTCTAGAGTATGCGCAACTGTCAGGTGTGTTGTTATGTTGTGTTTCTTTAAGATGTCTATTTCCCCTTCGATCCATCTTTTCCTGGGTTGTCCTCCATTATCTGTTTTTCTCAGACATCTCATTTTACAAGTGCTGATGTTTCTTGCTTGCTCTTTGACAGTGTGCAGGTCTAAAACTGACAGCGCATGTTGTTACAAATATTCTATGTCACTTGAGACCTGTAATTTTGGGACACTTATCCAGGATGGAAAATTAGACAATATCAACAGGAAAATTGAAAGAATGCTTGTACATTTATTAGAATTGTGTGAAATGATCAAACTGTTAAAGAAACCACTATTGCACGAGCATGTGATTGATGTGTGCAGACTTCCTGTGGGACCAGCTGTAGTGGTCGCTCCTTAAAGAGTTGCAAGGAAAATGATGATGATGATGATTATGATGATGATGATGATGATGTGAAATGTGATCTACTGGAGCACGTGCAACTTATTGTGACAACTACAGAATCATTTATTCTGGAGGAAATAAACATTAAAGAAGAGTAGGCATAAGTTTATATGCATAAAGAGCAAGATCAGTAACAGGATTTGAGGCAATATCACATTGAATCCTATTAGTTATACTGAATGGCACAATACTATATTTTAATTTCATAAACTTAAAGCACCCACAGTGGACAGTACAGGAGCAGAAATGGACACATTTTACAATGAAACTAACACATCTACGGCACAGTGCAAATTCTTCACCAGCTGTCATGGTTATAGCATGTGAGAAAGAAATGAGAGCGAAGAAAAACTGATTATGTGTGCCAGAATACGATACGATACTGTAGTAAGATCCTTCTTTTTTTCTGCGTTCGTCCTGAAAAAGACGTTAATTACGTTGTGTCGCCGTTTAGAGCAAAGCTGCGATATCTGCGCCTTTCGGCCCGACACATCCGACTTCGGCACGGCATTTTTTAGGACCGGGTTTGCCTTCCCACTTTGATCCCTATTCTCTCTGCCAAACTGCAGTGAAGCAGCATGTTTCCAGCACCACCACTTGGAGGTGGAGTAGAGTCTTGGTCAGCTCTGGTTCGCTGACCTTGACGCAAGCAGTCTAGCTATGAGTCGCTGACTGCATTCCTCACTTTTGACGCGTCTTAGGTCCCTGTAGTAGGATACAGCTGTAAATGGATGCCTGACTGCTTGAGTTAGTGACGGAAAAGGCAGCGTGGAAGGGAACTGATCACCCCACTTCTCGATGCTGGACCTAGTATTTGTGAAGTCTCTACCACTTCATTACACTACGGCAGTATCTGCTATGGGACTACCTTTACCTTTTTACTGTAGTAGGAAAAAACCTAGTGAGATGTTGTTGATTAACTAGGGTTGCTGAGGATGTTGTTGATTAACTAGG